>JAWPHD010001159.1:0-351193 GCA_037043455.1 Cyrtodaria siliqua
TTTACATTATTTTTTATCTGTAATTGTAAACAAATATTTCTCATGCTTTATTTTAAAGCCAATTGCCTCCTGCATTGAACCAAATATGACAAAATGGATTAAAAAAAATAGATTTTCCCCAAAGATATACACACCAATGGGAAGATTATGTTTTTACAAAAACAATGCTGTTTAAATCATCAAAATCGAACAATAAATAAGAAAGTTATCACAATTTAAATTAAAACCCAGCTATCAATAAATGTTATTTGTCAAATTGCCGTCAATAAAGTGTATCGAGAAGCTACATACATGTACGACGCTCTACATAATGTGTATGCATTTCAATGCAAACGTGTTTATACAATCAAAAGTGCACAAAGGTGCATCTGTTTATAGAAGTGATGTTAATTTATTCAGACAGAGAAATGATTCTTCTCTTCAATTTGGGCTGATAATTAAAGGGACTGGTCTCGGACAGAAGTGTTCCAAACAATTGTCGTCGACTCTTTCGGAATACTTCGGTCATTAACGTTCACTTTAGCAGCCATGTTTTAGAATGTACAATGTGATTTCGCTCCATGATTTATCGCGTTTTATGGTTGAAGACATTATAAACAACATGGTTAGCTGCTGCTAAACGTAATTGTAAATATCCTTTTCATGATCTGCGTGGGTTGTTCGTGTTTTTAGCAAGTTTTTAATTGCTTTTTTTAGTGTTTTGTTCTCAAACCAGGAAGCGTGAAATTGCGATGAAAAATAAGATGGCCGACGTTCGTGCAGTCTTTAGTTTGTTTGTTTTTATACGCCTTTCACGCTTTTTATATATGAGTCGATCTTTGTTTATCATACAAAGCATATGCAATTTGTGTTTGGTGTAGTTTTTAAGTGGGTTATGACTTTGATTTCAACCAAAAACATTTTTTTATTACTTGGCCATTTTGAACGTGTTTTTTTTCTCCTGGAATGTATATTTTATGGAAGGGTAAACTTTTTTTCTCACTTACACAGTACCTGTTGATGATTGCAAGTTATAACATACATACTGAAATTGTGTTTATGGTAGTTTTTAAGTGGGTTTTGATTTTGATTTTAGCAAAAAAAATAATTTTACTTTGCCATTTTTAAAAAAAATAAAATCTATTGGATCAACATGTATATTTTATGGAAGGATAAACTTTTTTTTCTCACTTACAAAGTACCTGCTGATGATTGCAAGTAATGACAGACATATTGAAATTGTGTTTAGGGTAGTTTTTAAATGGTTTATGACTTTGATTTTAACAAAAAAAACACATTATTTAACTTGGCCGTTTTTAAGAAAAAAATATTTTTTCTTGGATCAGCGTGTATATTTTATGGAAGGGTAAAAAAAATCTCTTTTATGGAAGGGTAAACTTTATTTTCTCACTTATACAGTACAGTACCTGTTGATGATTGCAAGTAATAACATACATATTGAAATTGTATTCAGGTAGTTTTTAAGCACGAACATCGGTCATCTTTATTTCATCGCAATTTCACACATCTTGGTTTGAGAACAAAACACCAAAAAAAACAATTAGCTAAAAACACGAAAACCGACGCAAATCTTGAAAAGGGTACATACAATTACGTTTTGCAGCAACTAACTTGGAAATGAGAGCATTTTACAATCATTGCATTTCGATTTTGTCAACAATTGTAACTGATTAAAATACTAAATCAGCCGACCTTAAAACCGAGAAGAAAACAAACAAACACTAATAATGTGTTGTTCGAATTATCATTACTACGTTTGCCGGTGTTTTTATTTTTTTATTGATACATGCGTGTTTGTTAATCGATTGTTATGCCAATACATTATTCACACCATTCTTAATTGTTCACACAATGCAGTCGAGGCTTTTCCAGTTGTTCTATAGAAATTCAAAAGTTAAAAGATAATTTAATTTTGCTCACTTAGTAAGTCATGATGACCAAAACAATAAACACACGATGGTGTGCGTAAGCGTTAAATAAGAAAAGAAAAAATGAGTTATATTTCCTTCCCAACTGGAGCTTTTACCGATTTATTTAAGCGTTATTTGGAATAAAATTAAACCATTAGAAAGGTTATTTATTTGGCTTTCTAACCATGTATCTTATTTAAATATTTATTAAACAATAAATGTTTGATGACCAATCAATAAACACATTGTGATGCGCGAAAACACTTTAAGAAAAGAAAAAATGCGTTATATTTCCGTTACAACTCGAGATTTTGCCTATTTATTTAACCGTTATTTGGAATAAAATTACACCATTAGAAAGGTTATTTATTTGGCTTTCTGGCAATGCAAATTATGTAAAAAAATCAGTAACACAAGGATATATAATGTCTGTTTGCAGTGTAGATGAGTGTATCGTACATCGAGGCCTCTCGCATACTGCCACGATAAGCGCAGTAAAAACGATAAATGCAGCGTATAATCGATAAACTTGGCAGTAAGATAAGTGTTTTCAGTTGAATACAGTGTTTGTACTGTCGTGTCATATCACCGTCATATAAAGCCCTGCTTCAATGAAACATTCCCTAAACATTCCTTTCCATTGGTTGCTGAGTTATTTAGGTTCAAAGTTCACCTATAATCAGCAGTCAATCAACCAATAAATTTGTAGTTTTTTTCCCGCAGTTTTTGTTTCATTGTTTTTTCCAGGGCCTGCTGTTTATGAATCAGAAATCCTGTTTAAAAAGTCCTCTGCTAGGCGGAGATATATGAAAATTAGTAAGGTGCCCCAACACTGCATTTTAAAAATGGCGCCGTCCAAGAATTTACGAAATCAATACAGTCAGATTTTAACGGCTTATTTGCTGAAGATATATCAATTGTTTTATTAATTACTTCATTGTGATTGATAGCATGAACTTAACTTTATTCATCCATGGTATTTTAAAATTCAGATGTTATACTTTTATTGTAAAAAAGCATTTGAAAATGGTGACTTTTACATTATGACAGATATAAATCGCACATGCGCAGAAAGTGTTGTCCTCGTTACCTATAATGCTTTTTCGTTTTACTCTGTTACTCCTGTAAATGAAAGGTATTGTAGAAAATGTGCAGAGACGTGCCACACTGTTAGTACCAGAGCTGAGAGGACTTAGTTACGAGGACAGATTGAGAGAGCTCAACTTACCCACCTTAGAGTATAGACGGAGACGTGGAGACTTAATACAACTATTTAAAATCATCCACCATATTGATGATATAGACTATACAGAATTATTTGCACTGTCTATAAACAACCAGATAAGGGGACACTCTTTTAAAACTTGCAAAACCAAGAGCTTGCAAAAGTATTAGACTAAATTCCTTACCCCCCGCGTCATCAATAGCTGGAATGCGTTGCCAGATAATATTGTGACTGCCAAAAATGTAAACATATTCAAAAGTGAGCTGGACAAGATCTGGAGATCTCAAATATTTGACACGAAAGAGATCTACTGAACCAACCGGAGATATCAAATTTTTTATCACGATGGGGGCAACAAGGCTTCGGGGCTTAATATTTCCCTTATCAACATAAGGTAACACAAGGTAAAACAAAGATATCTATTTATCATGTTTTATCAAAACGACACTTGCTTCTTCTTGTGCTGTTCTATATTTCTCCATTTCTTGGAGAACTGTAGTTAGACATACCGTTAATTGTACATCATAATGCATCTAATATTAGAAAATACTATATGTATAAATACAATAAATAAGAATGTTTGTTAATTGGTTATTTTTTTATCCATCAAATTCAAAAATATAAACACTATTTTTATTCCTGTTTTCTTTTAATACCATCTAACATGTTAACAATGCCCAGTTGTTGAGTTTTATTTTTAATACACTGTTACAAACATACCAATATTGAATAATTTGTTTAATTTCTGTAATAATTGGAGGTCCGCATCAGTTGCCCCCTTTTTTTAGGTAAATATAGATTGTTCACAACATAGCCGACATCAGCAGACTTTGCTGGTGTGTGTCAGTTGATATGATTTAATCCTTTTAATAAAAAAGTAAGTTTATGTAAATATATGAGTCCCATTTTTGTTAAGTACCACAATAATATGATGTCACTACATATAGATTTGATGGACAACATCTATACAGTATAGAACAAACACAACAATGAAGAATGAAATACATGATGTGTGATGCATTCATACAGCTACCAAACAACACAAATAATAAAATTGCTTCCCAGCCATGATGAACAGCTGTATATTTACTTTCAGATCACACTTAAACATTGTGATGGCATCCCCACTAAAACTACCACCGTTATCATTACCGGAACTTTTGAGTCCACAGTCTGATGAGGGAGTCTTCAACACACATACCGTTCAGAGTCCGCTAAGCAGTGGAGGTGTCACCCCTTCCCCTTCTTCAATTAATCTCGCCCTCAACAGCCCGGAAGGGATCACATGTTTTGGCAATGAGAGAAATTTTCTGATAGAGCAGACCAAGTTCTGTAACAATGAGAAGCTAAGCGATATAGTGCTGGTGGTTGGAGGTCAAAAGTTCTACGCTCACAAGATGGTGCTGGTGCGTGCGAGCGATGTGTTTGAGCGGATGCTGTCTGGTGATTGGGTAGATTCCGGAAAACAGGTTTGTTTAGAATGTATTTACTTCTTTCCTGAAAGGAACACATGGCAATCTTGAAATGTTTATCAAGCAATGAAATTAGCATCTCAATTTATTTATCCAGTATTATTTTGACTTTAAAAATGCCTGCATATTGTTCAATAACATTTTTTGTTTCCATTTTTTATCTGATTCTACAATATACATGTGTAAATATATTGTTGGTGCATTATTATCCACAGTTAATAATATATATATGTATATGCAAGTATATGCAAAAAAAAGATGCCTTATATTTTCAAACTAAATACACACTTATCTAAATGACAGCTGTATGTTCTTACCAAAAGTAGGTCAATATGAATGACCTTCACCCATGTTCATACTCTGTTAATTTACAATAAAGTTTAACTTCAATATTTTGATTTATTAATCTGATACCAAAAGTCATACATCTTTCAAACTTACTACCGGTGCACACTTTATTTATATCTACATGACGTACAGCATCAAAGTCCTACCATCAGTAGATCAATGTGAATGACCTTATTTCCTCAGGAACTGGAGTTGGTGGAGGACCCTATGTGTGTTGGTGTGTTCCCACGGTTCCTCAAGTTCCTGTATGGCTGTAATATTCGACTGAACCTGGAGAACTCACTCCCGGTCCTTGTTCTCGCGGACAAATACAACATTGTGGACCTGAGGAGCGTCTGTATCAACTTCGCGTGCTCCTACATCATTCCCAAGCTGCAACTGAAGGACGTGTTTTACGTCTGGTTTCAGTACGCAACCAAATGTTACCACCGACGGCTCGTGCAGTATTGTATCAAGGCCATGGCAGAGAAGATGGATGATATTATTGGTAATATTGTCTCTTTAAATAATAAATGGAGCTAAGGCTTTGCCACAGGGACATGGATATGTAATTAGTGGCTGTTTTATTGACTAAAACAAGTAGGATATATGCAAATGTTAAACAATATCAAGATTGAATATGGTAAAGAATTGGAGTATTGATCAAGAATTTGCTTTAAGTAAAGACATTAAAATAAAATTATGACATTGTTTTAGACACTGCTATCTAATCTACTGGCGTCATATGGTAACATTTTATTGTAAAAAAAGAAGATATAAGAAGCTATTGAACTGAAGTGTGAGATTAAAGCTTGAAATGAAGAGTGAGATTTTACAAGCTTTTGGAATGAATGTAAGATTTGGAAGCTTTTGAAACGAAGAGTGAGATTTTACAGACTTTTGAAATGAAGTTTGAGGTTAAAACCTGAAATGAAGTGTGCGATTTTAAAAGCTTTATAAATAGACTGTGAGATTTGGAGACTTTTGAAGCTTTTGAAATGAAGAGTGAGATTAAAGCTTGAAATTAAGTGTGAGAAAAAGTTTTTAAAATGAAAAGTGTGATTTTACAAGCTTTTGAAATGAAGAGTGAAATTTAAGCTCAACATTAAGTGTGAGATAAAGAAGCTTATAAAATGAATATTGAAATTTTACAAGCTTTTGAAATGAAGAATGAGAATAAAGCTTGAAATTGAGATAAAGAAGCTTTTAAAATTAAAAGTGTGATATGGAAGCTTTTGAAATGAAGTGTGAGATAAAAAAGATTTACAAGCTTTTGAAATGGAAGAGTGAGATTTAAAGCTTGAACTTAAATGTGAGATAAAGAAGCTTTTAAAACAAAGCGTGATTTGGAAACTTTAGAAATTAAAAGTGAGATTTTAGAAGCTTTTGAAATGAAGTTTGAGAGAAGCTTTTGGACGTTTTCTAAAGGGAGAGTAACATTTTAGAAGCACATAAATAAATATAGTCCCACAAACAACTCCTGCATTGGAGGATGTGGGTACTTGACCTATAACAATAGGGGATGGAGCTAGAACTGGAATGTCAGAACTATTGATTGTAAGAGTTAAACAGTTTTTTCTCTATTACAGGTTCAATAGAATGGGAGCGGGAGTGGATAAGCCTGGAAAAGGACCAGCTCATAGAGTTTCTCGACAGCTCCGATCTCAAAGTGCGAGATGAGTTCGATCTGTGGTCTGCGTCCCTCAAATGGTTGTATTCGAGTGCCCACCCAAAGAGAGCCCTCCACTTTGAAGATAATCTGAAGGAAGTACTGCAGTTCATCCGCTTCCCAATGATGAACGCCGAGCAAATCTTTGAGGTTGAGAATAGCGAAGTTGCAAAAGAGTTCCCGAATCTTTTCCAGGAACATATAATGATGGCTTACAAATACCACGCTCTGGGGCTGTCGATGAGAACAAGTATTAAAGAGTTCACGGGTCAAAGTTTTATTCTGCGCAACTACAGTGATCTGAGATGGGACTGCAGATTTGTCATACCTAATTACTCATCTTGTCCTAAGGGAGAAGAAAAGGGGATTCGTTTCTCAACACGCTCCTCGTCCTATCCCTCCCAGACTTGGGACTGGGAATTGAAGATCTATCCCAAGGGCATCTCCACGACGTCCGACGAATTCAGGGTCGTTCTGTATTCGAACCTTATTCTGGACCAGCCCCGCCCCATTGAGTACCTGCTCTCCCTCGTGGGTAGGAACGAGATTCTGTATTCTGTCTGTGGGAAGAAGAACTTCTCCAAAACGCGTTACATGATAGATTCAGAGCTAGACAAGAAGGTTACTCTGGCAGAACTCTGCCAACCAAACTCCCCGTTACTGGTGGATAACTGTCTCATTCTGCAGATTATTCTTAAAACGGCCGAATAACATATAAATCTCAATTGCAACCTTACTAAAGTAAAATACTCTAAATAAAGCGGCCGAGTAACATATAAATCCCAACTTTACTAAGGTGAAATAGTCTAAATAAAGCGGCCGAGTAACATATAAATCTCAGCTTTACTGAGGTAAAATAGTCTAAATAAAGCGGCCGAGTTACGTATAAATCTCAACTTCACTAAGGTAAAATAGTCTAAATAATCCGGCCGAGTAACATATAAATCTCAACTTTACTGCGGTAAAACAGTCTAAATAATCCGGCCAAGTAACATATAAATCTCAACTTTACTGCGGTAAAATAGGCTAAATAAAGCGGCCGAGTTACATATAAATCTCAACTTTAGTAAGGTAAAATAGTCTAAATAAAGCGGCCGAGTAACATATAAATCTCGACTTTAGTAAGGTAAAATAGTCTAAATAATCCGGCCGAGTAACATATAAATCTCAACTTTACTGAGGTAAAATAGTCTAAATAAAGCGGCTGAGTAACATATAAATCTCAACTTTACTATGGTAAAATAGGCTAAATAAAGCGGCCGAGTTACATATAAATCTCAACTTTACTAAGGTAAATAGTCTAAATAAAGTGGCCGAGTTACATATAATCGCTTAACGCTCATTCGTGAAAAGTATCCCACGCCTATCATCTCATGAAAGATTTCCCTATAATCGATCCCATACTTGCATAGATTGTAGATAATGTGCCAGTACTCGGGTGATCGATTTAGGGCCGTCGTGGCCCTCTTGTTAGGAATGAAATAACCAAAACTCACTCTCTGGTTTTTCAGATGAAACCATTTCGTAAACAATCTAGCTCTTAAGTCAGATTTAGTAAGTAACAGTTATGGATTCCGAAATTGATGAGATGCATCTAATTGCAGACCAATTGAACGGGAAGTCAGAGCGAAGTTTCGGCCTTCATTTGCATATTTATTAAATTTATTTCATGGCTTTATTACATATCACACCATAAGTTATGTTGGGTAATTAAAAATACGAATAAATATTTGAAGGCAATATCGATGGAGCATTCTTCTGAAACTGAACTTTGTATTAAGACGTATTTGATGTAAGAAATGGATTGTCTTCAGTCTGATCATTTTTTTTTTGTCTAGGGCCATTATCATGATGACATAACTCTCAAAGTAATCTAGTACAATAGAGTGATGGTATTTCTCCAGTAGTAAGTTTGTTACTCTTTACTCATCATATAAAAACGTACCGGTTTCATTTATTATATACAAATGTTCATTAAATGTTGACATTGGAATGACATTCACACATTTTCTGTCCAAGTATATTCCAAATTATCCTACCAGTTAGCATTTGGTACAAAATCACTTGAAGGAACAGTAAAGTATCGTAGCAGAGGGGTAGAATCCCCCCAAATTCATGTTCATTTTATCATTTTTTGTTCATGTTCATTAAAGGTCTTCATCATGATCCCTGCATTGTTTCAGGTGCTGTCTCGCTTGGGTGCTGTCTCGCTTGCATCAAAAGAGCAGTGGCAGAAAAACAATAAACGTGGCTCCAGCGTAAAAGGAGTTTCTACGATAGAATTTGCAGCAACTCTGCAGTTCAGGGTGAGAAGGTTCTAGGCCCATTTTCCATATTTTATCTCTATGTACATGGAACACCATTGCATTGTAAACCTCACCTCTCACTGCTGTGGGTTTGACTCACACTGTGAGCTCGACTTATGAGGAAATGTTGATTTTTACGGATGGCGGGAGGTGTACAGTACTGGTTCTACCCAGAAAATGTGGCCGGTCTGCCTCCACCACAAAAAAAGACCTTTGAAAATGATGTAAAACACCATACAAAAAATACATACGAAAATATTCAATGCATGTAAGTGTGTGGACCAAGATGTGTGCAACAGTAAGGTCAATAGACCGTCTGCCTTTAAAAAACAAATGTTAATAGCTTCTGATACAAGTTTGATACAAAATCTTAGATAATAAGCAGGTCCTCTGCCTATGCCGGTATCCTAAAATATTAACCAGGTTTGCTGGTACAATATTTTGTAGATCTGACATCCTTCATTCTCATGCTGGTATCTAAATTACCTGATACTGATATCCTTCGGTCTTGGGCTGATATCTAAATTAGCTAACAAACTAACCCAAAATAACCTCTACATATATCTCATTTCATTGAGGTGTTGGGAGTCGACGTATTTTGATCAAATTTAATAGGAATCTTTTATTTTTTATATTTATAACATTCCATTTTAAAGATCTGTGTATTTACCTGTATTGAAACTTAATTTTTGTGCAATATTTGATTACTATTTATTTAAAATCCAACATTTCCATGTTTTACTGTATACATTATACTTTTGTTTAATTTATTTTCAACATTCCAATGAAATACAATTGCTGAGATAACATACTGTGTTTATTAGTTATTACAATACCACATACTGTTCATGCTGTCGTCGAAGCCATCTTATCTCAACTGATCAGAGATCAGCAGAGCTTATTCCATGGTGCGGTTTCCGTCGTCCGTCTGTCTGTCCGTAAACTTTTGTTTGTAGCGACTACTCTGATGAAACTACTGGATGGATTTTCATGAAACTTCACAGAAATGTTGCCCATGATCCTAGCAAAACTTCATGTTGATGTGAAAAATTCAAGATGGCCACCAAAGCTAAAAATCGATTCTTAAAGAACCAGCGGCCATCAGCATGACATGATGTTGGTCCTTGTCGAAAATTATTTTGATTCGAAATTAAACATGTCATCATCCAGAGGCCATATTTGTTTACATTGAGTTATATAATGATACCTTGAAACGGCTACTCTTCTGAAACTACTTGATGCCAAGGCTAAAAAAAGATTTTTAAAAAACAAGTTTGTAGCGACTACTTCTTGAACAGTGTAAGTGATATTGATGTGGGACTTTTTCTAAAATGATCAGCATGTCATGATGTTGGTCCTTGTCGAAAATTATTTTGATTCGACATTAAACATGGCTACCAATAGCCATCTTTCTTTACATATAGTAAAAACTTGTAGCGAGTGCTCCGCGACTATTCCTCTGAAACTACTTGACTACTTTAAACTTCATTATCCAGTGGCCATCTTTGTTTACATAGAGTTATATAATGAAACCTTGTAGCGACTACTCTTCTGAAACTACTTGACAGATTTTCATGAAACTTCACAGGAATGTTGCTCTTGACGTCTAGTTGGATTGTAGGAAAATTTCGGGTCAGTCGGAAATTCAAGATGACCGCCATGGCTAACAAGATGACCCTAAATCGATAACCTGAGTACTGGCACATTATCAAACTTCTTCGAAATCTTATGGTCATTAACAATCTGTGCAAGTTTGATTAAGATTGTTCAAGAAATGTGGCCGCTGTTGTGTTTAACAACATTGATATAAAGACACTGACAAAGTCTGGTAAAGATTAAATACAAAATGAAGGGCTACATTTAATATATGAGAGCTGTGTGCCTTGTGGTTTCAGAAAATATTTTTTAAGTTTTTCCCTATACAAGTCTGTAAAACATGTGACCCCTGGGGCGGGGCCAAATGTGACCCCAGTTCACCATTTGAACAAACTTGGTAAAGGACCATAAGAGTATAGTAAATGCAAAATATTAAACCTCTGGCTCTTGTAGTTCCAGAGAAGAAGACTTTAATGTTTCTATGTAAAACTGTGACCCTGGGGCAGGGCCAAATTTGACCCCAGGGTCACCATTTGAACAAACTTAGAGGACCATAAGCTTATAGCAAATGCAAAATATTAAACCTCTGGCTCTTGCAGTTTCGGCAACAAAGATTTTTTAATATTTTTCCCTATACAAGTTTATGTAAAACTGGGACCCCCGGGGCGGGGTCAAATGTGACCCCAGGGTCACCATTTGAATAAACTTGGTAAAGGACCATAATCTTATAGTAAATGCAAAATATTAAACCCTTTTGGAAGCGTTTCCCTCTCTGGTGGTAAATGAGAGACCTACTTTTGTAGGCCAATTTTTGATAGTTTTTAGCGCTTATGTCGTGGTGCGGCGTCCATCGTCCGTAAACTTTTTTTGTAACGACTACTCCACTGGAACTACTGAATGGATTTTCATGAAACTTTACAGAAATGTTGCCCATGAAGTCTAGTTGATCCTAGCAAAAATTCATGTTGTGAAATCCAAGATGGCCACCAAACCTTAAAATAGATTTTTAAAAAACAAGTTTGTAGCGACTACTTCTTGAAAACTCTATGGGAGTTTTTCTAAAATGATCAGCATGACATGATGTTGGTCCTTGACGAAAATCGTTTTGATTTGACGTTAAACATGGCTGCCAGCGGCCATCTTTGTTTACATAAGAGTTATTTAGTAAAAACTTGTAGCGACTACTCCTCTGAAACTACTCGACGGATTTTCATGAAACTTCACAGGAATGTTGCTCTTGATGTCTAAATGATCCTAGCAACATTTCAGGTTGGTCGGAAATTCATAATGGCCAACACAGCTAAAAATAGATTTTCAAAAAACAAGTTGTAGCGAGTACTTCTTGAAAACTATAAGTGATATTGATATGTGTATTTTCCTAAAATGATCAGTATACTACGATGTTGATCCTTGTCGAAAATTATTTTGATTCGACGTTAAACATGGCTGCCAGCGGCCATCTTTGTTTACATAGAGTTATATAATGAAACTTGTAGCGACTACTCCTCTGAAACTACTTGACGGATTTTCATGAAACTTCGCACGAATGTTTGTAGCGACTTAACTTCTTGAAAACTATAAGTGATATTGATATGGCACTTTTTTCTAAAATTATCAGCATGACATGATGTTGGTCCTTGTCGAAAATCGTTTTGATTCGATGTTGAACATGGCTGTCAGCGGCCATCTTTGTTTACATAGAGTTATCTAGTAAAAACTTGTAGTGACTACTCCTCTGCAACTACTCGACGGATTTTCATGAAACTTCACAGGAATGCTGATCTAGCTATCAAAAATCTATCAGTAGAGCTTCAAGGTCATTGCCCTCTTGTTTAAATGTTCTGCTATTGACTTCTGGTCCCCGATTTGAAATATGAAATGTTCTTTTTTAAGAACATTAAATACTAAGTCTCTGGCACAGTTTTTTCTATTGATAAAATAGAGCTATTTGAAAACATTAGAAGAGAAACAAGAAAACAGTCATCCGACATTGAAAGTGGTCGACAAGTGGGAGAAAATAGAGTTTTAGAAACTCTATTCGATAGAGAAATGGCCCTCATTCTTATATCGGGGCCATTTCACTACCTTGGGAGATATTTTCAGTATCTCAAAAACACTGGTTATTAAACTATATATTCTAGGTCTGACTGCCCAGTCCATAAACTTCATATGGACCGAAGCACCATACATTATTTGTTATATTATACCGAATCTGACCAAAAATTAAATCAATACGTTTTATGATTTATTTTGACGTCGTTTTTTTCACACGTCCGTTAATATAGCTATCGGACCGGGCGCCCGGTCAATATGCAACTTTATGGACCGGATGACGTCACATTAAACAAAGAGCGGAATATGCAAATGAGGTATAATATTCTACGATATTGCACGCATTCATATTGCACGGGAACTTTTGCTCGTGCTTGCTAAGAGCCGCGAAATAGAAATAAGGAACTACTTTCAAATAAAAATAACGGAATCCTTCCTATAGTGTCAACAAAAAAATACGTGTTTTTTTTTCAACCTTTTATGGCAAAAATTGATAAAATAACTGAAATGGTCACTCACCCACTGTTTTTAACGTTATCGAATGGTAAACCCAATCTCTACCCAGAGTTGTCGTTCTTTGCATGCACATACAGTAATGCCTCTGGGAGAGATTGAGAGATTGTATGTGCATGCAAAGAACGACAACTCTGGGTAGAGATTGTAATGTCAGTAATGCCTCTGGGAGAGATTGTGGTAAACCATTTAGAAAAGGGCTTGTTGTTTTTAATGACGTCATCCGACGTCGACGTCGTTTTCGCGCGAAATAATCATCCACACAAAATGAAACTGAATGGCAAGATAGGAATTCCATCAAAAGCTATAAAAAATAACACAAATACAATGAAAAGTAATAGTCATACAATTAACATTGATCGAAAACAATATGAAAGTATACAATAAAAAGGTTATTGAATTGTATGGCTAAATATTACTTGGAACTCGTTGTTTTGGCGCAGGACGACTCGCAAGCTCGTCGTCCTTTGCCAAAACAACTCGTTCCAAGTAATATTTAGCCATACAAATTCAATAACCTATAATATTTCTAATGTTTCATGCCTTTTTACACCAGTTTGCACGAGAACGCCAAGACGACGTTACGTCACACAAACAAAACAAGTGGAACCGAAACTCTTCGTTAATTTCCGTAATCGGTATTTCCTAGTGGCGGAATCTGACAAAGACGTCCGTAAAACAATCGAACGGCATTTGGCGTTCCCGCCACTGACGGAAAAGGCCTAGCAATGTTCTGTACTGTGTAGAGCAAACGAGTAGATATAGCTTTTCTATTCGCAGTATTTCCTATACAAATCACATACAAATATGTAATATTATTATCTAATACAATACCAGAAGTGGGGGAAAGACTACTAGCTCTGCCATTAGGTATGTGGAATTAATGTTGTTTAATTACTCATCAGTACATGTGTTAATTAGAACCGTCCCAGAGGTAAAGGATGGATAGGAATCTGGGAATCTGCCCTACACTCCTACTAACGAATAGATTCCTATGTTTTTTTTAATGTGCGCGCAACACGGGTCTACCCGGTTTACATCCCCATCCGACAGACAGGGCTAAGGCAAAGTGTCTTGCACAAGAACCTACAGACAAACTCGACAGTAGCGCCAGTGAGGCTTAAACGTGATATTTTTAAAGAATGAGACTCTACACATATATTCTCTGTCATATGTTTGCATTAAAGGAGCATGTTTGAACGGTAATTGTTAAAATATGGTTGTAAGCTTTGCTTGTCTTTGTAGTTTAACAAAATAAAACCACACCCGTTACCTTTGTACATACAGAAAATTAAATTTGAATGGAGAGTGAGCCTAAAATTTCATTCCTGTTGGTGCCATATAACCTTTTTTGGTTGGTACACATTAAAACCCCAATTCAATTGGAATGAAAAGAACAAAACATCACTGCTTCCTTTCAATATTTATTGCACAGCCCTAACACTAACCAAAATCAATTAACAGTCATTTCAGAAATAATATTAGACATAATTTAGCATTCATGTTACACAATAAGTATAAAAAGATTACAGCAAAGATCCTGTAAGAAATAATCACAATTGATATAACAGTCATGACATATTTAACATAATAAAAACATACAAGGCAAAAACGCTGACTTAAGATTTTTTAGTTCACCTGACCCAAATGTGAGCTGTATGGAACACCAACAGGTGAGCGATTCAGTCCCATTTGGCCCTCTCGTTTAACCTTCTTAGTAACTTTTTAGCCAGATTGCAAAGGACATATTTTTTGCAGTAACAGTTAGCAGTCGTCCCAAAAAGTATTGGTGCTTCTTGTTTGTATTAAGGGATGGTCTTCAGGAAAAAAATACATGGTTTTGATGGTGAATAATGTTTCACATTGTAAGAATTGTTTATGGGTATCCACTTAAGATGGGAAACTGCAATCTGAAGTACAGCTATTCTAACTGGTTATCCTGAGAGCAGGATTTTTATTTGTACCCTTGGGTATGGCAAGATTTTCAAGCACGTGTAAAACCAGGGCATGTATTTGTTCCCAGTAAAATCAAGAGATGCTTATCTAAATGATTATGAAGAGTAACAAATCATTAATTATAAGAATAGTATAAAGCAAATTGTTTTCGCATATTATTAACTGTTGATTAACATATGTTGCTTGAATAATATATTTAAACCTGTACAAGAATAAAACAATCAAAAATCAAAATGTTATATAATTCTATGCAAGCAATTTAGAAGTTAAAATAATACTGTATTAGTAAATCGAGATGCTAATTTTACATCTCGATAAAAGACTTCCAGATTGCCATTTGTCTCTTTAGTTCCACACCTTGTAGATGTAAACCTCGAAGTCGCTGTCCCTGTGAACCTACACATGTACATCTTATTAAAACTTTATTTCAAATGTACCGGTAGGTGTAAAACAAACACATATTGTTTTCTCCTACTGCATATGAAGTAACACAATCTTGTTGAGATATCTATTTTAATTCAACAACAATAAACTTTGGTATATAGATTTAATAATCTCCTAATTTATTACAAATACTCTTATAATATGTTTAATACACTTATGTTTAAATTGACACTTTTAACAGGCAGTAGCTGTGTGCAATCATTATGAAACAAATTAACTTTCTTTGTACATGCAATTCCGAAATATAAATTGGTGGGTACCATAACACATCTGAGCTACAATTCCATCTTGACACAACTGTTATCTTTAACACATTAATGCATGCACATTTTTTATATTTTTATATTACTTGCCATGTGAAACTTAACAACACAACAATGTATATATACTTAACAAATCTCCTAAGTACCCAGCTCTTTAATTGTTATAATTTATTTCTAAGAAAACACATCAACTTGAAATGTTTAAAATTTGTTCATGCGATCAGAGCAGACGATTTAAACTGGTTATTTTGCAGTTCAACCGTATCTCTAATCAAGCGTGAATTGAATTGGATTTTATAGTCGCACCAACAGCTAAGGTCATATAGCGACTTACCAGCTTCCACTGGTGGAGGAAGACCCCAGATGCCCCTCTGGGCAATTTTCATGCATGGGCGGGCACCTGCGTAGAACCATTTATGTTCCGCAAGCCAGCTGGATAGCTTCCTCACATAAAGATTCATAGGCCCATGAGGGATCGAACCCACAGCCATGAAAGGCAATGATTTCAAGTCAGAGACTCTAACCACTCGGCCACGGATGCCCCTTATCAATAGTGAAATACACAAAACAATGAGAATATTATTCACATATTCTTGATGGGTACTTAATAGAAGTGTTTTTGATTAGTATAAGTATATAACTCTTATTTACACCAAAAAAAACTTGAACAGTAAACATGGTAAATCAACACTACTGTAAATAATTGGTCAAAGCGCGGTTCAATTTTCCTAGTTCAGACTGTGTAGAACTGTGTAGCGGCAGAGGACTGTACTTCAATCTGGCCCAGTTTGAACTGTATGCGCTTCAACCAGGTCAGTAAGATGTTAGAATTGATGCAGGTCTGCTCTGTGGAGGGCGGCGGTGGCTGCCAGTTCTGTACGGCCTGAAGACGCACCTGTAGGTGGCCAGGAAGCTGTAATAAAACATAACTTTTGGAGTACTGTTATCCTGGAAGTGTCGGTGCACTCAATATTTCATTGAAGTATAAACCAAACGGACCTATTGAGAAACCTTAGCCTACACACGACTGGACGTAAGGTCAGACAAATATAACATTATACAACACTGCCTATATGATGGTATGGGCATACGCTGGGTTTTTTGAATGTAAAATGCAAAACTGCTTCGCTATAACCGAGAATTCGCTATATCCGAGTCTGCTGTATCCGTAATTTATTATATGAAACAAAGATGGAGCTGAACGGGGAACTGAAAAAAAAATAGCTATAAAAGAGAATTTGGTATAACTGAGTTTGCTATAAGTGAGTTTTACTGTGTTTTAATCTATGACTGTTTGCTATCAGCTGTCTGTTGTCCTGAACAGTCAAGAGATGTGTACGGCTTAGGTGTGTAGTTTAATGTTAGAGATAGCAACAAAATACTACATTATCCTTAAAAGTATATAATGAAATGTAATTAATATTCAATTCTATCTTAACAACAAAGACTCACCTGACCATGGTATGCATAAAGGATGGACGTCCACATTGGAAACAGCTGAAAAAAAGGAATATATTCACACACAATGTGGAAATAAATACTGGTTAAAGATTGTTTACATATTGATATAAAATGAACGGGGTTTTACTGTCTTTTATCAGTGTGAAGTTTGATCGCAGTACCTTAAGTGGTTTTTAAGTTATGCTCCGGACAAGAACTATAAATATAAAATTACAAAGGTCAATAACTCTAATTTGAATGAAGACAGAGTTACGGTTCTTGCACTTTGCATTTCTCTCATTGCCTTCTATCACTGTGTGAAGATTCATTGAAAACAGTCTATTAAATCATTTTAGAATTATTTTATTTTTAGAATTTTGACGTTCTTGGTTTCAAGAAACTCATTACTCAATGACTGATACAAACAGCCTTAATCTGTTTCTCACAACAATTAAAATGCTCTTTCAGTTCTGAGAACACACTGAGTTGCATCATAATAGCATGACGTGATGTCATAATAGCATGACGTGATGTCATAATACCAGAAAGTGATGCCATAATAGAAGCAACCAAATGAAAGTATGAATGAAGCATTCTGATTTGTTCAGAGATAAAAATTGGACCAATGAAACCAGTTAATTTAAAGCTCATTACATTCTCAGAACACACTGAGGTTTTACTGGACATTGAGTAATGAGGTTCTTGAAAGGCAGAAACATAAAGTTCTAATAATAAAATAATTCTAAAATGATTTAATAGACTGTTTGAAGTTCCATAAGGAGTTTTGAAGTTATGCTCCGGACAAGAATTCTAAGTATAAAATTACAAAGGGCAATGACTCCAATTTGAATGATGACAGTTATGGCTCTTGCACTCTGCACTTCCTGTTATTGCCCTCTATCATTGTGTGAAGTTTCATTGTAGACCCATCTGTTGTTTTGAAGATATGCCCCGGACAAAAGTAGGACGGACGGAAGGATGGACAAAGCGGCAACTTTATGCTACCCCGAAAATTTCGGGGAGCATAATAAAATACTTACCTTAGCTAGGACGCTGGAGTTAACCTCCTGAAGGGCTTCCATCAGACTAAGGAAATGTAGGTTCACCATCTCTGCCAGCTGTAATACACACAGACAATAACAATAATAAACATTCTTTTGTTGTCTGAGTCAAAGATTTCTTCTGCATTTTCTGACACAATTTTAATATCTGAATAGAATATGTATCAAGGGAAAGTATTATTTATAGTGGTAAATAAAAACAAACTTTGAAAGTTGATATCTCTCAACGGATTTTCAAAATTAGGTTATTTTGATAAACCACAAAAATCCCTGATATATATATCTAGTTAGTTCAAATTGTGTCTAAAATGTAGAGAAAACCGTTCATCTCAAACAAGCATTCAAAAATATGTTACAGCATGCTTTGATATTGCAAAGGTCTTTGTTTTTGCAAGTATACTTTTTTCTTTCTTTCTATCGATACTGCACAAGACACAATTAATTCTATTTATCACGGCAGCCTCATTTATTTGTTTGACTAGTGTTTTACTTCATTTTAAGCCCATGTTAGGCCATATATGACAGACGATTTTTGTGTATTAGAGGCAGACTGTGACCGTAGCACCATTGCTGTATACCTCCCGCCATTCGTAAGAATCAACACTTTCTCACCTGAGTCGAGCTCCCAGTGGGATTCAAACCGGCAGTGGTTGGAGGAGAGACACATTTAAACACCGTGTCTTAACTATCACTGATGCGCCTCATTTCTGAGAAAGGGCATACAGGCTTTTTGAACCAATTATTAACACAGGAGCCACATATTAGCACAGAAGTTCAGAGAGATCTTTAACTTACATCCCCTCTGAAGGATGACATACTTTGCAAGGCGGGTCTAAGGGAGGTAAGGTATACATTAACTGAGGCAGCACCTTTAAATAAAGACGTTCATCGACCGTCATCTATAACCTTACATGTGTTGAAAACGACGTAAAACACCATAAAAAACACAAATCATACATTCAAAGAATTTCCAAGGTATTTGCTAAGAATTCAGGTCCTATTAAACTGTTCAATAATAATTATGTAGGAAAATCTGATCCCACAATCTTTGAAATGTTTGACAATGAAATAAATATTAAACTTGCAAAGATAAAGACCTTTACAAAACTATCACGTTTGACAATGAGTTAAATGATGTATATTAACAGATTAGAAAATGGTTACAAGATAGGAAAAATTAAAAGATCTGGAAACTTATCTGTTAGTAAATATTATTTAGATACATGTAAGAGTTACGTTAATTTAAGATACATTTAAGAGAATGTACAATTACTATAAAAAACATAATTGTTATTACAAGAGATTAAATTCTTCTATAAGAGCTGAGAAGTGAATGCAAAGCTTTAACTAACAAGATACAATAGTTCTGAGTAGACCTTGGCTTTTTACCAGCTCCAGAAAGTGAATATTTCATTTTCTTGCATACCGGATAAGGCTATCCACGTTTTACATGGGGGATGGAAAGTCTTATCTTTATGGGTAAAAATAAAATCACGCGCGCACCAACAGGAAAACATGCAACACATTAGTAGCTGGCGGCGTCAACGCACAACATGTCTCTGATAAGCAAGAAAAAGAATCTATCATGGGTATTCTGTTCAAATGGGAATTTCAACCCTTGGTATAAGTGTTTTAATCAGAACCATGGCAGAGCCTCAGTTCTGATAAAAACACTTATACCTCGGGTTGGAATTCCCTATCTTCACCGGATACCCATGAAAGATTCTTATATTATTACATTTCTATGGTGGAAGAAAATTCATTGTCACTCATAGTTTTAACCAACTCAGAACACGAAAATAACGGACACTGAGTCATGACTTGAATAAATTGTTGAGAACTTTAAGTCATAAGCCCTGAAAATTTAACAAAGCAAAATGTAATAAATAGATTATTTAAGCGCTGTGTTAGATTATAAGGAAACCTTTCACTCGATGGTAGGCGAGTTTTTGCTTTTTCAATCACTTGCATCCGATATGGTGTGAAAAAACAACACTGTCTACCATCGAGTGAAGGATTTCCTTTTTTTTCGAACCCGGCAGTAAACTAATCTCTATAAAACTTGGCATGTCTTGTTTTTGAAGCTGTCTAAACCAGAACTAAATTTGTTTCAAAATAGCAAGTTGCCATTAAATATTTGTCCATGACATTTTCTAAAAAAAAATCCACAGAAAATGGCACCATGCTGCAAACATTTTACTATTTGAGATTTTTTTTTTTTTTTTTTAAACCTAAGTCACCAAGTTTCACTGAAATATTCCAATCAAATAATCAATTTCATTAGCTGGTAAAAAGAACAGTTCATGTAAAAACACAGCATGCAGGCAGTAATGGTAAAACATGAGCATGCTTAGGTGGTGCTTAGAGACTAGGCTTCACGGAGTACTTAGCAATGTGAGCTGATTGCAAAACAAATCAGTTCTTTTTAACAATAGAAACAGTCTATTAAATCACTTTAGAATTATTTTATTTTTAGAATTTTTTTGTTTCTGAGTTTCAAGAACATCAGTGTGTTCTGAGAATATAATGAGCTTTAAATTATCTGGTGTCATTGGTCCACTTTTTATCACTGAACCAATCAGAAAGCTTCATTCAAATTTTCATTTGGTTGTTTCTATCATGACATCAATTTTTGGTATTATGACATCACAGCCTGGTATTATGACATCATGTCATGCTATTATGACATCACGTCATGCTGTTATGATGCAACTCATTGTGTTCTCAGAACTGAATGAGCCTTTTAACATATTAAGACTGTTTGTATCACTCATTGAGTAATGAGTTTTTTGAAACCAAGAATCACAAAATTCTAAAAATAAAATAATTCTAAAATGATTTAATAGACTGTTTAGAATGAAACCTTTCAAACTTCAGGCACAGATACATTGTCAAGAATCTGTAAAATGTGCGTTACTCTTTACTATCATACAGATTTGTATAGTTCTATACATTGCTTGGAAGATAAGACTCAAAATACATGGGTCCACATCCAACAGACGCGACTAAAGACACATTGAAGAAATTCATTGGGGCCGGTGAGGCTCAGATATCCGGATTCAGAGTCTACTGGGCCACCGCGGTACCTAACAAAGCTGACAAGATAAGGTCATTCTTGCATACTGTATAAGGTTATCTGCATTTTACATGGGTGTTGATAAAAGCCGTGCGCTGATATCAACAATTACAGTTGCATGACGTCATTGTGTAAATAAACAAGCAAAACGTTAGTAGTTGGCGACGTCAATGCGCAGCATGTAAATGGTATGCAAGAAACAGAATCAGTCAGGGTATCCAGTTCAGATAGGGAAGTTCCAACCCTCAGTATAAAGGGAAGTTCCAACCCTCAGTGTAAAGGGAAGTTCCAACCCTCGGTATAAAGGGAAGTTCCAACCCTCAGTATAAAGGGAAGTTCCAACCCTCAGTATAAAGGGAAGTTATACCTCGTGTTGGAATTCCTGATCTTCACCAGATACCCATGAAAGATTCTTATCATCAGTCAGCATAAATTCTTATAAATAAACATTCTATTCCATCATAACATAACACAACATCTTTTTACTATGAGGACTCCCATGAATATTGTGCATTCTGTATATTATTTCTACACAAGTCACTTACTCCCACACTATCCATCAGATAGGGAAATTAACCCTGCTACCCATGTACTGGTGTTTATGTCCCATGTATAAACAAACGAGACGGATCTATTCAAAAGTGGGAATAGCTTGACTGGAGAGGTGTTTTATACCACCAGAATAGTTACTCAGCTGTTAAACAACAATTAATGTCTATGTTTATATGCAAGACATTGAAAATGAAAGCTACTGCTATAACGGGATTCATTCATCTTGATACAGTAACTATTGCATGCAAGACACACGAGACTGGCATATGATTATGTCTATTTTTAAATTATAATCTCATATCGGTATTAGCATACAAATATGAGTTAATTATCTAACCACAGCATTAATCAAACGTTACAAAATATCGCTACCGGTAATTTGCGAGGTCAATGCTGAACTATTGTAACTATATACACACAAAGAACAAGATACAATTGTTTCGCGTTCCCCCACAAATTACAACCAGCTTAAGGATCACGGTAAAAATAATTGTTGAAGCCAACAGTAAACTTGGAAATCATATGATTATTAATAATAGCAAAAAAGAAAATGGTGAAGGTAAAAAGAAAGAAAAAAGAAAAACAGAAAAGCCTGAACTCGAGGAGAATCTAAATTTTTTAGGTGTGTATTGGTCTATAGCACTGTTGACTTGAAACCGAAGGACCCGGGATATTAGAAAGTTCTTTATCTCAACATAACGACAAATATGACAAAAACAACAACACAACAGTACAATGGACAAAACAGTTGTTTTTTTACCTACCCAAAATTATGAAAACAGCTAGTATCTAGTAAACCAACACTAAACAGTGTACATCTAAACAAGGACTAAATCAACAGGTGTCACATTACGAAATACCGGCTATGGGCAACTACTGCAATAATGTAAGACAATATTTAAGATTTTAACCTCAAGTGTAGTTTTATCCTTTTATGGGCAAAACGTGAGCAAATAAAATAAACAGATACATATAAGTAAATGACATCAGATGAAATATTGTGAGGTTTTAAGATATATTTCGTGGTTTTCAGCTGTGAGATATTGAAATTTAATTAGAAACAGAATGTGCATGTCATACAGTGCTGAAACAAACCCCTGAAATCTTGCAGAAATGCTGAAAATTAATAAGGATTTTTGTTCGATTAATATTTAAGTTTGGATTCTTCACTGACACCTTACATACAAATTATTTGGTTAGAACATACACAAATGTAAACTGACTTTTGTTTCGGTTTCGGTTTCAAAAAAAAAAGGTTATACATGTACTATTAAACTCTATTTGGGGTTCCCACTAAACAAAACACAACAGGATAACCTTTTATTACTATTTGTGTAAAATGTGCACACCATATTACACATTTAGTTTAATATGAAAGTTAATATTTGTATGAAATGTGCAAACCATAATTATAACATATAACATATTTAGCATGTTTAGTTAAATATGTTTTCGGTGTCAAATAATTTGTACAAAATATAATTAATCAGTCATTTTAAATTGGTTTTTGAGAAGGTATGATAGTTTAAAAATATTCAAATTGGATGCATACTGAAGGAAAAAAGAAATATATAATCAAAAATCTGTATATGTAACCAAACAATAATTTCATTTCAGTACACAGTATAGGTGGAGGTATTGGTGGCAATTTTCAATCACTGGTCAATTAACAATAGATTATTTGAACAAACAAAAGTGCAAATATACCAACTCTAAAAAAGTTGCGTAACTTTTTTCCTTAAATATATTTGAAATTCTGTAACATAAGTGCCATACCAGTAAACAATTGATAGCCTAAAGAGATTTTGAAAGGAAGAGTTCAAATCTTACTCCTTTTATTGAGAGTATCTACAAAGTATGTATATCGGAATGTCAACCTACAATGCCGGTCCCCTGTAATGCCGGTCCCCTGTTTATTGGGGTTTCAAACACTGATATATCAAGTTGGATACATACCACTTTAGATTGATAGAGGAGCTGAAGTATTCCCGGGGTCACCCGGGCCCAGAAGTCCATCACGGTGGACGCGGCGCCAATATGTTGCTCCGTGTTACTGTTGTACTGGGCAGTGGTACTCTCACAATACATGGTCCACAACTGTAACATAGCAACATGTGTAACAAAGCAACATGTGTAACAAAGCAACATGTGTAACACAGCAACATGAGTAAAATAGCAACACATGTAACATGGCAATATGTGTAACAATGCAACATGTGTAACACAGCAACATGAGTAACATAGCAACATGAGTAACATGGCAATATGTGTAACAATGCAACATGTCTAACAAAGCAACATGGTTTTGTAACATGGCAATGTGTGTAACATAGCAGCATTGCACATAACCGTAACAAATCAACATATGTAACATGTAACATAGCAGCATGCCCATAACTGTAAAACACCGCCCATAAAAAAACTGTTAGTGTGTAACATAGCAGCATTGCACATAACTGTAACATATCAACATATGTAACATATTAACATGTGTATAACATAGCAGCATGCCCATAACTGTAAAATGAACACCGCCCATAAAAAAACTGTTAGTGTGTAACATATTAACATGTGTAACATAGCAGCATTGCACATAACTGTAACATATCAACATATGTAACATATTAACATGTGTGTAACATAGCAGCATGCCCATAACTGTAAAATGAACATCGCCCAAAAAACCCCAATATTAACTGGTATGCAGCAAGACAAAGATCCATACTTTGGTTTCTATGTTGTAATTGAGACATACCTGGCAAAGGAAGAAAGCATGGAACAGGGAACTCATGTTCAGGACTGAAGACTGAAATAAAGAGATGTATAATTAATCATTTTATCCGGGACTCCGCAGATCATGGTTTAGTCTCACTGGGACCACAGCAGTGTGTCTTTAATCAAGACAATTTCCTTAGCTTGTCCATCAGATGGGGATGTAAATTAACTTTTTTCTTTCTAAAAGCCTATGAATATTTAGTATGATAAAATACCTAGAACATATTTTTAATATCATAATTGTAAGAAAATAGTGAAATATGGCTTCGAAATTGGAAAATAAAAAGTGCCATATTAATGTGTTTTTTTAAAAATTGTTAAAAAAAAAATTGTGCATTTTTTGCTAGCGAAGGAAGAACAATTCAATTAGAAACATTTTATGATTTACATCTGAAACTTCAATAGCGTAATTTTGCCGTTATTAGGAGGGTTAGTTTCTTTAAGACAGAATATTAATTCTCACATTTGACTGCTCTGCGAACCCGGTCATGATGACGAGGACATGCTCGGCGATGAATGTGCTGGCATCCAGTGGGAGGGGCATGCACGTGATGCATGCAGCACCCTTTGTCATGGCCGTGTGGGTCAGGGTACCGATCAGTAACCATGACAACAAACGGATGTGCCCTATACAGTCTGTAAATTCCTTTGGTCTGAAATAAATACATGTTCAAAGCATTTGATCAATAAAGAATAGTTACTGGATATGTTTTGCATAAGTATAGAGATTTCTTTGGTTAAAATATTTTAATATTAAGTTGGTATATTTCACTGAAACTTGGAAGAAACACAATCAGTTTGTATGACTGACGATGTCCCATTACAGTCAGATGTGGCCCAGTCAGATTCCTTGCTTGACATATTCTTAGTGCAGCAATTTAACATGGTTTACTAAAATACTCCATGCTGACTGGTTGTTGGGAAGGTATTAAATTTCCTATCAATATCTTTGACATCACTTTCATCATTTTAAACGCCAGAAAACCAGTTATGATGTAATTTTGAAAGTCAGTTGAAAAACAACAATGCATTTAAAGCAACCCTAAAACACATTTAAATTATTAAAAATATGAGGTTGCATATTTTTTCCTTTAAAATTGAGAGATGGCATAAAATGTATGTTGTGAAAATGTGTTTTTATTATGTTAAATGTTTCGAAAAAGTGTGAAGTGTGTTAAAAAATATCCAGGTCAGATAATAAATTATTTCTAGCTGGTTTAGAAATAATATATTTCCAATGGGTTTATATCAGGCTAGATCAAAACATGGAGTTTAGGACTTGAAAAATATCGAAACTGCAGGCCTGCATCACTTGGTAGCAATGGTAGCAATGACTTTCAAGTCCCTCCAACCAGCTATTGATCTACATGTAGCACAATATAAACCCACTGGAAATATTTTATTTCTAAATTTAACAGCACTCGGCTACAGAGATATATACAGTTGTATAGACGCTATGATGATGGTCAGTCGGTTGAAATTCTCAATAAATCATCGGTTACAATCGTTTGGATGTTAGCAAATTACTATAGACTGCTTATCCTATATCAAAAAGTGATTCAGGGTCACCTACGCATTGAAATTATTTCAGAAATTCAAGCTAGTCATTATTTGTTTAACTATTTTCCTCATGTAAATGACTAGTATATGTCTGACATTATATTAAACTCAATATATATGCTAATTAAAATAATAGTAATCCACTTACTCTGTGTTGTTTCCATTTTCAACAATAGAAAATGCTATTTTTTTTCATTTTCCTGATGATCAAATAATGAATCACCCACTGAAGATCAATTATCTAAATATTTTAATCGTTTACGTAACTGATCATCCCATGCTTTTTATTATAAAATGGATGATACAGTAGATTATAAGGTAATAATTCACTGGAGGCCAGACGCTGCAGTATTCCATAACGTGCACAACGACTAAGCGGAATATGCAGCAATTCTATGGAGTGTATTTTTACTAAGATTGAATTAAACAATTTACTACATTTCTTTCCATTGAATTATGCATTTTAAAGTATAAGGGTTACATAGGTATAATTCACCCAGTGTAGCCCGGTGTGGTTCCTGGGCAATGAATGAATGAATGGTGTTTTACGGCACGTCGACACATAAATAGGTCATATTGTGCGCAAAAATTGATGAAAAATGAAGTATTAATTAAAAATTAATGTAAATATATAAAGATAAAACTATTAAAAAATAAGGGATGATAAGGTGTAATATAAACTATGTATGTAAATCAACAAATGCCCGTCAACGGGTATATAAACAAGTAAATATATATAAGAACACATTACAATGATTTATATAGCCTGATCTCTTTCAGGAAATCTAAAACAAGACTAAAATCTACAGTATCAAATAACTCTTTCATAGTATTAACATTGTAGTACCTTTGACGCATAGGATCAAAGTCTACACATTCCAATAAGATGTGTTTGACCGTTAACGGTGCAAAGCAGGGTATACATTCTGGTAATTGCTCACCTTGTAATACATATGAATGAGTATAACGTGTATGCCCTATCCTGCACCAGGCTAGGACAACTTCCTCTCGACGAATGGGTCTACTAGAAGAACGCCATTCTCCGAGTAACGGTTTAATTGGATGGAGTTTATTGTTAACTGACAAATCCCAAGCGGCTTGCCAAGAGTTACGAATATATGTGTTAATACAACTTTTAAAATCAGTATAAGGTAATTCGGTATTAGTTATATGTAAATCTAATGCTGCCTTAGCAGCACTATCAGCTCTATCATACCACGTATTCCTACATGGCTTGGAAGCCAGCAGAAAATAATAACATTATCAATTATAAGAGAATTGTACTTTTCTAAAAGTTGAAGCACAACTGGGTTATCATGTTTCATATTACCCAGTGCTTGCAGAGATGAACGGGAATCAGAAAATATTACAAAATGGTCATCATCAGATTCCTGAATATAATTTAAGGCAAGTTCAATTGCCTTAAGTTCGGCTGAAAGGATAGAGGCCTTGTCAGGCAGGCGGCTCTTTATGCTGTGTTTGTGAACAACAGCTGCTGCAGCTACCTTATCTCCATCTTTAGAGCCATCCGTGTAGATATGTTGAAAGTTACTGTATTTCGATTTAATTTCATTAAATTTGCTTTGAAAGACAGTAGGGTCTGTGCTGGATTTGTTATTATTACAAAGATCAAAAATAATTGTTGGTGTTTTCAAAGTCCACGGTGGAATTTGTGGTACTTTGTACTTGGCAATCAAATTTAGGTCGATTTCAGTGTCTCTTAATTTTGGTTTAATACGAAGACCAAATGGTCGAATGGCCTTCGGTTTTCAATCAAAAAGGGGTTCACAACTAGGATTAAAAAGGGGTAAAATCCTTCAAATTCATGTTCATTTTGTAATTTTTGTCATGTTATTAAAGGTTTTCATCATGACCTCTGTACAGTTTCAGGTGATCCCTGTACTGTTTCAGGTACTACCTGTACTGTTTCAGGTGATCCCTGTACTGTTTCAGGTACTACTACCAGAGTGGTGGCAGAAAACAATGATCGTGCTCCAGCTAAAAATTGAGTGTTTACAATAGAATTTGCAGCAACTCTGCAGTTCTGCTGGTGTGAAGGTTTCATGCCCATTCTGTATATTTTTATTTAGATATAAATGACCAACAAGCCTGGAATGTTCATTCCTGTGGCGCTATATAACCTTTTTGTGTTGGTGTGGCGTAAAACCCCATATCAACTCACCCGGTGTAGTCAAATAGACCGATTGCTTACCCTTGTTGTATGGTGGACGGTAGATGATACAACAATGGTAGATATCTGGCTTTGGCCCGGTTGTCCCTCCCATTTCCACGTGTGATCTCCAGGGCAACATACTGGGCCATGACGGACTTGACGAGGCTACCCAGCGTGTCCTCGTTCAGACTACTACAACCACCCTTCATGTTGGTCTTAAATACAAAATGGTAAAATGGACTGTATTTTTATGTCCGGCTAGGTATTTTTAATAGGTTACTGAAATTGGTGATATTGAAAATGTGTTTTAGAAATGACAAGGGTATTGTAGAAATAAAATCTGCAATTATGAAATACAGTCAAAAGTGCTGTTTTTATTTTAATAATCTAACAAGAGGTCAATGACCTTGAAGCTCTACTGATAGGTTTTTGATAGCTAGATCAACATTCCTGTGAAGTTTCATGAAAATCCGTCAAGTAGTTTCAGAGGAGTAGTCGCTACAAGTTTTCATTATATAACTCTATGTAAACAAAGATGGCCGCTGGCGGCCATGTTTAACGTCAAATCAAAATAATTTTTGACAAGGATCAACATCATGTCATACTGATCACTTTAGAAAAGTCCCATATCAATATCACTTATAGTTTTTAAGAAGTAGTCGCTACAAACTTGTATTTTGAAAATCTATTTTTAGTCATGGCGGCAATCTTGAATTTTCGGCCGACCTGAATTTTTGCTAGGATCAATTAGACATCAAGAGCAACATTCCTGTGAAGTTTCATGAAAATCCGTAAAGTAGTTCAGAGGAGTAGTCGCTACAAGTTTTCATTATATAACTCTATGTAAACAAAGATGGCCGCTGGCGGCCATGTTTAACGTCACATCAAAATAATTTTCGACAAGGATCAACATCATTTCATACTGATCATTTTAGAAAAAGTCCCATATCAATATCACTTATAGTTTTCAAGAAGTACTCACTACAAACTTGTTTTTTTTTTACTTTTAGCTGTGGCGGCCATCTTGAATTTCCTATCAACCTGAAATGTTGCTAGGATCATTTAGACATCAAGAGCAACATTCCTGTGAAGTTTCATGGAATCCGTCGAGTAGTTTCAGAGGAGTAGTCGCTACAAGTTTTTACTAAATAACTCTATGTAAACAAAGATGGCCGCTGGCAGCCATGTTTAACGTCGAATTAAAACGATTTTTGACAAGGACCAACATCATGTCATGATGATCATTTTAGAAAAAGTCCCATATCAATATCACTTAGAGTATTCAAGAAGTAGTCGCTACAAACTTGTTTTTTAAAAATCTATTTTTTAGATTTGGCGGCCATCTTGGATTTCACATCAACCTGAATTTTTGCTAGGATCAACTAGACTTCATGGGCAACATTCTGTAAAGTTTCATGAAAATTCATTCAGTAGTTTCAGATTAGTCGCTACAAAAAAAAGTTTACGGACGACGGATGCCGCACCACGGCATAAGCTCTGCTGATCTCTGGTCAGTAGAGCTTAAAATAAAGATCCAATTTATAATAACACTTTTTCTAGAAAACTAAATAGAAAGTGGTTTAATGGCTCATCAACACATTATAGGTTATTTAGAGCCACCCCAGAGAGAGAGGAAGGGTACATAGAAATCTGGGAACCTGCCTTTCTCTTACTAATGAATAGATTCCTATGGTTCTTTATTAAACTTGCTTGGAGGACCGACATCTGTAAATGAAAGTAACAGGTTTAAGTCGCCTTCTGATGGACAAGGGAACATGTATTGCCAAGAACACCCCTACAAAACTTAGTGGCACCCGTGTGTCTTGAACCTGTGTCCTCCAGTTTCAAATCCACCATGCTCAAAGTCACCGAGTCCAGCACAGAAGGAGAATGCTTCTTTCTGTGCAAACCATCAACCACTCTTCATAGACTGAAATGATACGGGAATTTTACATGCTGTTAATACATGTACCACGATTTCGGGACAGCTATCTCAGTAGGAGAACAGATGAAGGATAAATTCCCATCAGACATGCCACTAAGTGGAGCGAAACCCATGTGGTGCGCAAGTCTACTGCTCATAAATTAACCAGTGTTACCTTTACTTTAGAGATGGTGTGAAGATCGCTGATGAACTCAACACAGTCGTTGAGGTACTGTCTGCGGCATACGTTGACATGAGAGAGTGGGCGTGGGTACTATATAACATCTGCAGATCTCCAACGATGTTGGTACTGCCTATCGTCACTCCAGCATCCAGGACCAAAAACTGAAAATAAAAGAACCATACTTCATACTGAAATGAGAAAATAATACAGTCGTATGATTGATCATGAATTTAGTTTTACTTCTTCTTTACTATTTTACTTAAACGATAGGCCAACATGGATAACAGAAGGAATTAGAACTATCACTAAAAGATGATGAATACACCCTAAATCTAAGTCAAACAAAGGGCCATAATTCTGCAATAAATTAGGCAAATAACAATGATTGATGTAGAGGGACATAAGGTCATCAGTTGTTATGTGTATATGAAGTTTGGGAACAACCTATTCAAAACTGTTTGAGGAATGCAAGTAATATAAAACTGTGTTACGCGTCACGACGGGACAAACATGTGTCACTGGACGCAACGGGACGTTACAGACAGCACGATTCTATATAGCCCTCACTTCATTTTGTGATAACATATATTTATATACACAATTCATATCTCACCTGTACAAGCAGCAGGAAGTTTTCATCTGGCAGACAGGACTTAAACTTGAGTGCCTGAACCAACTGGAAAATCACAGTCCTTGTCAGGGATAATTTGTCTCTCTCCTGGAGATGGAAAACAGTAGTGATTATTACGCCTGAACCAACTGGAATATCACAGTCCTTGTCAGGGATAATTTGTCTCTCTCCTGGAGATGGAAAACAGTAGTGATTATTACACCTGAACCAACTGGTTGAATATCACAGTCCTTGTCAGGTATAACTTGTCTCTCTCCTTGTAATGGAAAACAGTAGTGATTATTACGCCTGAACCAACTGGAATATCACAGTCCTTGTCAGGTATAACTTGTCTCTCTCATGGTGATGGAAAACGGTAGTGATTATTACGCCTGAACCAACTGGAATATCACAGTCCTTGTCAGGTATAACTTGTCTCTCTCCTGGTGATGGAAAACGGTAATGATTATTACGCCTGAACCAACTGAAATATCACAGTCCTTGCACAGGTATAACTTGTCTCTCTCCTGGGGATGGAAAACAATAGTGATTATTACGCCTGAACCAACTGGAATATCACAGTCCTTGTCAGGTATAACTTGTCTCTCTCCTGGGGATGGAAAACAGTAGTGATTATTACGCCTGAACCAACTGGAATAACTCAGTCCTTGTCAGGGATAATTTGTCTCTCTCCTGGAGATGGAAAACAGTAGTGATTATTACACCTGAACCTACTGGTGGAATATCACAGTCCTTGTCAGGTATAACTTGTCTCTCTCCTGGTAATGGAAAACAGTAGTGATTATTACACCTGAACCAACTGGAATACCACAGTTCTTGTCAGGTATAACTTGTCTCTCTCCTGGGGATGGAAAACAGTAGTGATTATTACGCCTGAACCACATGGAATATCACAGTCCTTGTCAGGTATAACTTGTCTCTCTCCTGGGGATGGAAAACAGTAGTGATTATTACACCTGAACCGACTGGAATATCACAGTCCTTGTCAGGTATAACTTGTCAAACTCCTGGTGATGGAAAACAGTAGTGATTATTACACCTGAACCAACTGGAATATCACAGTCCTTTTCAGGTATAACTTGTCTTTCTCCTGGTGATAGAAAACAGTAGTGATTAGTACGCCTGAACCAACTGGAATATCGCAGTCCTTGTCAGGTATAACTTGTCTCTCTCCTGGGGATGGACAACAGTAGTGATTATTACGCCTGAACCAACTGGAATATCACAGTCCTTGTCAGGTATGACTTGTCTCTCTCCTGGGGATGGACAACAGTAGTGATTATTACGCCTGAACCAACTGGAATATCACAGTCCTTTTCAGGTATAACTTGTCTCTCTCCTGGGGATGGAAAACGGTAGTGATTATCACGCCTGAACCAACTGGAATATCACAGTCCTTGTCAGGTATAACTTGTCTCTCTCCTGGAGATGGAAAACAGTAGTGATTATTACACCTGAACCAACTGGTGGAATATCACAGTCCTTGTCAGGTATAACTTGTCTCTCTCCTGGGGAGGGAAAACAGTAGTGATTATTTCGCCTGAACCAACTGGAATATCACAGTCCTTGTCAGGTATAACTTGTCTCTCTCCTGGGAATGGAAAACAGTAGTGATTATTACGCCTGAACCGACTGGAATATCACAGTCCTAGTCAGGTATAACTTGTCTCTCTCCTGGGGATGGAAAACAGTATTGATTATTACGCCTGAACCAACTGGAATATCACAGTCCTTGTCAGGGATAATTTGTCTCTCTCCTGGAGATGGAAAACAGTAGTGATTATTACACCTGAACCAACTGGTTGAATATCACAGTCCTTGTCAGGTATAACCTGTCTCTCTCCTTGTAATGGAAAACAGTAGTGATTATTACACCTGAACCAACTGGAATACCAAAGTTCTTGTCAGGTATCACTTGTCTCTCTCATGGGGATGGAAAACAGTAGTGATTATTACGCCTGAACCAACAGGAATATCACAGTCCTTGTCAGGTATAACTTGTCTCTCTCCTGGGAATGGAAAACAGTAGTGATTATTACACCTGAACCAACTGGAGTATCACTGTCCTTGTCAGGTATAACTTGTCTCTCTCCTGGGGATGGAAAACAATAGTGATTAGTACGCCTGAACCAACTGGAACATCACAGTCCTTGTCAGGTATAACTTGTCTCTCTCCTGGGGATGGAAAACAGTAGTGATTATTACGCCTGAACCAACTGGAATATCTCAGTCCTTGTCAGGGATAATTTGTCTCTCTCCTGGAGATGGAAAACAGTAGTGATTATTACACCTGAACCAACTGGTGGAATATCACAGTCCTTGTCAGGTATAACTTGTCTCTCTCCTGGTAATGGGAAACAGTAGTGATTATTACACCTGAACCAACTGGAATACCACAGTTCTTGTCAGGTATAACTTGTCTCTCTCCTGGGGATGGAAAACAGTAGTGATTATTACGCCTGAACCACCTGGAATATCACAGTCCTTGTCAGGTATAACTTGTCTCTCTCCTGGGGATGGAAAACAGTAGTGATTATTACACCTGAACCGACTGGAATGTCACAGTCCTTGTCAGGTATAACTTGTCAATCTCCTGGTGATGGAAAACAGTAGTGATTATTACACCTGAGCCAACTGGAATATCACAGTCCTTGTCAAGTATAACTTGTCTCATTCCTGGTGATGGAAAACAGTAGTGATTATTACGCCTGAACCAACTGGAATATCACAGTCCTTGTCAGGTATAACTTGTCTCTCTCTTGGAGATGGAAAACAGTAGTGATTATTACACCTGAACCAACTGGAATATCTAAGTCCTTGTCAGGTATAACTTGTCTCTCACCTGGGGATGGAAAACAGTAGTGATTATTACGCCTGAACCAACTGGAATATCACAGTCCATGTCAGGTATAACTTGTCTCTTTCCTGGTGATGGAAAACTGTAGTGATTATTACACCTGAACCAACTGGAATATCAGTCCTTGTCAGGTATAACTGGTCTCTCTCCTGGGGATGGAAAACAGTAGTGATTATTACGCCTGAACCAACTGGAATATCACAATCCTTGTCAGGTATAACTTATCTCTCTCCTGGTGATAGAAAATGGTAGTGATTATTACGCCTGAACCAACTGGAATATAGCAGTCCTTGTCAGGTATAACTTGTCTCTCTCCTGTGGATGGAAAACAGTAGTGATTATTACACCTGAACCAACTGGAATATCACAGGCCTTGTCAGGTATAATTTGTCTCTCTCCTGGGGATGGAAAACGGTAGTGATTATTACGCCTGAACCGACTGGAATATCACAGTCCTTGTCAGGTATAACTTGTCTCTCTCCTGGAGATGGAAAACAGTAGTGATTATTACACCTGAACCAACTGGTGGAATATCACAGTCGTTGTCAGGTATAACTTGTCTCTCTCCTGGTGATGGAAAACAGTAGTGATTATTACACCTGAACCAACTGGAATATCACAGTCCTTGTCAGGTATAACTTGTCTCTCTCCTGGGGATGGAAAACAGTAGTGATTATTACGCCTGAACCGACTGGAATATCACAGTCCTAGTCAGGTATAACTTGTCTCTCTCCTGGGGATGGAAAACAGTATTGATTATTACGCCTGAACCAACTGGAATATCACAGTCCTTGTCAGGGATAATTTGTCTCTCTCCTGGAGATGGAAAACAGTAGTGATTATTACACCTGAACCAACTGGTTGAATATCACAGTCCTTGTCAGGTATAACCTGTCTCTCTCCTTGTAATGGAAAACAGTAGTGATTATTACACCTGAACCAACTGGAATACCAAAGTTCTTGTCAGGTATCACTTGTCTCTCTCCTGGGGATGGAAAACAGTAGTGATTATTACGCCTGAACCAACAGGAATATCACAGTCCTTGTCAGGTATAACTTGTCTCTCTCCTGGGAATGGAAAACAGTAGTGATTATTACACCTGAACCAACTGGAGTATCACTGTCCTTGTCAGGTATAACTTGTCTCTCTCCTGGGGATGGAAAACAATAGTGATTAGTACGCCTGAACCAACTGGAACATCACAGTCCTTGTCAGGTATAACTTGTCTCTCTCCTGGGGATGGAAAACAGTAGTGATTATTACGCCTGAACCAACTGGAATATCTCAGTCCTAGTCAGGGATAATTTGTCTCTCTCCTGGAGATGGAAAACAGTAGTGATTATTACACCTGAACCAACTGGTGGAATATCACAGTCCTTGTCAGGTATAACTTGTCTCTCTCCTGGTAATGGAAAACAGTAGTGATTATTACACCTGAACCAACTGGAATACCACAGTTCTTGTCAGGTATAACTTGTCTCTCTCCTGGGGATGGAAAACAGTAGTGATTATTACGCCTGAACCACCTGGAATATCACAGTCCTTGTCAGGTATAACTTGTCTCTCTCCTGTGGATGGAAAACACTAGTGATTATTACACCTGAACCAACTGGAATATCACAGTCCTTGTCAGGTATGACTTGTCTCTCTCCTGGTGATGGAAAACAGTAGTGATTATTACACCTGAACCAACTGGAATATCACAGGCCTTGCAGGGTATAATTTGTCTCTCTCCTGGGGATGGAAAACGGTAGTGATTATTACGCCTGAACCGACTGGAATATCACAGTCCTTGTCAGGTATAACTTGTCTCTCTCCTGGAGATGGAAAACAGTAGTGATTATTACACCTGAACCAACTGGTGGAATATCACAGTCGTTGTCAGGTATAACCTGTCTCTCTCCTGGTGATGGAAAACAGTAGTGATTATTACGCCTGAACCAACTGGAATATCACAGTCCTTGTCAGGTATAACTTGTCTCTCTCCTGGGGATGGAAAACAGTAGTGATTATTACGCCTGAACCGACTGGAATATCACAGTCCTAGTCAGGTATAACTTGTCTCTCTCCTGGGGATGGAAAACAGTATTGATTATTACGCCTGAACCAACTGGAATATCACATTCCTTGTCAGGGATAATTTGTCTCTCTCATGGAGATGGAAAACAGTAGTGATTATTACACCTGAACCAACTGGTTGAATATCACAGTCCATGTCAGGTATAACCTGTCTCTCTCCTTGTAATGGAAAACAGTAGTGATTATTACACCTGAACCAACTGGAATACCAAAGTTCTTGTCAGGTATAACTTGTCTCTCTCCTGGGGATGGAAAACAGTATTGATTATTACGCCTGAACCAACTGGAATATCACAGTCCTTGTCAGGGATAATTTGTCTCTCTCCTGGAGATGGAAAACAGTAGTGAGTATTACACCTGAACCAACTGGTTGAATATCACAGTCCTTGTCAGGTATAACCTGTCTCTCTCCTTGTAATGGAAAACAGTAGTGATTATTACACCTGAACCAACTGGAATACCAAAGTTCTTGTCAGGTATAACTTGTCTCTCTCCTGGGGATGGAAAACAGTAGTGATTATTACGCCTGAACCGACTGGAATATCACAGTCCTAGTCAGGTATAAATTGTCTCTCTCCTGGGGATGGAAAACAGTTTTGATTATTACGCCTGAACCAACTGGAATATCACAGTCCTTGTCAGGTATAACTTGTCTCTCTCCTGGGAATGGAAAACAGTAGTGATTATTACACCTGAACCAACTGGAGTATCACTGTCCTTGTCAGGTATAACTTGTCTCTCTCCTGGGGATGGAAAACAATAGTGATTAGTACGCCTGAACCAACTGGAACATCACAGTCCTTGTCAGGTATAACTTGTCTCTCTCCTGGGGATGGAAAACAGTAGTGATTATTACGCCTGAACCAACTGGAATATCTCAGTCCTTGTCAGGGATAATTTGTCTCTCTCCTGGAGATGGAAAACAGTAGTGATTATTACACCTGAACCAACTGGTGGAATATCACAGTACTTGTCAGGTATAACTTGTCTCTCTCCTGGTAATGGAAAACAGTAGTGATTATTACACCTGAACCAACTGGAATACCACAGTTCTTGTCAGGTATAACTTGTCTCTCTCCTGGGGATGGAAAACAGTAGTGATTATTACGCCTGAACCAACTGGAATATCACAGTCCTTGTCAGGTATAACTTGTCTCTCTCCTGGGGATGGAAAACAGTAGTGATTATTACACCTGAACCGACTGGAATGTCACAGTCCTTGTCAGGTATAACTTGTCACTCTCCTGGTGATGGAAAACAGTAGTGATTATTACACCTGAACCAACTGGAATATCACAGTCCTTGTCAAGTATAACTTGTCTCATTCCTGGTGATGGAAAACAGTAGTGATTATTACGCCTGAACCAACTGGAATATCACAGTCCTTGTCAGGTATAACTTGTCTCTCTCTTGGAGATGGAAAACAGTAGTGATTATTACACCTGAACCAACTGGAATATCTAAGTCCTTGTCAGGTATAACTTGTCTCTCACCTGGGGATGGAAAACAGTAGTGATTATTACGCCTGAACCAACTGGAATATCACAGTCCATGTCAGGTATAACTTGTCTCTTTCCTGGTGATGGAAAACTGTAGTGATTATTACACCTGAACCAACTGGAATATCAGTCCTTGTCAGGTATAACTGGTCTCTCTCCTGGGGATGGAAAACAGTAGTGATTATTACGCCTGAACCAACTGGAATATCACAATCCTTGTCAGGTATAACTTATCTCTCTCCTGGTGATAGAAAATGGTAGTGATTATTACGCCTGAACCAACTGGAATATAGCAGTCCTTGTCAGGTATAACTTGTCTCTCTCCTGGGGATGGAAAACAGTAGTGATTATTACACCTGAACCAACTGGAATATCACAGTCCTTGTCAGGTATGACTTTTCTCTCTCCTGGGGATGGAAAACGGTAGTGATTATTACGCCTGAACCAACTGGAATATCACAGGCCTTGTCAGGTATAATTTGTCTCTCTCCTGGGGATGGAAAACGGTAGTGATTATTACGCCTGAACCGACTGGAATATCACAGTCCTTGTCAGGTATAACTTGTCTCTCTCCTGGAGATGGAAAACAGTAGTGATTATTACACCTGAACCAACTGGTGGAATATCACAGTCGTTGTCAGGTATAACTTGTCTCTCTCCTGGTAATGGAAAACAGTAGTGATTATTACGCCTGAACCAACTGGAATATCACAGTCCTTGTCAGGTATAACTTGTCTCTCTCCTGGGGATGGAAAACAGTAGTGATTATTACGCCTGAACCAACTGGAATATCTCTGTCCTTGTCAGGGATAATTTGTCTCTCTCCTGGAGATGGAAAACAGTAGTGATTATTACACATGAACCAACTGGTGGAATATCACAGTCCTTGTCAGGTATAACTTGTCTCTCTCCTGGTAATGGAAAACAGTAGTGATTATTACACCTGAACCAACTGGAATACCACATTTCTTGTCAGGTATAACTTGTCTCTCTCATGGGGATGGAAAACAGTAGTGATTATTACGCCTGAACCACCTGGAATATCACAGTCCTTGTCAGGTATAAATTATCTCTCCTGGGTATGGAAAACAGTAGTGATTATTACACCTGAACCGACTGGAATATCACAGTCCTTGTCAGGTATAACTTGTCAAACTCCTGGTGATGGAAAACAGTAGTGATTATTACACATGAACCAACTGGAATATCACAGTCCTTGTCAGGTATAACTTGTCTCTCTCCTGGTGATGGAAAACGGTAGTGATTATTACGCCTGAACCAACTGGAATATCACAGTCCTTGTCAAGTATAACTTGTTTCTCTCCTGGTGATGGAAAACAGCAGTGATAATTACGTCTGAACCAACTGGAATATCACAGTCCTTGTCAGGTATAACTTGTCTCTCTCCTGAAGATTATTACGCCTGAACCATCTGGAATATCACAGTCCTAGTCAGGTATAACTTGTCTCTCTCTTGGGGATGGAAAACAGTAGTGATTATTACGCCTGAACCAACTGGAATATCACAGTCCTTGTCAGGTATAACTTGTCTCTCTCTTGGAGATTGAAAACAGTAGTGATTATTACACCTGAACCAACTGGAATATCTAAGTCCTTGTCAGGTATAACTTGTCTCTCACCTGGGGATGGAAAACAGTAGTGATTATTACGCCTGAACCAACTGGAATATCACAGTCCTTGTCAGGTATAACTTGTCTCTTTCCTGGTGATGGAAAACTGTAGTGATTATTACACCTGAACCAACTGGGATATCAGTCCTTGTCAGGTATAACTGGTCTCTCTCCTGGGGATGGAAAACAGTAGTGATTATTACGCCTGAACCAACTGGAATATCACAGTCCTTGTCAGGTATAACTTATCTCTCTCCTGGTGATAGAAAATGGTAGTGATTATTACGCCTGAACCAACTGGAATATCGCAGTCCTTGTCAGGTATAACTTGTCTCTCTCCTGGGGATGGAAAACAGTAGTGATTATTACACCTGAACCAACTGGAATATCACAGTCCTTGTCAGGTATGACTTGTCTCTCTCCTTGGGATGGAAAACGGTAGTGATTATTACGCCTGAACCAACTGGAATATCACAGTCCTTGTCAGGTATAACTTGTCTCTCTCCTGGGGATGGAAAACGGTAGTGATTATTACGCCTGAACCAACTGGAATATCACAGTCCTTGTCAGGTATAACTTGTCACTCTCCTGGAGATGGAAAACAGTAGTGAGTATTACACCTGAACCAACTGGGGGAATATCACAGTCCTTGTCAGGTATTACTTGTCTCTCTCCTGGTAATGAAAAACAGTAGTGATTATTACGCCCGAACCAACTGGAATATCACAGTCTTTGTCAGGTATAACTAGTCTCTCTCCTGGTGATGGAAAACAGTAGTGATTATTACACCTGAACAAACTGCAATATCACAGTCCTTGTCAGGTATAACTTATGTCTGTCCTGGTGATAGAAAATGGTAGTGATTATTACGCCTGAACCAACTGGAATATCATTGTCCCTGTCAGGTATAACTTATCTCTCTCCTGGTGATGGAAAACAGTAGTGATTATTACGTCTGAACCAACTGGAATATCACAGTCCTTGTCAGGTATAACTTGTCTCTCTCCTGAAGATTATTACGCCTGAACCAACTGGAATATCAAGTCCTTGTCAGGTATAACTTGTCTCTCTCCTGGTGATGGAAAACAGTAGTGATTATTACGCCTGAACCAACTGGAGTATCAAAGTCCTTGTCAGGTATAACTTGTCTCTCTCCTGGGGATGGAAAACAGTAGTGATTATTATGCCTGAACCAACTGGAATATCACAGTCCTTGTCAGGTATAACTTGTCTCTCTCCTGGTGATGCAAAACGGTAGTGATTATTACGCCTGAACCAACTGGAATATCACAGTCCTTGTCAGGTATAACTTGTCCCTCTCCTGGTGATAGAAAACAGTAGTCATTATTACGCCTGAACCAACTGGAATATCACAGTCCTTGTCAGGTAAAACTTGTCTCTCTCCTGATGCTGGAAAAAGGTAATGATTATTACACCTGAACCAACTGAAATATCACTGTCCTTGCACAAGTATAACTTGTCTCTCTCCTGGTGATGGAAAACAGTAGTGATTATTACGCCTGAACCAACTGGAATATCACTGTCCTTGTCAGGTATAACATGTCTCTCTCCTGGGGATGGAAAACAGTAGTGAATATTACACCTGTACCAACTGGAATTTCACAGTCCTTGTCAAGTATAATTTTTCTCTCTCTTGGTGATGTAAAACGGTAGTTATTATTACGCCTGAACCAACTGGAATACCACAGTTCTTGTCAGGTATAACTTGTCTCTCTCCTGGGGATGGAAAACAGTAGTGATTATTACGCCTGAACCAACTGGAATATCACAGTCCTTGTCAGGTATAACTTGTCTCTCTCCTGGGGATGGAAAACAGTAGTGATTATTACACCTGAACTAACTGGAGTATCACTGTCCTTGTAAGGTATAACTTGTCTCTCTCCTGGGGATGGAAAATAATAGTGATTATTACGCCTGAACCAACTTGAATATCACAGTCCTTGTCAGGTATAACTTGTCTCTCTCCTAAGGATGGAAAACAGTAGTGATTATTACGCCTGAACCACCTGGAATATCACAGTCCTTGTCAGGTATAACTTGTCTCTCTCCTGGGGATGGAAAACAGTAGTGATTATTACACCTGAACCGACTGGAATATCACAGTCCTTGTCAGGTATAACTTGTCAAACTCCTGGTGATGGAAAACAGTAGTGATTATTACACATGAACCAACTGGAATATCACAGTCCTTGTCAGGTATAACTTGTCTCTCTCCTGGTGATGGAAAACAGTAGTGATTATTACACCTGAACCAACTGGAATATCAGTCCTTGTCAGGTATAACTGGTCTCTCTCCTGGGGATGCAAAACAGTAGTGATTATTATGCCTGAACCAACTGGAATATCACAGTCCTTGTCAGGTATAACTTGTCTTTCTCCTGGTGATGGAAAACAGTAGTGATTATGACGCCTGAACCAACTGGAATATCGCACAGTCCTTGTCAGGTATAACTTGTCACTCTCCTGGTAATGGAAAACAGTAGTGATTATTACACCTGAACCAACTGGAATATCACAGTCCTTGTCAGGTATGACTTGTCGCTCTCCTTGGGATGGAAAACAGTAGTGATTATTACGCCTGAACTAACTGGAATATCACAGTCCTTGTCAGGGATAATTTGTCTCTCTCCTGGAGATGGAAAACAGTAGTGATTATTACACCTGAACCAACTGGTTGAATATCACAGTCCTTGTCAGGTATGACTTGTCTCTCTCCTTGTAATGTAAAACAGTAGTGATTATTACACCTGAACCAACTGGAATACCACAGTTCTTGTCAGGTATAATTTGTCTCTCTCCTGGGGAATTAAAACAGTAGTGATTATTACGCCTGAACCAACTGGAATATCACAGTCCTTGTCAGGTATAACTTGTCTCTCTCCTGGGGATGGAAAACAGTAGTGATTATTACACCTGAACCAACTGGAGTATCACTGTCCTTGTAAGGTATAACTTGTCTCTCTCCTGGGGATGGAAAACAATAGTGATTATTACGCCTGAACCAACTGGAATATCACAGTCCTTGTCAGGTATAACTTGTCTCTTTCCTAGTGATGGAAAACAGTAGTGATTATTACGCCTGAATGTACTGGAATATCTCAGTCCTTGTCAGGGATAATTTGTCTCTCTCCTGGAGATGGAAATCAGTAGTGATTATTACACCTGAACCAACTGGTGGAATATCACAGTCCTTGTCAGGTTTAACTTGTCTCTCTCCTGGTAATGGAAAACAGTAGTGATTATTACACCTGAACCAACTGGAATACCACAGTTCTTGTCAGGTGTAACTTGTCTCTCTCCTGGGGATGGAAAACAGTAGTGATTATTACGCCTGAACCACCTGGAATATCACAGTCCTTGTCAGGTATAACTTGTCTCTCTCCTGGGGATGGAAAACAGTAGTGATTATTACACCTGAACCGACTGGAATATCACAGTCCTTGTCAGGTATAAATTGTCAAACTCCTGGTGATGGAAAACAGTAGTGATTATTACACATGAACCAACTGGAATATCACAGTCCTTGTCAGGTATAACTTGTCTCTCTCCTGGTGATGGAAAACTGTAGCGATTATTACACCTGAACCAACTGGAATATCAGTCCTTGTCAGGTCTAACTGGTCTCTCTCCTGGGGATGGAAAACAGTAGTGATTATTATGCCTGAACCAACTGGAGTATCACAGTCCTTGTCAGGTATAACTTGTCTTTCTCCTAGTGATGGAAAACAGTAGTGATTATTACGCCTGAACCAACTGGAATATCGCAGTCCTTGTCAGGTATAACTTGTCTCTCTCCTGGGGATGGAAAACAGTAGTGATTATTACACCTGAACCAACTGGAATATCACAGTCCTTGTCAGGTATGACTTGTCTCTCTCCTGGGGATGGAAAACAGTAGTGATTATTACGCCTGAACCAACTGGAATATCACAGTCCTTGTCAGGTATAACTTGTCTCTCTCCAGGGGATGGAAAACGGTAGTGATTATTACGCCTGAACCAACTGGAATATCACAGTCCTTGTCAGGTATAACTTGTCTCTCTCCTGGAGATGGAAAACAGTAGTGATTATTACACCTGAACCAACTGGTGGAATATCACAGTCCTTGTCAGGTATAACTTGTCTCTCTCCTGGTAATGGAAAACAGTAGTGATTATGACGCCTGAACCAACTGGAATATCGCACAGTCCTTGTCAGGTATAACTTGTCACTCTCCTGGGGATGGAAAACAGTAGTGATTATTACACCTGAACCAACTGGAATATCACAGTCCTTGTCAGGTATGACTTGTCGCTCTCCTGGGGATGGAAAACAGTAGTGATTATTACACCTGAACCAACTGGAATATCACAGTCCTTGTCAGGTATGACTTGTCGCTCTCCTGGGGATGGAAAACAGTAGTGATTATTACGCCTGAACTAACTGGAATATCACAGTCCTTGTCAGGTATAATTTGTCTCTCTCCTGGAGATGGAAAACAGTAGTGATTATTACACCTGAACCAACTGGTTGAATATCACTGTCCTTGTCAGGTATAACCTGTCTCTCTCCTTGTAATGGAAAACAGTAGTGATTATTACACCTGAACCAACTGGAATACCCCAGTTCTTGTCAGGTATAACTTGTCTCTCTCCTGGGGATGGAAAACAGTAGTGATTATTACGCCTGAACCAACTGGAATATCACAGTCCTTGTCAGGTATAACATGTCTCTCTCCTGGGGATGGAAAACAGTAGTGAATATTACTCCTGTACCAACTGGAATTTCACAGTCCTTGTCAAGTATAATTTTTCTCTCTCCTGGTGATGGAAAACGGTAGTTATTATTACGCCTGAACCAACTGGAATACCACAGTTCTTGTCAGGTATAACTTGTCTCTCTCCTGGGGATGGAAAACAGTAGTGATTATTACGCCTGAACCAACTGGAATATCACAGTCCTTGTCAGGTATAACTTGTCTCTCTCCTGGGGATGGAAAACAGTAGTGATTATTACACCTGAACCAACTGGAGTATCACTGTCCTTGTAAGGTATAACTTGTCTCTCTCCTGGAGATGGAAAATAATAGTGATTATTACGCCTGAACCAACTTGAATATCACAGTCCTTGTCAGGTATAACTTGTCTCTCTCCTGGGGATGGAAAACAGTAGTGATTATTACGCCTGAACCACCTGGAATATCACAGTCCTTGTCAGGTATAACTTGTCTCTCTCCTGGGGATGGAAAACAGTAGTGATTATTACACCTGAACCGACTGGAATATCACAGTCCTTGTCAGGTATAACTTGTCAAACTCCTGGTGATGGAAAACAGTAGTGATTATTACACATGAACCAACTGGAATATCACAGTCCTTGTCAGGTATAACTTGTCTCTCTCCTGGTGATGGAAAACAGTAGTGATTATTACACCTGAACCAACTGGAATATCAGTCCTTGTCAGGTATAACTGGTCTCTCTCCTGGGGATGGAAAACAGTAGTGATTATTATGCCTGAACCAACTGGAATATCACAGTCCTTGTCAGGTATAACTTGTCTTTCTCCTGGTGATGGAAAACAGTAGTGATTATGACGCCTGAACCAACTGGAATATCGCAGTCCTTGTCAGGTATAACTTGTCACTCTCCTGGGGATGGAAAACAGTAGTGATTATTACACCTGAACCAACTGGAATATCACAGTCCTTGTCAGGTATGACTTGTCGCTCTCCTGGGGATGGAAAACAGTAGTGATTATTACGCCTGAACCAACTGGAATATCACAGTCCTTGTCAGGGATAATTTGTCTCTCTCCTGGAGATGGAAAACAGTAGTGATTATTACACCTGAACCAACTGATTGAATATCACAGTCCTTGTCAGGTATGACTTGTCTCTCTCCTTGTAATGGAAAACAGTAGTGATTATTACACCTGAACCAACTGGTATACCACAGTTCTTGTCAGGTATAATTTGTCTCTCTCCTGGGGATGGAAAACAGTAGTGATTATTACGCCTGAACCAACTGGAATATCACAGTCCTTGTCAGGTATAACTTGTCTCTCTCCTGGGGATGGAAAACAGTAGTGATTATTACACCAGAACCAACTGGAATATCACTGTCCTTGTAAGGTATAACTTGTCTCTCTCCTGGGGATGGAAAACAATAGTGATTATTACGCCTGAACCAACTGGAATATCACAGTCCTTGTCAGGTATAACTTGTCTCTTTCCTAGGGATGGAAAACAGTAGTGATTATTACGCCTGAATGTACTGGAATATCTCAGTCCTTGTCAGGGATAATTTGTTTCTCTCCTGGAGATGGAAATCAGTAGTGATTATTACACCTGAACCAACTGGTGGAATATCACAGTCCTTGTCAGGTTTAACTTGTCTCTCTCCTGGTAATGGAAAACAGTAGTGATTATTACACCTGAACCAACTGGAATACCACAGTTCTTGTCAGGTGTAACTTGTCTCTCTCCTGGGGATAGAAAACAGTTGTGATTATTACGCCTGAACCACCTGGAATATCACAGTCCTTGTCAGGTATAACTTGTCTCTCTCCTGGGGATGGAAAACAGTAGTGATTATTACACCTGAACCGACTGGAATATCACAGTCCTTGTCAGGTATAACTGGTCTTTCTCCTGGGGATGGAAAACAGTAGTGATTATTATTCTTGAACCAACTGGAATATCACAGTCCTTGTCAGGTATGACTTGTCCCTCTCCTGGAGATGGAAAACAGTAGTGATTATTACGCCTGAACCAACAGGATTATCACAGTCCTTGTCAGGTATAACTTGTCTCTCTCTTGGGGATGGAAAACAGTAGTGATTATTACGCCTGAACCAACTGGAATATCACAGTCCTTGTCAGGTATAACTTGTCTCTCTCTTGGAGATGGAAAACAGTAGTGATTATTACAACTGAACCAACAGGAATATCTAAGTCCTTGTCAGGTATAACTTGTCTCTCACCTGGGGATGGAAAACAGTAGTGATTATTATGCCTGAACCAACTGGATTATCACAGTCATTGTCAGGTATAACTTGTCTTTCTCCTGGTGATGGAAAACAGTAGTGATTTTTACGCCTGAACCAACTGGAATATCGCAGTCCTTGTCTGGTATAACTTGTCTCTCTCCTCGGATGGAAAACAGTAGTTATTATTACACCTGAACCAACTGGAATATCACAGTCCTTGTCAGGTATGACTTGTCTCTCTCTTGGGGATGGAAAACAGTAGTGATTATTACGCCTGAACCAACTGGAATATCACAGTCCTTGTCAGGTATAACTTGTCTCTCTCCTGGGGATGGAAAACGGTAGTGATTATTACGCCTGAACCATCTGGAATATCACAGTCCTTGTCAGGTATAACTTGTATCTCTCCTGGAGATGGAAAACAGTAGTGATTATTACACCTGAACCAACTGGTGGAATATCACAGTCCTTGTCAGGTATAACTTATCTCTATCCTGGTGATAGAAAATGGTAGTGATTATTACGCCTGAACCAACTGGAATATCATTGTCCTTGTCAGGTATAACTTGTCTCTCTCCTGGTGATGGAAAACAGTAGTGATTATTACGTCTGAACCAACTGGAATATCACAGTCCTTCTCAGGTATAACTTGTCTCTCTCCTGAAGATTATTACGCCTGAACCAACTGGAATATCACAGTCCTTGTCAGGTATAACTTGTCTCTCCCCTGGTGATGGAAAACAGTAGTGATTATTACGCCTGAACCAACTGGAGTATCACAGTCCTTGTCAGGTATAACTTGTCTCTCTCCTGGGGATGGAAAACAGTAGTGATTATTATGCCTGAACCAACTAGAATATCACAGTCCTTGTCAGGTATAACTTGTCTCTCTCCTGGTGATGGAAAACGGTAGTGATTATTACGCCTGAACCAACTGGAATATCACAGTCCTTGTCAGGTATAACTTGTCCCTCTCCTGGTGATAGAAAATGGTAGTGATTATTACGCCTGAACCAACTGAAATATCACAGTCCTTGCACAAGTATAACTTGTCTCTCTCCTGGTGATGGAAAACAGTAGTGATTATTACGCCTGAACCAACTGGAATATCACAGTCCTTGTCAGGTTTAACTTGTTTCTCTCCTGGGGATGGAAAACAGTAGTGATTATTACACCTGAACCAACTGGAATTTCACAGTCCTTGTCAAGTATAATTTTTCTCTCTCCTGGTGATGGAAAACGGTAGTTATTATTACGCCTGAACCAACTGAAATAGCACAGTCCTTGTCAAGTATGACTTGTCTCTCTCCTGGTGATGGCAATCAGTAGTGATTATTATGGAATATCACAGTTCATGTCAGGTATAACTTGTCTCTCTCCTGGGGATGGAAAACAGTAGTGATTATTATGGAATATCACAGCCCTTGTCAGGTATAACTTGTCTCTCTCCTGGAGATGAAAAACAGGAGTGATTATTATGGAATATCACAGTCCTTGTCAGGTATAACTTGTCTCTCTCCAGGTGATGGAAAACAGTAGTGATTATTAAGCCTGAACCAACTGGAATATCACAGTCCTAGTCAGGTATTACTTGTCTCTCTCTTGGAGATGGAAAACAGTACTGATTATTACGCCTGAACCAACTGCAATATCACAGTCCTTGTCAGGTATAACTTATCTCTCTCCTGGTGATAGAAAATGGTAGTGATTATTACGCCTGAACCAACTGGAATATCACAGTCCTTGTCAGGTATAACTTGTCCCTCTCCTGGTGATAGAAAACATTAGTGATTATTACGCCTGAACCAACTGAAAAATCACAGTCCTTGCACAAGTATAACTTGTCTCTCTCCTGGTGATGGAAAACAGTAGTGATTATTACGCCTGAACCAACTGGAATATCACAGTCCTTGTCAGGTTTAACTTGTTTCTCTCCTGGGGATGGAAAACAGTAGTGATTATTACACCTGAACCAACTGGAATTTCACAGTCCTTGTCAAGTATAATTTTTCTCTCTCCTGGTGATGGAAAACGGTAGTTATTATTACGCCTGAACCAACTGAAATAGCACAGTCCTTGTCAAGTATGACTTGTCTCTCTCCTGGTGATGGCAATCAGTAGTGATTATTATGGAATATCACAGTTCATGTCAGGTATAACTTGTCTCTCTCCTGGGGATGGAAAACAGTAGTGATTATTATGGAATATCACAGCCCTTGTCAGGTATAACTTGTCTCTCTCCTGGAGATGAAAAACAGGAGTGATTATTAAGGAATATCACAGTCCTTGTCAGGTATAACTTCTCTCTCTCCTGGTGATGGAAAACGGTAGTGATTATTACGCCTGAACCAACTGGAATATCACAGTCCTAGTCAGGTATTACTTGTCTCTCTCTTGGAGATGGAAAACAGTACTGATTATTACGCCTGAACCAAGTGCAATATCACAGTCCTTGTCAGGTATAACTTATCTCTCTCCTGGTGATAGAAAATGGTAGTGATTATTACGCCTGAACCAACTGGAATATCATTGTCCTTGTCTGGTATAACTTGTCTCTCTCCTGGTGATGGAAAACAGTAGTGATTATTACGTCTGAACCAACTGGAATATCACAGTCCTTGTCAGGTATAACTTGTCTCTCTCCTGGGGATGGAAAACAATAGTGATTATTACGCCTGAACCAACTGGAATATCACAATCCTTGTCAGGTATAACTTGTCTCTCTCCTGGGGATGGTTAACAGTAGTGATTATTACGCCTGAACCAACTGGAATATCTCAGTCCTTGTCAGGAATAATTTGTCTCTCTCCTGGAGATGGAAAACAGTAGTGATTATTATACCTGAACCAACTGGTGGAATATCACAGTCCTTGTCAGGTATAACTTGTCTCTCTCCTGGTAATGGAAAACAGTAGTGATTATTACACATGAACCAACTGGAATACCACAGTTATTGTCAGGTATAACTTGTCTCTCTCCTGGGGATGGAAAACAGTAGTGATTATTACGCCTGAACCACCTGGAATATCAAAGTCCTTGTCAGGTATAACTTGTCTCTCTCCTGGGGATGGAAAACAGTAGTGATTATTACACCTGAACCGACTGAATTATCACAGTCCTTGTCAGGTATAACTTGTCAATCTCCTGGTGATGGAAAACAGTAGTGATTATTAGACCTGAACCAACTGGAATATCACAGTCCTTGTCAGGTATAACTTGTCTCTCTTCTGGGGATGGAAAACAGTAGTGATTATTACGCTTGAACCAACTGGAATATCACAGTCCTTGTCAGGTATGACTTGTCGCTCTCCTGGAGATGGAAAACAGTAGTGATTATTACGCCTGAACCAACAGGAATATCACAGTCCTTGTTAGGTATAACTTGTCTCTCTCTTGGGGATGGAAAACAGTAGTGATTATTACGCCTGAATCAACTGGAATATCACAGTCCTTGTCAGGTATAACTTGTCTTTCTCTTGGAGATGGAAAACAGTAGTGATTATTACACCTGAACCAACTGGAATATCTAAGTCCTTGTCAGGTATAACTTGTCTCTCACCTGGGGATGGAAAACAGTAGTGATTATTACGCCTGAACCAACTGGAATATCAGTCCTTGTCAGGTATAACTGGTCTCTCTCCTGGGGATGGAAAACAGTAGTGATTATTATGCCTGAACCAACTGGAATATCACAGTCCTTGTCAGGTATAACTTGTCTTTCTCCTGGTGATGGAAAACAGTAGTGATTATTTCGCCTGAACCAACTGGAATATCGCAGTCCTTGTCAGGTATAATTTGTCTCTCTCCTCGGATGGAAAACAGTAGTGATTATTACACCTGAACCAACTGGAATTTCACAGTCCTTGTCAAGTATAATTTTTCTCTCTCCTGGTGATGGAAAACGGTAGTTATTATTACGCCTGAACCAACTGAAATATCACAGTCCTTGTCAAGTATGACTTGTCTCTCTCCTGGTGATGGAAAACAGTAGTGATTATTATGGAATATCACAGTTCATGTCAGGTATAACTTGTCTCTCTCCTGGGGATGGAAAACAGTAGTGATTATTATGGAATATCACAGTCCTTGTCAGGTATAACTTGTCTCTCTCCTGGAGATGAAAAACAGTAGTGATTATTATGGAATATCACAGTCCTTGTCAGGTATAACTTGTCTCTCTCCTGGTGATGGAAAACGGTAGTGATTATTACGCCTGAACCAACTGGAATATCACAGTCCTTGTCAGGTATAACTTGTCTCTATCTTGGAGATGGAAAACAGTAGTGATTATTACGCCTGAACCAACTGGAATATCACAGTCCTTGTCAGGTATAACTTATCTCTCTCCTGGTGATAGAAAATGGTAGTGATTATTACGACTGAACCAACTAGAATATCATTGTCCTTGTCAGATATAACTTGTCTCTCTCCTGGTGATGGAAAACAGTAGTGATTATTACGTCTGAACCAACTGGAATATCACAGTCCTTGTCAGGTATAACTTGTCTCTCTCCTGGGGATGGAAAACAATAGTGATTATTACCCCTGAACCAACTGGAATATCACAGTCCTTGTCAGGTATAACTTGTCTCTCTCCTGGGGATGGAAAACAGTAGTGATTATTACGCCTGAACCAACTGGAATATCTCAGTCCTTGTCAGTGATAATTTGTCTCTCTCCTGGAGATGGAAAACAGTAGTGATTATTATACCTGAACCAACTGGTGGAATATCACAGTCCTTGTCAGATATAACTTGTCTCTTTCCTGGTGATGGAAAACTGTAGTGATTATTACACCTGAACCAACTGGAATATCAGTCCTTGTCAGGTATAACTGGTCTCTCTCCTGGGGATGGAAAACAGTAGTGATTATTATGCCTGAACCAACTGGAATATCACAGTCCTTGTCTGGTATAACTTGTCTTTCTCCTGGTGATGGAAAACAGTAGTGATTATTACGCCTGAACCAACTGGAATATCGCAGTCCTTGTCAGGTATAATTTGTCTCTCTCCTCGGATGGAAAACAGTAGTGATTATTACACCTGAACCAACTGGAATATCACAGTCATTGTCAGGTATGACTTGTCTCTCTCCTGGGGATGAAAAACAGTAGTGATTATTACGCCTGAACCAACTGGAATATCACAGTCCTTGTCAGGTATAACTTGTCTCTCTCCTGGGGATGGAAAACGGTAGTGATTATTACGCCTGAACCAACTGGAATATCACAGTCCTTGTCAGGTATAACTTGTCTCTCTCCTGGAGATGGAAAACAGTAGTGATTATTACACCTGAACCAACTGGTGGAATATCACAGTCCTTGTCAGGTGTAACGTGTCTCTCTCCTGGTAATGGAAAACAGTAGTGATTATTACGCCTGAACCAACTGGAATATTACAGTCATTGTCAGGTATAACTTGTCTCTCTCCTGGTGATGGAAAACAGTAGTGATTATTACACCTGAACAAACTGCAATATCACAGTCCTTGTCAGGTATAACTTATCTCTCTCCTGGTGATAGAAAATGGTAGTGATTAATACGCCTGAACCAACTGGAATATCATTGTCCTTGTCAGGTATAACTTGTCTCTCTCCTGGTGATGGAAAACAGTAGTGATTATTACGTCTGAACCAACTGGAATATCACAGTCCTTGTCAGGTATAACTTGTCTCTCTCCTGAAGATTATTACGCCTGAACCAACTGGAATATCACAGTCCTTGTCAGGTATAACTTGTCTCTCTCCTGGTGATGGAAAACAGTAGTGATTATATCGCCTGAACCAACTGGAGTATCACAGTCCTTGTCAGGTATAACTTGTCTCTCTCCTGGGGATGGAAAACAGTAGTGATTATTATGCCTGAACCAACTGGAATATCACAGTCCTTGTCAGGTATAACTTGTCTCTCTCCTGGTGATGGAAAACGGTAGTGATTATTACGCCTGAACCAACTGGAATATCACAGTCCTTGTCAGGTATAACATGTCCCTCTCCTGGTGATAGCAAACAGTAGTGATTATTACGCATGAACCAACTGGAATATCACAGTCCTTGTCAGGTATAACTTATCTCTCTCCTGGTGATAGAAAATGGTAGTGATTATTACGCCTGAACCAACTAGAATATCATTGTCCTTGTCAGATATAACTTGTCTCTCTCCTGGTGATGGAAAACAGTAGTGATTATTACGTCTGAACCAACTGGAATATCACAGTCCTTGTCAGGTATAACTTGTCTCTCTCCTGGGGATGGAAAACAATAGTGATTATTACGCCTGAACCAACTGGAATATCTCAGTCCTTGTCAGTGATAATTTGTTTCTCTCCTGGAGATGGAAAACAGTAGTGATTATTATACCTGAACCAACTGGTGGAATATCACAGTCCTTGTCAGATATAACTTGTCTCTTTCCTGGTGATGGAAAACTGTAGTGATTATTACACCTGAACCAACTGGAATATCAGTCCTTGTCAGGTATAACTGGTCTCTCTCCTGGGGATGGAAAACAGTAGTGATTATTATGCCTGAACCAACTGGAATATCACAGTCCTTGTCTGGTATAACTTGTCTTTCTCCTGGTGATGGAAAACAGTAGTGATTATTACGCCTGAACCAACTGGAATATCGCAGTCCTTGTCAGGTATAATTTGTCTCTCTCCTCGGATGGAAAACAGTAATGATTATTACACCTGAACCAACTGGAATATCACAGTCCTTGTCAGGTATGACTTGTCTCTCTCATGGGGATGGAAAACAGTAGTGATTATTACGCCTGAACCAACTGGAATATCACAGTCCTTGTCAGGTATAACTTGTCTCTCTCCTGGGGATGGAAAACGGTAGTGATTATTACGCCTGAACCAACTGGAATATCACAGTCCTTGTCAGGTATAACTTGTCTCTCTCCTGGAGATGGAAAACAGTAGTGATTATTACACCTGAACCAACTGGTGGAATATCACAGTCCTTGTCAGGTATAACGTGTCTCTCTCCTGGTAATGGAAAACAGTAGTGATTATTACGCCTGAACCAACTGTAATATTACAGTCATTGTCAGGTATAACTTGTCTCTCTCCTGGTGATGGAAAACAGTAGTGATTATTACACCTGAACAAACTGCAATATCACAGTCCTTGTCAGGTATAACTTATCTCTCTCCTGGTGATAGAAAATGGTAGTGATTAATACGCCTGAACCAACTGGAATATCATTGTCCTTGTCAGGTATAACTTGTCTCTCTCCTGGTGATGGAAAACAGTAGTGATTATTACGTCTGAACCAACTGGAATATCACAGTCCTTGTCAGGTATAACTTGTCTCTCTCCTGAAGATTATTACGCCTGAACCAACTGGAATATCACAGTCCTTGTCAGGTATAACTTGTCTCTCTCCTGGTGATGGAAAACAGTAGTGATTATATCGCCTGAACCAACTGGAGTATCACAGTCCTTGTCAGGTATAACTTGTCTCTCTCCTGGGGATGGAAAACAGTAGTGATTATTATGCCTGAACCAACTGGAATATCACAGTCCTTGTCAGGTATAACTTGTCTCTCTCCTGGTGATGGAAAACGGTAGTGATTATTACGCCTGAACCAACTGGAATATCACAGTCCTTGTCAGGTATAACATGTCCCTCTCCTGGTGATAGCAAACAGTAGTGATTATTACGCCTGAACCAACTGGAATATCACAGTCCTTGTCATGTATAACTTTTCTCTCTCCTGGTGCTGGAAAAAGGTAATGATTATTACACCTGAACCAACTGAAATATCACACTCCTTGCACAAGTATAACTTGTCTCTCTCCTGGTGATGGAAAACGGTAGTGATTATTACGCCTGAACCAACTGGAATATCACAGTCCTTGTCAGGTATAACTTGTCTCTCTCCTGGGGATGGAAAACAGTAGTGATTATTACACCTGAACCAACTGGAATTTCACAGTCCTTGTCAAGTATAATTCTTCTCTCTCCTGGTGATGGAAAACGGTAGTTATTATTACGTCTGAACCAACTGAAATATCACAGTCCTTGTCAAGTATGACTTGTCTCTCTCCTGGTGATGGAAAACAGTAGTGATTATTATGGAATATCACAGTTCATGTCAGGTATAACTTGTCTCTCTCCAGGGGATGGAAAACAGTAGTGATTATTATGGAATATCACAGTCCTTGTCATGTATAACTTGTCTCTCTCCTGGAGATGGAAAACAGTAGTGATTATTATGGAATATCACAGTCCTTGTCAGGTATAACTTGTCTCTCTCCTGGTGATGGAAAACGGTAGTGATTATTACGCCTGAACCAACTGGAATATCACAGTCCTTATCAAGTATAACTTGTCTCTCTCCTGGGGATGGAAAACGGTAGTGATTATTACGCCTGAACCAACTGGAATATCACAGTCCTTGTCAGGTATAACTTGTCTCTCTCCTGGAGATGGAAATCAGTAGTGATTATTACACCTGAACCAACTGGTGGAATATCACAGTCCTTGTCAGTTATAACTTATCTCACTCCTGGTGATAGAAAATGGTAGTGATTATTACGCCTGAACCAACTGGAATATCATTGTCCTTGTCAGGTATAACTTGTCTCTCTCCTGAAGATTATTACGCCTGAACCAACTGGAATATCACAGTCCTTGTCAGGTATAACTTGTCTCTCTCCTGGTGATGGAAAACAGTAGTGATTATTACGCCTGAACCAACTGGAGTATCACAGTCCTTGTCAGGTATAACTTGTCTCTCTCTTGGGGATGGAAAACAGTAGTGATTATTATGCCTGAACCAACTGGAATATCACAGTCCTTGTCAGGTATAACTTGTCTCTCTCCTGGTGATGGAAAACGGTAGTGATTATTACGCCTGAACCAACTGGAATATCACAGGCCTTGTCAGGTATAACTTGTCCCTCTCCTGGTGATAGCAAACAGTAGTGATTATTACGCCTGAACCAACTGGAATATCACAGTCCTTGTCAGGTATAACTTGTCTCTCTCCTGGTGCTGGAAAAAGGTAATGATTATTACACCTGAACCAACTGAAATATCACACTCCTTGCACAAGTATAACTTGTCTCTCTCCTGGTGATGGAAAACAGTAGTGATTATTACGCCTGAACCAACTGGAATATCACAGTCCTTGTCAGGTATAACTTGTCTCTCTCCTGGGGATGGAAAACAGTAGTGATTATTACACCTGAACCAACTGGAATTTCACAGTCCTTGTCAAGTATAATTTTTCTCTCTTCTGGTGATGGAAAACGGTAGTTATTATTACGTCTGAACCAACTGAAATATCACAGTCCTTGTCAAGTATGACTTGTCTCTCTCCTGGTGATGGAAAACAGTAGTGATTATTATGGAATATCACAGTTCATGTCAGGTATAACTTGTCTCTCTCCTGGGGATGGAAAACAGTAGTGATTATTATGGAATATCACAGTCCTTGTCAGGTATAACTTGTCTCTCTCCTGGAGATGGAAAACAGTAGTGATTATTATGGAATATCACAGTCCTTGTCAGGTATAACTTGTCTCTCTCCTGGTGATGGAAAACGGTAGTGATTATTACGCCTGAACCAACTGGAATATCACAGTCCTTATCAAGTATAACTTGTCTCTCTCCTGGGGATGGAAAACGGTAGTGATTATTACGCCTGAACCAACTGGAATATCACAGTCCTTGTCAGGTATAATTTGTCTCTCTCCTGGAGATGGAAATCAGTAGTGATTATTACACCTGAACCAACTGGTGGAATATCACAGTCCTTGTCAGTTATAACTTATCTCACTCCTGGTGATAGAAAATGGTAGTGATTATTACGCCTGAACCAACTGGAATATCATTGTCCTTGTCAGGTATAACTTGTCTCTCTCCTGGTGATGGAAAACAGTAGTGATTATTACGTCTGAACCAACTGGAATATCACAGTCTTTGTCAGGTATAACTTGTCTCTCTCCTGAAGATTATTACGCCTGAACCGACTGGAATATCACAGTCCTTGTCAGGTATAACTTGTCTCTCTCCTGGAGATGGAAAACAGTAGTGATTATTACGCCTGAACCAACTGGAGTATCACAGTCCTTGTCAGGTATAACTTGTCTCTCTCCTGGTGATGGAAAAAGGTAGTGATTATTACGCCTGAACCAATTGGAATATCACAGTCCTTTTCAGGTATAACTTGTCCCTCTCCTGGTGATAGAAAACAGTAGTGATTATTACGCCTGAACCAACTGGAATATCACAGTCCTTGTCAGGTATAACTTGTCTCTCTCCTGAAGATTATTACGCCTGAACCAACTGGAATATCACAGTCCTTGTCAGGTATAACTTGTCTCTCTCCTGGTGATGGAAAACAGTAGTGATTATATCGCCTGAACCAACTGGAGTATCACAGTCCTTGTCAGGTATAACTTGTCTCTCTCCTGGGGATGGAAAACAGTAGTGAATATTGTGCCTGAACCAACTGGAATATCACAGTCCTTGTCAAGTATAACTTGTCTCTCTCCTGGGGATGGAAAACGGTAGTGATTATTACGCCTGAACCAACTGGAATATCACAGTCCTTGTCAGGTATAACTTGTCTCTCTCCTGGAGATGGAAATCAGTAGTGATTATTACACATGAACCAACTGGTGGAATATCACAGTCCTTGTCAGGTGTAACTTATCTCTCTCCTGGTGATAGAAAATGGTAGTTATTATTACGCCTGAACCAACTGGAATATCATTGTCCTTGTCAGGTATAACTTGTATCTCTCCTGGTGATGGAAAACAGTAGTGATTATTACGTCTGAACCAACTGGAATATCACAGTCCTTGCACAAGTATAACTTGTCTCTCTCCTGGTGATGGAAAACAGTAGTGATTATTACGCCTGAACCAACTGGAATATCACAGTCCTTGTCAGGTATAACTTGTCTCTCTCCTGGGGATGGAAAACAGTAGTGATTATTACACCTGAACCAACTGGAATTTCACAGTCCTTGTCAAGTATAATTTTTCTCTCTCCTGGTGATGGAAAACGGTAGTTATTATAACGTCTGAACCAACTGAAATATCACAGTCCTTGTCAAGTATGACTTGTCTCTCTCCTGGTGATGAAAAACAGTAGTGATTATTATGGAATATAACAGTTCATGTCAGGTATAACTTGTCTCTCTCCTGGGGATGGAAAACAGTAGTGATTATTATGGAATATCACAGTCCTTGTCAGGTATAACTTGTCTCTCTCCTGGAGATGAAAAACAGTAGTGATTATTATGGAATATCACAGTCCTTGTCAGGTATAACTTGTCTCTCTCCTGGTGATGGAAAACGGTAGTGATTATTACGCCTGAACCAACTGGAATATCACAGTCCTTGTCAGGTATAACTTGTCTCTCTCATGGTGATGAAAAACGTTAGTGATTATTACGCCTGAACCAACTGGAATATCACAGTCCTTGTCAGGTATAACTTGTCTCTTTCCTGGTGATGGAAAACAGTAGTGATTATTACACCTGAACCAACTGGAGTATCACAGTCCTTGTCAGGTATAACTTGTCTCTCTCCTGAAGATTATTACGCCTGAACCAACTGGAATATCACAGTCCTTGTCAGGTATAACTTGTCTCTCTCCTGGTGATGGTAAACAGTAGTGATTATATCGCCTGAACCAACTGGAGTATCACAGTCCTTGTCAGGTATAACTTGTCTCTCTCCTGGGGATGGAAAACAGTAGTGATTATTGTGCCTGAACCAACTGGAATATCACAGTCCTTGTCAAGTATAACTTGTCTCTCTCCTGGGGATGGAAAACGGTAGTGATTATTACGCCTGAACCAACTGAAATATCACAGTCCTTGTCAAGTATGACTTGTCTCTCTCCTGGTGATGAAAAACAGTAGTGATTATTATGGAATATAACAGTTCATGTCAGGTATAACTTGTCTCTCTCCTGGGGATGGAAAACAGTAGTGATTATTATGGAATATCACAGTCCTTGTCAGGTATAACTTGTCACTCTCCTGGAGATGGAAAACAGTAGTGATTATTATGGAATATCACAGTCCTTGTCAGGTATAACTTGTCTCTCTCCTGGTGATGGAAAACGGTAGTGATTATTACGCCTGAACCAACTGGAATATCACAGTCCTTGTCAGGTATAACTTGTCTCTCTCCTGGGGATGGAAAACAGTAGTGATTATTACACCTGAACCAACTGGAATTTCACAGTCCTTGTCAAGTATAATTTTTCTCTCTCCTGGTGATGGAAAACGGTAGTTATTATAACGTCTGAACCAACTGAAATATCACAGTCCTTGTCAAGTATGACTTGTCTCTCTCCTGGTGATGGAAAACAGTAGTGATTATTATGGAATATAACAGTTCATGTCAGGTATAACTTGTCTCTCTCCTGGGGATGGAAAACAGTAGTGATTATTATGGAATATCACAGTCCTTGTCAGGTATAACTTGTCTCTCTCCTGGAGATGGAAAACAGTAGTGATTATTATGGAATATCACAGTCCTTGTCAGGTATAACTTGTCTCTCTCCTGGTGATGGAAAACGGTAGTGATTATTACGCCTGAACCAACTGGAATATCACAGTCCTTGTCAGGTATAACTTGTCTCTCTCATGGTGATGGAAAACGTTAGTGATTATTACGCCTGAACCAACTGGAATATCACAGTCCTTGTCAGGTATAACTTGTCTCTTTCCTGGTGATGGAAAACAGTAGTGATTATTACACCTGAACCAACTGGAGTATCACAGTCCTTGTCAGGTATAACTTGTCTCTCTCATGGTGATGGAAAACGGTAGTGATTATTACGCCTGAACCAACTGGAATATCACAGTCCTTGTCAGGTATAACTTGTCTCTCTCATGGTGATGGAAAACGGTAGTGATTATTACGCCTGAACCAACTGGAATATCACAGTTCTTGTCAGGTATACCTTGTCTCTCTCATGGTGATGGAAAACAGTAGTGATTATTACGCCTGAACCAACTGGAATATCACAGTCCTTGTCAAGTATAACTTGTCTCTCTCCTGAAGATTATTACTCCTGAACCAACTGGAATATCACAGTCCTTGTGAGGTATAACTTGTCTCTCTCCTGGTGATGGAAAACAGTAGTGATTATTACGCCTGAACCAACTGGAGTATCACAGTCCTTGTCAGGTATAACTTGTCTCTCTCCTGGGGATGGAAAACAGTAGTGATTATTATGCCTGAAACAACTTGAATATCACAGTCCTTGTCAGGTATAACTTGTCTCTCTCCTGGTGATGGAAAACGGTAGTGATTATTACGCCTGAACCAACTGGAATATCACAGTCCTTGTCAGGTATAACTTGTCCCTCTCCTGGTGATAGAAAACAGTAGTGATTATTACGTCTGAACCAACTGGAATATCACAGTCCTTGTCAGGTATAACTTGTCTCTCTCCTGGTGATGGAAAACGGTAATGATTATTACGCTTGAACCAACTGAAATATCACAGTCCTTGCACAAGTATAACTTGTCTCTCTCCTGGTGATGGAAAACGGTAGTTATTATTACGCCTGAACCAACTGAAATATCACAGTCCTTGTCAAGTATGACTTGTCTCTCTCCTGGTGATGGAAATCAGTAGTGATTATTACACCTGAACCAACTGGTGGAATATCACAGTCCTTGTCAGTTATAACTTATCTCACTCCTGGTGATAGAAAATGGTAGTGATTATTACGCCTGAACCAACTGGAATATCATTGTCCTTGTCAGGTATAACTTGTCTCTCTCCTGGTGATGGAAAACAGTAGTGATTATTACGTCTGAACCAACTGGAATATCACAGTCTTTGTCAGGTATAACTTGTCTCTCTCCTGAAGATTATTACGCCTGAACCGACTGGAATATCACAGTCCTTGTCAGGTATAACTTGTCTCTCTCCTGGAGATGGAAAACAGTAGTGATTATTACGCCTGAACCAACTGGAGTATCACAGTCCTTGTCAGGTATAACTTGTCTCTCTCCTGGTGATGGAAAAAGGTAGTGATTATTACGCCTGAACCAATTGGAATATCACAGTCCTTTTCAGGTATAACTTGTCCCTCTCCTGGTGATAGAAAACAGTAGTGATTATTACGCCTGAACCAACTGGAATATCACAGTCCTTGTCAGGTATAACTTGTCTCTCTCCTGAAGATTATTACGCCTGAACCAACTGGAATATCACAGTCCTTGTCAGGTATAACTTGTCTCTCTCCTGGTGATGGAAAACAGTAGTGATTATATCGCCTGAACCAACTGGAGTATCACAGTCCTTGTCAGGTATAACTTGTCTCTCTCCTGGGGATGGAAAACAGTAGAGAATATTGTGCCTGAACCAACTGGAATATCACAGTCCTTGTCAAGTATAACTTGTCTCTCTCCTGAGGATGGAAAACGGTAGTGATTATTACGCCTGAACCAACTGGAATATCACAGTCCTTGTCAGGTATAACTTGTCTCTCTCCTGGAGATGGAAATCAGTAGTGATTATTACACATGAACCAACTGGTGGAATATCACAGTCCTTGTCAGGTGTAACTTATCTCTCTCCTGGTGATAGAAAATGGTAGTTATTATTACGCCTGAACCAACTGGAATATCATTGTCCTTGTCAGGTATAACTTGTATCTCTCCTGGTGATGGAAAACAGTAGTGATTATTACGTCTGAACCAACTGGAATATCACAGTCCTTGCACAAGTATAACTTGTCTCTCTCCTGGTGATGGAAAACAGTAGTGATTATTACGCCTGAACCAACTGGAATATCACAGTCCTTGTCAGGTATAACTTGTCTCTCTCCTGGGGATGGAAAACAGTAGTGATTATTACACCTGAACCAACTGGAATTTCACAGTCCTTGTCAAGTATAATTTTTCTCTCTCCTGGTGATGGAAAACGGTAGTTATTATAACGTCTGAACCAACTGAAATATCACAGTCCTTGTCAAGTATGACTTGTCTCTCTCCTGGTGATGAAAAACAGTAGTGATTATTATGGAATATAACAGTTCATGTCAGGTATAACTTGTCTCTCTCCTGGGGATGGAAAACAGTAGTGATTATTATGGAATATCACAGTCCTTGTCAGGTATAACTTGTCACTCTCCTGGAGATGGAAAACAGTAGTGATTATTATGGAATATCACAGTCCTTGTCAGGTATAACTTGTCTCTCTCCTGGTGATGGAAAACGGTAGTGATTATTACGCCTGAACCAACTGGAATATCACAGTCCTTGTCAGGTATAACTTGTCTCTCTCATGGTGATGAAAAACGTTAGTGATTATTACGCCTGAACCAACTGGAATATCACAGTCCTTGTCAGGTATAACTTGTCTCTTTCCTGGTGATGGAAAACAGTAGTGATTATTACACCTGAACCAACTGGAGTATCACAGTCCTTGTCAGGTATAACTTGTCTCTCTCCTGAAGATTATTACGCCTGAACCAACTGGAATATCACAGTCCTTGTCAGGTATAACTTGTCTCTCTCCTGGTGATGGTAAACAGTAGTGATTATTGTGCCTGAACCAACTGGAATATCACAGTCCTTGTCAAGTATAACTTGTCTCTCTCCTGGGGATGGAAAACGGTAGTGATTATTACGCCTGAACCAACTGGAATATCACAGTCCTTGTCAGGTATAACTTGTCTCTCTCCTGGAGATGGAAATCAGTAGTGATTATTACACCTGAACCAACTGGTGGAATATCACAGTCCTTGTCAGGTGTAACTTATCTCTCTCCTGGTGATAGAAAATGGTAGTGATTATTACGCCTGAACCAACTGGAATATCACAGTCCTTGTCAGGTATAACTTGTCTCTCTCCTGGGGATGGAAAACAGTAGTGATTATTACACCTGAACCAACTGGAATTTCACAGTCCTTGTCAAGTATAATTTTTCTCTCTCCTGGTGATGGAAAACGGTAGTTATTATAACGTCTGAACCAACTGAAATATCACAGTCCTTGTCAAGTATGACTTGTCTCTCACCTGGTGATGGAAAACAGTAGTGATTATTATGGAATATAACAGTTCATGTCAGGTATAACTTGTCTCTCTCCTGGGGATGGAAAACAGTAGTGATTATTATGGAATATCACAGTCCTTGTCAGGTATAACTTGTCTCTCTCCTGGAGATGGAAAACAGTAGTGATTATTATGGAATATCACAGTCCTTGTCAGGTATAACTTGTCTCTCTCCTGGTGATGGAAAACGGTAGTGATTATTACGCCTGAACCAACTGGAATATCACAGTCCTTGTCAGGTATAACTTGTCTCTCTCATGGTGATGGAAAACGTTAGTGATTATTACGCCTGAACCAACTGGAATATCACAGTCCTTGTCAGGTATAACTTGTCTCTTTCCTGGTGATGGAAAACAGTAGTGATTATTACACCTGAACCAACTGGAGTATCACAGTCCTTGTCAGGTATAACTTGTCTCTCTCATGGTGATGGAAAACGGTAGTGATTATTACGCCTGAACCAACTGGAATATCACAGTCCTTGTCAGGTATAACTTGTCTCTCTCATGGTGATGGAAAACGGTAGTGATTATTACGCCTGAACCAACTGGAATATCACAGTTCTTGTCAGGTATACCTTGTCTCTCTCATGGTGATGGAAAACAGTAGTGATTATTACGCCTGAACCAACTGGAATATCACAGTCCTTGTCAAGTATAACTTGTCTCTCTCCTGAAGATTATTACTCCTGAACCAACTGGAATATCACAGTCCTTGTGAGGTATAACTTGTCTCTCTCCTGGTGATGGAAAACAGTAGTGATTATTACGCCTGAACCAACTGGAGTATCACAGTCCTTGTCAGGTATAACTTGTCTCTCTCCTGGGGATGGAAAACAGTAGTGATTATTATGCCTGAAACAACTTGAATATCACAGTCCTTGTCAGGTATAACTTGTCTCTCTCCTGGTGATGGAAAACGGTAGTGATTATTACGCCTGAACCAACTGGAATATCACAGTCCTTGTCAGGTATAACTTGTCCCTCTCCTGGTGATAGAAAACAGTAGTGATTATTACGTCTGAACCAACTGGAATATCACAGTCCTTGTCAGGTATAACTTGTCTCTCTCCTGGTGATGGAAAACGGTAATGATTATTACGCTTGAACCAACTGAAATATCACAGTCCTTGCACAAGTATAACTTGTCTCTCTCCTGGTGATGGAAAACGGTAGTTATTATTACGCCTGAACCAACTGAAATATCACAGTCCTTGTCAAGTATGACTTGTCTCTCTCCTGGTGATGGAAAACAGTAGTGATTATTATGGAATATCACAGTTCATGTCAGGTATAACTTGTCTCTCTCCTGGGGATGGAAAACAGTAGTGATTATTATGGAATACACCTGAACCAACTTGAATTTCACAGTCCTTGTCAAGTATAATTTTTCTATCTCCTGGTGATGGAAAACGGTAGTTATTATTACGCCTGAACCAACTGAAATATCACAGTCCTTGTCAAGTATGACTTGTCTCTCTCCTGGTGATGGAAAACAGTAGTGATTATTATGGAATATCACAGTTCATGTCAGGTATAACTTGTCTCTCTCCTGGGGATGGAAAACAGTAGTGATTATTATGGAATATCACAGTCCTTGTCATGTATAACTTGTCTCTCTCCTGGAGATGGAAAACAGTAGTGATTATTATGGAATATCACAGTCCTTGTCAGGTATAACTTGTCTCTCTCCTGGTGATGGAAAACGGTAGTGATTATTACGCTTGAACCAACTGGAATATCACAGTCCTTGTCAAGTATAACTTGTCTCTCTTCTGGTGATGGAAAACGGTAGTGATTATTACGCCTGAACCAACTGGAATATCACAATCCTTGTCAAGTATAACTTGTCTCTCTCCTGGTAATGGAAAACAGTAGTGATTATTACGCCTGAACCAACTGGAATATCACAGTCCTTGTCAGGTATAACTTATCTCTCTCCTGGAGATGGAAAACAGTAGTGATTATTACACCTGAACCAACTGGAATATCATAGTCCTTGTCAGGTATAACTCGTCTCTGTCCTGGGATGGAAAACGGTAGTGATTATTACGCCTGAACCAACTGGAATATCACAGTCCTTGTCAAGTGTAACTTGTCTCTCTCCAGGTGATGGAAAACGGTAGTGATTATTACGCCTAAACCAACTGGAATATCACAGTCCTTGTCAGGTATAATTTGTCTCTCTCCTGGTGATGGAAAACGGTAGTGATTATTACGCCTGAACCAACTGGAATATCACAGTCCTTGTCAGGTATAACTTGTCTCTCTCCTGGTGATGGAAAACGGTAGTGATTATTACGCTTGAACCAACTGGAATATCACAGTCCTTGTCAGGTATAACTTGTCTCTCTCATGGTGATGGAAAACGGTAGTGATTATTACGCCTGAACCAACTGGAATATCACAGTCCTTGTCAGGTATAACTTGTCTCTCTCCTGGTGATGGAAAACGGTAATGATTATTACGCCTGAACCAACTGAAATATCACAGTCCTTGCACAAGTATAACTTGTCTCTCTCCTGGTGATGGAAAACAGTAGTGATTATTATGCCTGAACCAACTGGAATATCACAGTCCTTGTCAGGTATAACTTATCTCTCTCCTGGGGATGGAAAACAGTAGTGATTATTACACCTGAACCAACTGGAATTTCACAGTCCTTGTCAAGTATAATTTTTCTCTCTCCTGGTGATGGAAAACGGTAGTTATTATTACGCCTGAACCAACTGAAATATCACAGTCCTTGTCAAGTATGACTTGTCTCTCTCCTGGTGATGGAAAACAGTAGTGATTATTATGGAATATCACATTTCATGTCAGGTATAACTTGTCTCTCTCCTGGGGATGGAAAACAGTAGTGATTATTATGGAATATCACAGTCCTTGTCAGGTATAACTTGTCTCTCTCCTGGAGATGGAAAACAGTAGTGATTATTATGGAATATCTCAGTCCTTGTCAGGTATAACTTGTCTCTCTCCTGGTGATGGAAAACGGTAGTGAATATTACGCTTGAACCAACTGGAATATCACAGTCCTTGTCAAGTATAACTTGTCTCTCTCCTGGTGATGGAAAACGGTAGTGATTATTACGCCTGAACCAACTGGAATATCACAATCCTTGTCAAGTATAACTTGTCTCTCTCCTGGTAATGGAAAACAGTAGTGATTATTACGCCTGAACCAACTGGAATATCACAGTCCTTGTCAGGTATAACTTGTCTCTCTCCTGGAGATGGAAAACAGTAGTGATTATTACACCTGAACCAACTGGAATATCACAGTCCTTGTCAGGTATAACTCGTCTCTGTCCTGGGATGGAAAACAGTAGTGATTATTACACCTGAACCAACTGGAATATCACAGTCCTTGTCAAGTATAACTCGTCTCTTTCCTGGTGATGGAAAACGGTAGTGATTATTACGCCTGAACCAACTGAAATATCACAGTCCTTGTCAAGTGTAACTTGTCTCTCTCCTGGTGATGGAAAACGGTAGTGATTATTACGCCTAAACCAACTGGAATATCACAGTCCTTGTCAGGTATAATTTGTCTCTCTCCTGGTGATGGAAAACGGTAGTGATTATTACGCCTGAACCAACTGGAATATCACAGTCCTTGTCAGGTATAACTTGTCTCTCTCCTGGTGATGGAAAACGGTAGTGATTATTACGCCTGAACCAACTGGAATATCACAGTCCTTGTCAGGTATAACTTGTCTCTTTCCTGGGTATGGAAAACAGTAGTGATTATTACACCTGAACCAACTGGAATATCACAGTCCTTGTCAGGTATGACTTGTCTTTCTCCTGGGGATGGAAAACAGTAGTGATTATTACGCCTGAACCAACTGGAATATCACAGTCCTTGTCAGGTATAACTTGTCTCTCTCATGGTGATGGAAAACAGAAGTGATTATTACGCCTGAACCAACTGGAATATCACAGTCCTTGTCAGGTATGACTTGTCTCTCTCCTGGGGATGGAAAACAGTAGTGATTATTACGCCTGAACCAACTGGAATATCACAGTCCTTGTCAAGTATAACTCGTCTCTTTCCTGGTGATGGAAAACGGTAGTGATTATTACGCCTGAACCAACTGAAATATCACAGTCCTTGTCAAGTGTAACTTGTCTCTCTCCTGGTGATGGAAAACGGTAGTGATTATTACGCCTAAACCAACTGGAATATCACAGTCCTTGTCAGGTATAACTTGTCTCTCTCATGGTGATGGAAAACGGTAGTGATTATTACGCCTGAACCAACTGGAATATCACAGTCCTTGTCAGGTATAACTTGTCTCTCTCCTGGTGATGGGAAACAGTAGTGATTATTACACCTGAACCAACTGGAGTATCACAGTCCTTGTCAGGTATAACTTGTCTCTCTCCTGGGGATGGAAAACGGTAGTGATTATTACGCCTGAACCAACTGGAATATCACAATCCTTGTCAAGTATAACTTGTCTCTCTCCTGGTAATGGAAAACGGTAGTGATTATTACGCCTGAACCAACTGGAATATCACAGTCCTTGTCAAGTGTAACTTGTCTCTCTCCTGGTGATGGAAAACGGTAGTGATTATTACGCCTAAACCAACTGGAATATCACAGTCCTTGTCAGGTATAATTTGTCTCTCTCCTGGTGATGGAAAACGGTAGTGATTATTACGCCTGAACCAACTGGAATATCACAGTCCTTGTCAGGTATAACTTGTCTCTCTCCTGGTGATGGAAAACGGTAGTGATTATTACGCCTGAACCAACTGGAATATCACAGTCCTTGTCAGGTATAACTTGTCTCTCTCATGGTGATGGAAAACGGTAGTGATTATTACGCCTGAACCAACTGGAATATCACAGTCCTTGTCAGGTATAACTTGTCTCTCTCCTGGTGATGGGAAACAGTAGTGATTATTACACCTGAACCAACTGGAGTATCACAGTCCTTGTCAGGTATAACTTGTCTCTCTCATGGTGATGGAAAACAGAAGTGATTATTACGCCTGAACCAACTGGAATATCACAGTCCTTGTCAGGTATAACTTGTCTCTCTCCTGGTGATGGAAAACGGTAGTGAATATTACGCTCCAACATTTTTGGGTGGAGGGGAGGGATATCATTGAGTAATCTTTTTTTTTAAATATTATAATGAACAGAAAATTATTTTCAAGAATGTTAAGTTCCGTTCTCACAATGTAGCAATCCCGTCTAAGTTTTATTTTCTACCAATTTTGCATGTAATTTCATTTCAGTGAACATATTTCTTCATGTATAACCCTTTATAAATACAAACTTTATTAACTATGTTAACGTAATAGAGATGTTCAACGTCAATCATTGTGTGGCAGGTGAAACTTGGGATTTGGAATTTGACAGTATGGAAAAATAAGCGTTTTACAATACAAAACATGATGTACTAATATTTTGAAGAAAAAACATTTCAATGTAAAAAATTATAATCATTGCAAAAGGCATAATTGCAAAAGGCACCGTGTGTTCTGGCGAAAAATATAATCAAAAGTATTGTCGGCAATTTTACAGTCATAAGAGATAATCATGAATAATGCAATAGTTTGAGGGGTCAGCACGAAATTAATGTATCTTGTTCTATATTTATACAGAGGATCTTACATGAGTGCCTGTTCAATATTGAATTTATTAAACAAGTTTGATAAAATTATATGATGAGAGGCTGTGTCGAGCATCATCAATTTTATCCAACGAGTTTAATAAATTCAATATTAAATAGGCCAATAATGTTAGATTCTACTAATCACGTAACTCCAAAAAGTCTTATCAGGAACATTTTTGATTGTAGCTGTCTATATACATGATATATAACATCGTTGTATGACGACGTCGTATGTCTGTATGATAACGTCGTATGTTGACACGGCCTTCTCCGTACAAAACCGAACAACAGAACTACCTCGTCAATTTACGTAATCCGGTATTTTGAATGGTTACGGATATTGATGACACGATTCTGATGCATGTCGAGCTAAGCGGAAAAGACCAAACGATAATTCGGCCCTCATTTGGATAGTTATATCACTAGTGGATTATCGAAACCATTGAATGGTGTTATTCCACTCCCATACAGTAAGTTATGTGATAAAAAAGTTACATAGTTTTATGTTCAGTCCTCAGTTTGTATTGCAGAGATAATATCGTAACGCTAAACTTACCCTTGTGAAGACCCTGTTATCTAGGGAACATATATTCAAAACTTGGTGGAGATGGAAGTTACATGTGGTCACAGCTATACTAATCAGCTTAGAGAATGGTTCCAGTATATGCTGAAAATAACAACCCACAGTGAAATAGGGGTCTACATATAGTCTACAATCTCTTAGTAGACCCTTTACCAGCAAAAAGAAAGTCATATATGAACCTTAAAATGGTCCTTCATGTATATTTAGTGGACCTTTTGAATATTAAGTTCATGCTACAGGAATTCATTGATAATACTTATTTTAGGGAGTATGGCATCAAGTTGTGGTATTGTTATGGCTTTGTAACAGAAATTTTGCAGTTTTGAGAGACTAGGGCATGAAATATTGCATTTGTGACATTGACATTGCCTTCAAGTCACTTATTCCCACCACTTCATTGGCCCGTTAACTAAACAGTCAGCCTTCTAGCATTCCATCCTGGAAGAAGCTTGAAATAATGTGTTGACAAAGTAAATGACTTTACACAAAGTAAATGGCTTTACACAAAGTAAATGACTACACAAAGTAAATGGCAAGTAAATGGCTTTACACAAAGTAAATGACTTTACACAAAGTAAATGGCAAGTAAATGACTTTACACAAAGTAAATGGCTTTACACAAAGTAAATGACTTAACACAAAGTAAATGACTTTACACATGACTTTACACAAAGTAAATGGCTTTTCACAAAGTAAATGACTTTACACATGACTTTATACAAAGTAAATGGCAAGTAAATGGCTTTACACAAAGTAAATGACTTTACACATGCATTTACACAAAGTAAATGACTTTACACAAAGTAAATTGCTTTACACAAAGTAAATGACTTTATACATGACTTTATACAAAGTAAATGGGAAGTAAATGGATTTACACAAAGTAAATGGCTTTACACAAAGTAAATGACTTTACACAACGTAAATGAATTTACACATGACTTTAAACAAAGTAAATGACTTTTCACAAAGTAAATGACTTTACATAAAGTAAATGGCTTTACACAAAGTAAATGAATTTACACATGACTTTACACAAAGTAAATGGCTTTACACAAAGTAAATGACTTTACACAAAGTAAATGACTTTACACAAAGTAAATGACTTTACTTCAAATAACCGAACATAATTTGAGAGGCTGTTAAAAAAAGTGTTGCATCTACCTTGACATTGTTGATCCAATTCACCTTCAGCAGGCACGTGATAATCTTCATAACCGAAGTCATGTCACACGGCACGGGGAGGATCTCTGTGAGGCGGCGGAAAAACAGGTCAAACTGATTGAGAATATCCTTAACGCATACGCGGTAGAGCATAGGAAAACCAATACCTACATATAAACTTGCTGCGACGTTACAATCATGAGACAGTACTAACTGTTGATCGCTCAGCATCATAATCGGGGAACAGTATAGTTATTTCTTGGATGTTTTGGGAAAACAGTCAAAACAAACTATTGTCTCAATGTATCGGGGGACAACCTAGGGCCCGGGGAACTCTGCCTGAGGTCATTTCATCCCTGTTTGATGATTGATGAAAAATGTGAGAAAAGACTGAAATGACTAATAAGGATTTTTATAGAGAATTAGGTAATAATATAACATGTTTCATGTCAGTGAGAGTAAACATGAGCTATAACAACCTTAAATAATAAATATGACCCATATTACCTCTAGAAGATAGTGTATGGCAGCATGACTCGGTAACTCATTAAAATCCACCAGAGCAGCAGCTATGGTCTTCAAGAAATTAGTGTCTGCAATCAGATACAATATGATTATTAGTAGTTTGTATCAGGCCACAAAAACGTTTCTTTAATAAAAGTCGAACAAGAAACGTAGCATTCAAGGACCACAGTCTACCAAAACCATGCACAGAAACAAACTAGAACTATCACTGAAGGTAATGAATACCCCTGCTTAAATTTTGAGTCAAACGAAGGACCATAATTCTGTAATAAACTAGAACTGTCGCCGGAGGCGGACAAATACCCACTTCTGGCAACTTGTTGTGGGGTGGGTAAACATACAAGACTTTGTTCCTATAAGATATATAGACATATATTATAGACAAAAAGCCCGGACAAGAATTTTCTATTCGACTACCAGGTATGAAATGCATTAAAAATACAAAGGGCCATAACTAAGTGGAATGTTATCGAACCGGAACGTCACGACAATATGCGTATCTCCACTTGATATTGATGCTTAACTGAGTGGAAAATTATCGAACCGGAATGTCATGTCAACAATATGCCCATCTCCACTTGATATTGATGCTTTGTAGCAAGTTTCATGAAATTATAACATGGGGTTTTAGAGAAATAGCCCGAACAAGAATTTTCTATTTGACAACCAAGTACGAAATGTATTAAAAATACAAAAGGCCATAACTCAGTGGAAAATTATTGAACTAGAACGTCATGATAGTATGCACATCTCCACTTGATACTGATACTTCCTAGCAAGTTACAATAAATTCTAACAAGTAGTTTTAGAGAAATAGCCCGGACAAGTATTTCGTATTATATATATATATATTAGAAATACAAAGGGCCATAACTCAGAGGAAAATTATCGAACCGGAACATCACGATAATATGCGTATCTCCACTTGATATCGATGCTTTGTAGCAAGTTTCACGAAATTATAACATGGGGTTTTGGAGAAATAGCCCCAACAAGAATTTTCTATTTGACTACCAAGTATGAAATGCATTAAAAATACAAAGGGCCATAACTCAGTGGAAAATTATTGAATCGGAACGTCATGAAAGTATGCACATCTCCTCTTGATATTGATACTTCCTACATGTTCTAGCAGGTTTCAATACATTCTAACAAGGAGTTTTAGAGAAATAGCGCGGACAAGAATTTTTTACTTCACTACCAAGTATGAAATGCATTAAAAACACAAAGGCCCATAACTCAGTGGAAAATTATCGAACCGGAACGTCATCATAGTATGCGCATGTCCACTTGATATTGATACTTCCTAGCAAGTTTCGCTAAATTCTAAAAAGGAGTTTTAGAGAAATAGTCCGGACAAGAATTGCATCTACGGACAGACGGACGGACAAGGTGATTCCAGTATACCCCCACACTTTGTGAGGGGGTATAATTACTAGGCAATCAACAATGGGTGATATTGAGGGACAACAGGTCATCAGTTGTTAAGTTTATATGAAATTTAGGAACAACCCATTCAAAACTGTGTGAGGAATGCAAGTAGTGACAATGTGTTACGGGATGCGACCGGACAAGTATGTGTTGCATGACGTGAAGCGACAAGACGTTACGGAAAACATGATTCCGATATAGCCCCCATTTCACTTTGTGAAAATGGGGTTATAACAATAATTACAAAGATGTATAAAAATGGCAAGATATGACATCCCCTAACATAAAATAGTTGACAATAGGGCTACAAAACACATATCAACAATACCTACATCAGGCATACAGATTTTTATCTAATTACTGTTACTCCAGATGCTAACAAATATTTAGGGTCTCACAAAAAATATGGATGTTGGGAGCTGGAACATCTTTTTATTTGGTCTCATATCAGGCAGACATGCCATATCTGCAGGATCTCATGATGTTAGAGTGTGATGCAGATATTACATATCCACTAGAAGTGATGCAAGCTTCCAGAACACGTTTCACTAGAAATGATCCTTTATTATATAATGCAAAAGAATCCTTGTAAATAATACAAAAAACATTAAACGTTAAATATGCCATAACATTAGACTAGCAATACACTGGTAAGTGATGTCATTTAAATGCGCAAAAATAGTGTTACGACGTTGTTTACACATCCTACGATAGTGATACTCAATCAGAAAATGTAAGTATAGTGATATAGGTAACTGTATACAACTATCAGAAAACGCTACTGATAGGTATTAGTTCTTGAGATGGCTGTAGACCCCCCTTTTGTAGGGTATGATTTTCTGAAAGAACATACATTAAGCTTCAAAATGAGATATGTGTGCCATCTGAGCGTTGGGGCTTTAGTGAGTTTTGAGGGAAAACATTGTCTTTTCAGAAAATCGCCGAAATCTGGAATTATTTTTTAGAAAAAGAATTGAATATATTAGAACCAATTTGAATTGATGGAATCTTTCTCGGAACGCATCTCTACATGTCCCACAACATAATTTATGGATTCGATACTTAAATGTTGATATATTTTTTTAAAAAATTGAATAAAATCGCTGATTTCTGTAATACATTGGGGGCATTTAACTAAAAATTAAAAATATATCTAATACAATAGAAAAAAAATAATATTGTAACCTTTTTAGGCAGGGTAAGGTCCAGTGATTAAATAGTGATGTTTGCAAATGCCTTAATTTTGGGGAGAAAAATGTGTATTTTTGTCAAAAATCGCTGGAATCTGGAATTGTTTTTTAAAATTAGTTTAAACATAAACTTTTCAAATTGAAGCAATATAATGTTGCACAGCATACATATTCAAGTTTTTCCTGGCATCATATATAACATATGTGCTCAAATATTGGTATTTTAGGGGAAAATGTTGGAAACAAAAGGCCCAAGAGGGCCTGTGGACGCTCTACTGGCTAAATCAGCTCTTATATATTTAGATAGATATAGCTAGATATAGCTCTCTTCTCCTATAGATTTAACAAAGGAAAATACAATATAGCATTTTTCAACAAATCAAGGGCCATAACTCTGTTATTACTAACAAGATCTAGCTGGTTTTCGAAATTGTCCAAGATTTCATTGATATACCGCGCTTTGCACAACTAGACATCATACTGAGGCTTCCTGCCAAATTTCGTAGAAATCCAACAAGCCGTTTAAGAGGAGTAGCGCCGACAAGAAATTTAAAATAAAAATGTCAAAGGGCCATAACTCCGTCAAAAATCAGCAAACTGGAACAAAAGCGTGATATGCACAACTAGACATCTTACCGATGCTTCCTGCCAAGTTTCGTCGAAATTCAACAAGGCGTTTAGGATGAGTAGCGCCGACAAGAAATTTTAAAGTAAGTGTCAAGTAATTAAAAAGATATTGAAAAAAGCAAAAAACAATCAAATCAATCAAAAAAAAAATAAAAAAAAAATAAAAAAAAAATAAAAAAAAAATTATTAAAAAAAAACCAACAACATTTAAACAATTACAAAAAAAATTAAAATTAAAAAAAAATTGAAATTGAAATTGAAAAAGAATATTACACATAAATCAAATTAAAAACTTTTTTTATTAAAAAAAACTCTTACCTTCGGGGCGCGTCCAAATTTGACACCATGGTCACCATTTGAACGAACGATTTTCTATTCGAAAGCGTAAATCTAGGTCTCATGGTCTTAGGCGTAATGGTAACATCAAACGTAAATCACGTGTAATTATTTCTGTCGCTGATTTACATACTATTTTTAAACAGTCTGGAAAGCACTCTATGCTTTCACGGCTTACATCTTTGTCTATTTCTTCACTGAAGTTGATCGACGAGGAAGCCGACAAAATTTTCATTCGTACAGATCCCTTGTATAACACTGCTTCCATAGTTCAAAGCTACACACAACATGTTCTCCGACCCCATATTGACAAGGAGTCTGATCACGTCAGGCATTTTCTAAAACTACTATATATTAATAAAGGTATTGATTTCATTGACATGCCTAGTATTTTTCGGGATACTCGTGTAGTTGATTCTATCCCAAAATATTTCAAAAATTCCGAAAGTCCTGTAATTTGTTATAAGTATAAAAAGCCTATTAGAAATATTATTTTTAACTACAACAAAATAGTTTCTGACCTTAATATAGAACTTAATACTCCTAAGGAATGTGAATGCAACACATCAAAATTTTGCTATGCTCCAGCAGGTCATGTCATCACTGGTAATTTTGATATTGTTGATAAACGTATTCGGCATTTGTTTTCGAAAGGTCCTAAATATAGATTACCTTCAACTATTGATTTTAATGCCTGTCGTGCCCAGATCGCCCACTCCATTGAAGATTTTAGTATAAAATGGTGTCGTAGAGAACATGCGGACCCAAACTCGCTTTCTACTTGGAAAAAGTCTATTCTTAAAATGATAGATACACGTATTAACTTTTATAATGCTAACCCCTCTTTACTACCTCCGAGACCTAGGTTTTCCTTTCGTAATCTAAAATCGGGAATTCAGGAATTTCATAATAAATTTGTTTTAGTTCCTGCAGATAAAGCAGCTAATAATGTAATTATTGTTTGACGCCTACATTACGTCAATGTTTTATCTCTGGAACTCGGCAGCACCAATTCGTATACTCCAGTTAATTCTACTGAGGATGATGTTGTTTCCGCACATATCACTCGGTGCACTACTTTCAAGGCTGGTGTAAGCGATAAGCAAAATAAACTGCCTACCATGTACTGGATTCCTAAATTACATAAAAATCCATATAAGGCTCGCTTTATTTCTAATTCTAGTGCCTGCACGACAACAAACATCTCCAAACTTTTAACTTCTTGTCTTACTGCCGTTAAAGAACACGTTAAACTATATTGTGATAAAACTTATGAAAACTCTGGGATTAATTTATTTTGGTCTATAAAAAATTCAGGAGACGTTCTTGATAAAATTTTCAATAAAGGTCAAGTTTCATCATTAAGTACCTATGACTTTTCTACACTATATACAACCTTACCACATCATCTTATTAAAGACAAGCTAATTTCTCTTATTCAAAAAACATTCGCTAGAGAAAATACTACATTTTTGGCATGTAATAATATTAAAGCGTTTTTCACTAACGGCAGTTTAGACAATTATACTATGTGGACTTGCTATGAAGTTTGTGAAGCACTCATCTTCCTATTAGATAATATTTTCGTCAGGTATGGTACCACCGTTTATAGACAAATTGTTGGTATCCCTATGGGTACGAACTGTGCACCACTTGTCGCAGATTTGTTTTTATTTTGCTATGAAAGGGATTTCATGTTGAGTCTTTCACCAGATAACCAGGCAGATATTATTGAAGCTTTTAATGACACCTCTCGGTATCTGGATGACATACTGAACATTGACAACCCTTTCTTTCCAACTATGGTTCATAATATTTATCCTAAAGAACTTCGGCTTAATAAAGAAAATATATCTGATAATAACGCTTCTTTTCTTAATTTAGATCTCTCGATTGAAAATGGTAAAATAATTAGCAAAATCTATGACAAGAGAGATGATTTTAATTTTGACATTGTTAATTATCCCCACTTGGATGGGGATGTTCCCCGAGCAACTTCTTATGGGGTGTATCTGTCTCAACTTATTCGTTTTTCTAGAGCTTGTACTCGAGTTGAGGACTTTAATATTCGTAATCTTTGTATAACTAAAAAGTTACTCAATCAGGGTTACCGTTACCATAAACTTCGTAAAACCTTTGCAAAATTTTATTATCTTAACCCTGATCTTCTTTCCAAATATAAATGCAATTTAAGGACTCTTCTGCGACAAGGACTATCACAACCTGACTTCTATGGTGATGTGATTTATAAACTTCGTAAGATTCTTGGTCATGATCACTTTCATACTATCTTTGTTAAACTTGTTAAAAAGTTTATCAAAAGAGGTTATGACCCTATCATTTTGCAACGTACTGCATGCTTGGTGGTGGACCCTTTTACAGTTCGCCACTATGCTTTCCTCTTTAATTGTACGATGACCGGACAGGCTGTGGACCTTGTGATGACGCCTACCTAAAGCCCATTGGGACGGTGGCGTTTGATGTTTGTCCATGATCTTTCTTGTCGTGCCCTTAATGGTTTATTCTCTTACTGCTCTGGCTTCTGCAAAGTCATTGAGTACCTTCATTGTGGCTTTCTAGGCTATTGTTTTTTTGTATGATATTTACACGAGCATATTTGTGTTTTACTTATATTGCCTATTGATGCTGCCTTGTTGGTTAGAGATTAGATCATGGCGGGGATTTCTTTATTTACACTGTCCTGTTTTAATGGGATGACAGTAGGGTAAGTGTGAGGTTTGGTGCACCCTAGAACCGGTTTAAACCCCCAGTGGCCTACTTTGCCACTGACCGTTCCAAGGCGGTAGCCCTATTGTCAACCCTTTTGTGTTTGTGATGTCGTTTGCATTTTTTATTACTTTTGTCTTTTCGTTTGTCTGTTTGCGTGTTTGTTTTTGTGTTTTGTGGTTGACTGTCGTCCTTGAATGCTGCTTTCCCTGTCCGATATTTTTATCCTTTTTTTGGTAGAGGACCATACGCTGATGCTACATGTAATACATGAGAGCTCTGTACCATGTGGTTCCAGAGAAGAAATTTTTTTTCAGTTTTTTCCTATACAAGCCTAAGTAAAACTGTGACCCCCAGGGTGGGGCCAAATGTGGCCAATGGGTCACCATTTGAACAAACTAAGTAGAAGACCATAAGCTTATAGCAAATGCAAAATATTAAACCTCCGGCTCTTGCAGTTTCAGAGAAGATTTTTTAAGTTTTTCCCTATACAAGAAATATAAAAAGATCGGACAGGGAAAGTAGCATTCAAGGAGGACAGTGAACCACAAAACACAGAAACAAGCATGGAAACAGACAAACAAGAAGGCAAAAGTAATAATAAAAGTAAACGACATCACAAACCCAAAAGGGTTGACAATAGGGCTACCGCCATGGAACGGTCAGTGGCAAAGTAGGCCACTGGGGGTTTAAACCGGTTCTAGGGTGCACCAAACCTCACACTTACCCTACTGTCATCCCATTAAAACAGGACAGTGTAAATAAAGAAATCCCCGCCATGATCTAATCTCTATCCAACAAGGCAGCATCAATAGGCAATATAAGTAAAACACAAATATGCTCGTGTAAATATAATACAAAAAAACAATAGCCTAGAAAGCCACAATGAAGGTACTCAATGACTTGGCAGAAGCCAGAGAAGTAAGAGAATAACCCATTAAGGGCACGACAAGAAAGATCATAGACACATCAAACGCCACCGTCCCAATGGGCTTTAGGTAGGCGTCATCATAGGGTCCACAGCCTGTCCGGTCATCGTACAACCAAAGAGGAAAGCATAGTGGCGAACTGTATAAGGTCCACCACCAAGCATGCAGTACGTTGCAAAATGATAGGGTCATAACCTCTTTTGATACACTTTTTAACAAGTTTAACAAAGATAGTATGAAAGTGGTCATGACCAAGAATCTTACGAAGTTTATAAATTATATCACCATAGAAGTCAGGATGTGATAGTCCTTGTCGCAGAAGAGTCCTTAAATTATTTTTATATTTGGAAAGAAGATCAGGGTTACGATAATAACATTTTGCAAAGGTTTTACGAAGTTTATGGTAACGGTAACCCTGACTGAGTAACTTTTTAGTTATACAAAGATTACGAATATTAAAGTCCTCAACTCGAGTACAAGCTCTAGAAAAACGAAAAACGAATAAGTTGAGACAGATACACCCCATAAGAAGTTGCTCGGGGAACATCCCCATCCAAGTGGGGATAATTAACAATGTCAAAATTAAAATCATCTCTCTTGTCATAAATTTTGCTAATTATTTTACCATTTTCAATCGAGAGATCTAAATCAAGAAAAGAAGCGTTAATATATATTCAGATATATTGTCTTTATTAAGCTGAAGTTCTTTAGGATAAATATTACCAACCATAGTTGGAAAGAAAGGGTTTTCAATGTTCAGTATGTCATCCAGATACCGAGAGGTGTCATTAAAAGCTTCAATAACATCTGCCTGGGTATCTGGTACAAGCCTAAGTAAAACTGTGACCCCCAGGGTGGGGCCAAATGTGGCCAATGGGTCACCATTTGAACAAACTTGGTAGAAGACCATAAGCTTATAGCAAATGCCAAATATTAAATCTCTGGCTCTTGCAGTTTCAGAGAAGAAGATTTTTTAAGTTTTTCCCTATACAAGCCTAAGTAAAACATGTGACCCTTGGGGCGGGGCCAGATGTGACCCCAGGGTCACCAGTTGAACAAAATTGGTAAAGGACCATAAGCTTATAGCAACAGCAAAATATTAAACCTCTGGCTCTTGCAGTTTCAGAGAAGATTTTTTAAGTTTTTCCCTATACATGTCTATGTAAAACTGTGACCCCCCGGGGCGGGGACAAATTTGACCCCAGCCAGGGTCACCATTGAACAAACTTAGTTGAGGACCATAAGCTGATGCTACATGTAATACATGAGAGCTCTGTGCCATGTGGTTCCAGAGAAGAAGATTTTTTCAGTTTTTCCCTATACAAGCCTATGTAAAACTGTGACCTCCGGGGTGCGGCCAAATGTGATCCCTGGGTCACCATTTGAACAAACTTGGTAGAGGACCACAAGCTTATAGCAAATGCAAAATATTAAACCTCTGGCTCTTGCAGTTTCAGAGAAGAAGATTTTTTAAGTTTTTCCCTATACATGTCTTTGTAAAACATGTGATCCTTGGGGCGGGGCCAAATGTGACCCGAGGGTCACCATTTGAACAAACTTGGTAAAGGACCATAAGCTTATAGTAAATGCAAAATATCAAACCTCTGGCTCTTGCAGTTTCAGAGAAGATTTTTTAAGTTTTTCCCTATACAAGAAATATAAAAAGATCGGACAGGGAAAGTAGCATTCAAGGAGGACAATGAACCACAAAACACAGAAACAAGCATGGAAACAGACAAACAAGAAGGCAAAAGTAATAATAAAAGTAAACGACATCACAAACCTAAAAGGGTTGACAATAGGGCTACCGCCATGGAACGGTCAGTGGCAAAGTAGGCCACTGGGGGTTTAAACCGGTTCTAGGGTGCACCAAACCTCACACTTACCCTACTGTCATCCCATTAAAACAGGAACAGTGTAAATAAAGAAATCCCCGCCATGATCTAATCTCTATCCAACAAGGCAGCATCAATAGGCAATATAAGTAAAACACAAATATGCTCGTGTAAATATAATACAAAAAAACAATAGCCTAGAAAGCCACAATGAAGGTACTCAATGACTTGGCAGAAGCCAGAGCAGTAAGAGAATAACCCATCAAGGGCACGACAAGAAAGATCATAGACACATCAAACGCCACCGTCCAATGGGCTTTAGGTAGGCGTCATCATAGGGTCCACAGCCTGTCCGGTCATCGTACAACCAAAGAGGAAAGCATAGTGGCGAACTGTATAAGGTCCACCACCAAGCATGCAGTACGTTGCAAAATGATAGGGTCATAACCTCTTTTGATACACTTTTTAACAAGTTTAACAAAGATAGTATGAAAGTGGTCATGACCAAGAATCTTACGAAGTTTATAAATTACATCACCATAGAAGTCAGGTTGTGATAGTCCTTGTCGCAGAAGAGTCCTTAAATTATTTTTATATTTGGAAAGAAGATCAGGGTTACGATAATAACATTTTGCAAAGGTTTTACGAAGTTTATGGTAACGGTAACCCTGACTGAGTAACTTTTTAGTTATACAAAGATTACGAATATTAAAGTCCTCAACTCGAGTACAAGCTCTAGAAAAACGAAAAACGAATAAGTTGAGACAGATACACCCCATAAGAAGTTGCTCGGGGAACATCCCCATCCAAGTGGGGATAATTAACAATGTCAAAATTAAAATCATCTCTCTTGTCATAAATTTTGCTAATTATTTTACCATTTTCAATCGAGAGATCTAAATCAAGAAAAGAAGCGTTAATATATATTCAGATATATTGTCTTTATTAAGCTGAAGTTCTTTAGGATAAATATTACCAACCATAGTTGGAAAGAAAGGGTTTTCAATGTTCAGTATGTCATCCAGATACCGAGAGGTGTCATTAAAAGCTTCAATAACATCTGCCTGGGTATCTGGTACAAGCCTAAGTAAAACTGTGACCCCCAGGGTGGGGCCAAATGTGGCCAATGGGTCACCATTTGAACAAACTTGGTAGAAGACCATAAGCTTATAGCAAATGCCAAATATTAAATCTCTGGCTCTTGCAGTTTCAGAGAAGAAGATTTTTTAAGTTTTTCCCTATACAAGCCTAAGTAAAACATGTGACCCTTGGGGCGGGGCCAGATGTGACCCCAGGGTCACCAGTTGAACAAAATTGGTAAAGGACCATAAGCTTATAGCAACAGCAAAATATTAAACCTCTGGCTCTTGCAGTTTCAGAGAAGATTTTTTAAGTTTTTCCCTATACATGTCTATGTAAAACTGTGACCCCCGGGGCGGGGACAATTTTGACCCCAGCCAGGGTCACCATTGAACAAACTTAGTTGAGGACCATAAGCTGATGCTACATGTAATACATGAGAGCTCTGTGCCATGTGGTTCCAGAGAAGAAGATTTTTTCAGTTTTTCCCTATACAAGCCTATGTAAAACTGTGACCTCCGGGGTGCGGCCAAATGTGATCCCTGGGTCACCATTTGAACAAACTTGGTAGAGGACCACAAGCTTATAGCAAATGCAAAATATTAAACCTCTGGCTCTTGCAGTTTCAGAGAAGAAGATTTTTTAAGTTTTTCCCTATACATGTCTTTGTAAAACATGTGATCCTTGGGGCGGGGCCAAATGTGACCCGAGGGTCACCATTTGAACAAACTTGGTAAAGGACCATAAGCTTATAGTAAATGCAAAATATCAAACCTCTGGCTGTTGTAGTTTCCGAGAAGAAGATTTTTAAAAACAAAATCCTATATAAGTCTATGAAAAACTGTGAACCTTGGGGCGGGGCCAAATGTGACCCGAGGGTCACCATTTGAACAAACTTGGTAAAGGACCATAAGCTGATAGTAAATGCAAAATATTAAACCTCTGGCTGTTGTAGTTTCCGAGAAGAAGATTTTTAAAAACAAAATCCTATATAAGTCTATGTAAAACTGTGACCCCCGGTGCGGGGACAAATTTGACCCCAGGGTCACCATTTGAACAAACTTAGTAGAGGACCATAAGCTGATGCTACATGTAATACATGAGAGCTCTGTGCCTTGTGGTTTCAGAGAAGATTTTTTTTAAATTTTTTTTCCTATATGTCTATATGAAAAACATGCAAAACCTCAATATACAAACTTTGGACCCCGGGGCACAATCATTTTTAACCCCAGGGACTTTATTTGAACACACTTGATAGTCTAGGCGTTGGCGATCATTTTAAAAGAAAAACTGTTTAAATCTGTCCAGCGGTTCTGGAGAAGAAGATTTTTTAAGGTTTCAATTATATATGGTAATGGCAGCCATCTTGGATGTAGCGCTGACCTAATTTTAACAAATCTAAAATGCATTCATTTAAGGATCATCCATGTGAAGTTTGCTCAAAATTAGCCAAGTGGTTTCTGAGGAAAAGTCGTTTGAAGAAAAGTTAACGGACGACGGACGGACGACGGACGACGGAAGACGGACAACACAACATCCCATAAGCTCTGCTGGCCCTTGGCCAGTAGAGCTAAAAATGACAAAAATCACTGATTTCTGTAATCCATTGGGTATTGGGTTAAAATTTAGAAAAAATATTTAATACAATAGAATAAAGACATATTGTAACATTTTGGATAGACAAAGGTCCAATAATTCAGTAGAAAAAAAATCCTGAACCATATGATGCTTAAGATATTGCCTTAATTTTCAGGCGAAAAATGTGTATTTCCGCCAAAAATCGACGGAATCTGGAATTATCTTTTGAAAATAGTTTGAACATATACTTATCAAATTTAAGCAATAAAATGTTGCACACTATACACTTCCAAGTCATATATTGTATCAGATATAACATATATGCTCAAGTACTTATATTTCAGGGCAAAATATTGAAAAAAATGACTAAAATCGCTGATTTCTGTAATGCATTGAGGTATTGGGAAAAAATTCAAAGTGCATAGAAAGAACGGATTTCTTTTTATAATATTTCTGCAGTCCAATCTGCAATAATATACCACTCAGAGACCTTTGCCGAGGCTGGACACTGTTCCCTTTGAGTCACAAAACCTGTGTGTCGGCCCAGCGGTCGTTGGCTGTAGGTCGCACAAGGCTATTTCTCTCTATATAACTATACTGTATATAGCTTTAGGTGCCATGTTCGAGACCCGAACTCGGGAAGCCTTCCACCTGATACGACCTAAGGACTGAGTGCAACGCGTAGCGAGGACCATTGCCGACCGGCTGACCACCATTCCCGTTGTGTCATAAAACCTGTGGGTTGGCCCAGCGGCCGTCGGCTGCAGGTCGCTCAATTCAATTTACTATATAGCTCTAGGTGGCATGTTCGAGACCCCTGATACGACCTAGGGACCGAGTGCCACGCGCAGCGAGGACCGTTGCCGACGGCTGGCCACCAGTCTCGTTGTGTCACAAAATATGTGGGTCGGCAGAGCGGCTATCGGCCAAAGGTCGTTCAACGCTATTTACCGCTAACTGTATATAGCTCTATGTGCCATGTTCGAGACTCGAACTCGGGTAGCCCTCACCCTGATAAGGCCTAGGGAACGAGCACAACACATAGCGGGGACCATTGCCGACGGCCATCGGCCGAGGGTCGATCAACGCTCTTTCCCTCTATACATATATAACTACATGTACACTGTATAAAGCTCTAGGTGAGGTACGAGGTTCGAGACCCAAACTCGGGTAGCCTACCACCTGATACAGCCTAGCGATTGAATGCCACGTGTTGCCGGGACCTTTGCCGACAGCTGCCCACTAGTCCCGTTGTTTCACCCAATCTGTAAGTCGGTCCAGCGGCCGTCGGCCGAAGGTTGTTCAACGCTATATCCTTCTATATAACTGTTTATAGCTCTAAGTGCCATGTTCGAGACTGGAACTCGGGTAGCATTTCCCCTAATATGGACAAGCGACCGAGTGCTACATGTACTGGGGACCTTTGCCGACAGCTGGCCACCGGTCCCATTGTGTCGCAATGTATACTGTATATTGTATATTGTGTATACTGTATATGGCTCTATGTACCATGTTCGAATAAAGTCCAAGTCGCGAGTTGGTACACGTACATATTCCAAAATGCTCTACACATAATGGCCTTTCAGAAAAATAGAGTGTACAAAATTCCTCCTGGGGTGAGGGTTACTCCTACTAGCTTACAGTCTATTTTTCTATTGTACCTGTATTATATATTTTTCTAGATTTTAAACCAATACCCCAAATGGATTGCAGAAATAAGTGATTTTAGTCCTTTTTTCCAACATATTTCAGCAGATGTGTTATATATGATGCCAGGAAACACTTGAATACGTATGCTGTGCAACATTGTATTACTTCAATTTGATAAGTTTACGTTAAAACTATTTTCAAAAATAATTCCAGATTCCGTCGATTTTTGACAAAAATACACATTTTTCGCCTAAATATTAAGGTATTTTCAAGCACCATACAGTTCGGGACTTTTTTCTACTAAATTATTGGACCTTTGTCTATCCGAAAATATTACAATGTGTCCTTATTCAATTGTATTAAATTTATTTCTATATTGTATCACAATACCCCCAATGGATTACAGAAATCAGTGATTTTTGTAATTTTTTCCAACATTTTGCCCTAAAATGCCAATATTTGAGCACATATGTTATATGTTGTGTCAGGAAAAACTTGAATATGTATGCTGTGCAACATTCTATTGCTTCAGTTTGATAAGTTTATGTTCAAACTAATTTCCAAAAATAATTCCAGATTCCAGCGATTTTTGACAAAAAAACACATTTTTCGCCCCAAAATTAAGGCATTTCGAAACATCATACGGCTTGGGACTTTTTTATATTTAATCACTGGACCTTACCCTGCCCAAAAAAGTTACAATATTTCTTTTTTCTATTGTATTACATATTTTTTTATTTTTTAGTTAAATATCCCTAATGTATTACTGAAATCAGCGATTTTATTCAATTTTTTAACATTTTTACTCAAAATCTCAATATTTAAGTATCGGATCCATAAATTATATGGTGGGACACGTAGAGATGCATTCCGAGAAAGATTCCATCAATTCAAATTGTTTCCAATATATTCCATTCTTTTTCTAAAAAATAATTCCAGATTTCGGCGATTTTATTCTAAAAACGCTGTGTTTTCCCCCAAAACTCACTAAAGCCCCAACGCTCAAATGGCAAACATATCTCATTTTGAAACTTACTGTATGTTCTTTCAGAAAATCCTACCCTACAAAATTTGACGCTGGAACGATATGCACATCTTGACATCATAGGTAAGCATCCTGTAAAGTTTCGAAGCAATCGGTTGAAAAGTGTGGGAGGAGATATACACACAAGATATTTTCACGCAAAATTCGACGAAAAAGTGGCCAGAACTCCTGTAATACTGAGTCAATTTTGATGCCGAACAATATGCACATCTTGACATCATAGGTAAGCATGCTGTAAAGTTTCAAAGGAATCGGTTGAAAAGTGTGGAGGAGATAGACACACAAGATTTTTTCACGTAAAATTTGACAAAGATTGGGGCATAACTCTGATAAGACTGGGTCGATTTTGACACCAAAACGACATCATAGGTAAGCATCCTGTTAAGTTGCGAAGGAATCGGTTAAAAAATGTGGGAGGAGATAGACACACAAACTTTTCTGGATGGAAGGACGGACATGTCTAATGCTATATGCCCCCTCACCATTCGGTGGTGGGGGCATAATGAAAAGTAATCTTACCATCAAGGTCGCTCTGGAAGACCATGGGGAAGATTCCGTTGGGCGCCAGTTGATGTAGACAGCAGCGTAGAAACTGTCTGGCGATACTAATGTTGTTGCCGGGCACCATCACGTTGGTCTCGCTCTGCCACGTGTAGGGACTACTGGCAGCAACCCTGAAAATGTTTTGACATTCGGGGTTATAGCAGGTCAGGGCCTTTTTTCCCCCATTCTATAACAGGGGCTGAAATTCGGCTGCTTCACAGTTCAAAATTGGTCATCTTTTTCAAAACTGAAGCCGACTTTTTTTCACATTTTTTTGTTAATCATCTTTTTCACAAATGAAGCTGATTTTTTTTCACATATTTGTTTTGAAATTCGGCTACTTCACAGTTCAAAATTGGTCATCTTTTTCACAACTGAAGCTGATTTTTTTCACATATTTTTTTTGCTTTGTTTTTTTGTAAACAACATTTCCCCCCACTTACTTTCTCAATATTGTTTTTGATACATTCATTTATCACATAACGTCTCTTGTTAGCAGTGTCGAACAACCATTTAATATTCTATTGTATGATACACGTGTAATACAACTTGGAACGATTTCGATTGGTTAAACCTGTAACACTACGCAAGTTTATTAACTGAAACTATTTTATTTATTACAAATTCACCTAGATCTGAGTCATAAACTTATTATTTGTGACAGCTTATAAAAATAATGCACGTTATACAAAACATTGTTGTTGGCTTGTTAAAAAGTTGGCGCAAACTGCTATTTTGTAAAGAGGTAAAACACAAACTCTTTTAACGCAACGTTATGTGTGAGACGCGACGTCACATATTTTATGATGTTTTGGCGGTAAAGTGTGTCTGACGTCGTGACGGTTCTATGTCAATCTGAATTAATTTTTACTAATTTGATTGCAATGTTATGTGATAAAAAGGATCTTAAACTCGTTCCCATTCATATAAGATATAAAGGCTTGTTAAAATTAAAATAATTCACAACTCGTTTCAGAAATCTTATATGAAATGGGAACTCGTTTAAGATCCTCTATAGAAGAAAGTTTATTCTGAATAACTCTATATTTGTATTAATCATGCATGTATGTATTGAGTTTAATATAGCTTTTAACAATTAATATTGCAATTCTTTTTTTCACAAATTAGTTATCACGCATTTTTTCTTCACAAAATGACTAGGCTAGGAAGTCTTCACACCTTTTAGAAAAAAAGCCCTGCTGAGGTCTCGAGAAAGCGTGGGTTAACCAGGTTTTATTCCGTTTTCGATATATTGGGTTTTATTCACTTTTTAATATACTTATAGAGGTTTTCTTATGTAAAATACTTCAGAGTTATAGCAAACCTCAAGAAAGGACGTGTTTCTTACCGTTTTGGATGTATTGGTAGAGGTTTCTTTTACATTTAGTAAAATGGTTCAGAGTTATAGCAAACCTCAAGAAAGGACGAGTTTCTTACCGTTTTTGATGTATTGGTAGAGGTTTCTTTTACATTTAGTAAAATGGTTCAGAGTTATAGCAAACCTCAAGAAAGGACGAGTTTCTTACCGTTTTTGATGTATTGGTAGAGGTTTCTTTTACATTTAGTAAAATGGTTCAGAGTTATAGCAAACCTCAAGAAAGGACGAGTTTCTTACCGTTTTGGATGTATTGGTAGAGGTTTCTTTTACATTTAGTAAAATGGTTCAGAGTTATAGCAAACCTCAAGAAAGGACGAGTTTCTTACCGTTTTGGATGTATTGGTAGAGGTTTCTTTTACATTTAGTAAAATGGTTCAGAGTTATAGCAAACCTCAAGAAAGGACGAGTTTCTTACCGTTTTGGATGTATTGGTAGAGGTTTCTTTTACATTTAGTAAAATGGTTCAGAGTTATAGCAAACCTCAAGAAAGGACGAGTTTCTTACCGTTTTGGATGTATTGGTAGAGGTTTCTTTTACATTTAGTAAAATGGTTCAGAGTTATAGCAAACCTCAAGAAAGGACGAGTTTCTTACCGTTTTGGATGTATTGGTAGAGGTTTCTTTTACATTTAGTAAAATGGTTCAGAGTTATAGCAAACCTCAAGAAAGGACGCGTTTCTTACCGTTTTTGATGTATTGGTAGAGGTTTCTTTTACATTTAGTAAAATGGTTCAGAGTTACAGCAAATCTCAAGAAATGGCGGGTTTCTAATAGTTCACAAAACTGTCAAAACTTTAAATTGCCGGATAGAATACTTAAATATCTTTTACTGCACTTTTCATTAACTCCAGGTTAAAAGAATAGGGATTTTTCACTAAAACTTGACTTAAATATAAAATACCTTCACACCACTTTTGCATATTAATTCAGTTATTTTTGAAACATGGAGCATTTAGCTTTAATTAAATATAATCGTTCTAAATAAGTGAAGTTACCTACCTTGAAACAGCAATTAAACTCTCCAGTAACAGAGGTGTTGCCAGGGAGGGTTCTCGGTGTATATAGGTTTCCAAAACAACAATACTCAACCCTATCGTCTCGTCGTCGTACTGTTCCAGGATCACATTACACACGGGGCATCTCTCAACTACTGTATTCTCACTGTGGCGGTTGGGCTGAAGGGGTTTCTTGGGCGTCGGTTTCGAAAGCAAGTCACTCATTCTAAAATAAAAATAGACAAAATAGTTTGATAGTGTTATTTGTTTTTATATCATTTATGCTTTTGTTTCATTGCTTTTATTTATTTCTATTGCATGCATTATGAATACTTTTATTACTGACAATATACTGAATGAAATATACAGTCCAATTCCATAAAAGCCATGTGTGGTTCCCAGCCAAGAATAGGGTCATTGCAGTGAAAGGTTTTAATCACCCCTGCATCGTTTAATGTGCTGCTTAAGTGGTGGCAAACAAGAGGGCCTTTTATTGCCTTACTGGCTGTATGGAATCTTTGGTTGGTTGGGGGGAGGGAGTGGATGGGAAGGCGTGTCAAATATGGCAGTATCAAAGTATTAAAGGGACACTGTCCGTAACTTTTAGCTTATAAAACACACAATAATTATGTTCGCAAACATTACACACTAAACATTATTGAATATTTACTAATTAAAGCAAGATTGTTTAACGGAATTCAATCGCGTTACAAAAAAAAAGTAAATCCGCTTTGTGCGTTTGAACACACAGCCCAAACTAAAATTACACTCACAGTAATAATAGTGTGCGTGAGCGTAAAGTGGTCGATCACGCTCCCGACTGAGCTAAGCGGGCTATACATATTTCGCCATACATACCTTGGTGAAAACCTAATGCGCTAATGGAAGTCACGTGATCGCAGAAAAGGTAAATATTGTGGGTCCCACTTTATTTACATATAATAATTAAAAAAAAAAGTAATTTCAAACTCACGAATGTATTCCTACATACTTCTTAGGGTCTATCCTTATGTTTTCATGTAAACATTTCACTGAATAAAAGTCAGCCAGTTATTTGGTTATGCTCAATATCTGCTTACTTACGGACAGTGTCCCTTTAAACTAGTTTTTTTTTATTTGTCCACGCTTTCTTCAAGGACTAAAACTACTGCATAAAATAAAACATAAACTAGAGTGAAGTCGACAGTGGGGCCATTGCATATAACAGCACTTTGTAATAAGTGCATTCCAGGAAACAGAATATGATTTTCCAAATTTGAGTAAAAAGTTAATTGTTGTAGCACTTATGACAAAACCCTTTGCCCTGCATTGAGCAAAATGACAGTTGAACATATAAATTACTGCAAGTTCCACAAGTTGTACCGAAAAGGGATGCAGAAGGACAAAACCCATTTAAAAATATGTTGTTCCTTGAGTCTCTAAATGATCCCACCAAATTAGAATCAAATGCATTCACATTTGGATACCCCACACCCCCACCCCACTTGCCAAAGGGTGCCCCATTTTGCAGAGCCAAAATCTGAGACCTTATTGCATATCTACAAATCCTAAACTAAGAAATCACTGCACATGAGCTTGATATCTCAAAGGGCATAGAAGGAGTAAGTGTCACAAGGCTGATACATATAGGAACATTACCCGTAAATGCCACTATAATAGGCAATATGACGTACCAGTTTGTCGACCTTACTTGTGCAATTTTAGTCCATTACGCAAATTGGTCACGTATGCATTTTTCTAGATAATGTATCTCTCGATAACGTTTCACTGTAATGTTATTAAATGATCACTAAGCACTTTATTATACAATGAAATAAAACAAATATAATCTCAATTAATTCCCATGTTGGTAATTAATTTCTACATCAGCCTGAGGTATAAAACAAATATAATCTCAATTAATTCCCATGTTGGTAATTAATTTCTACATCAGCCTGAGGTATTCTCTGGCAATCAAAAACCTGGCATGTATATTTGCAAATAAAGCGTGTTTAACAAACAACTTTTAGCATAGGGTGTACTCATAATACTGATGTTCATATGACCAAACATTTTAATTTAATTCATTTAAACCAAACAATTTACGGAAGCTATACGGAAATTCTTGTTAACTATTTTAAAATTGATCAAGTCTGGTAAATTTTTACCTAAACACACAAAAAAACAACATTTTGGTCAAATTGTTAGAAAGCGTGAGAAGGTAGAAAGTATGTGTGTGAGCGTGATTTGACAAGTGCTTGTGTCTCACACCCAAGACTTGAAAGGTGTGACATCAATCCGCGTAACAACACCTAGCAACACTGAGGGAGGATTGATCCCCTGTGTTTATCTTCTCCATTCGGGGGTATATACATCAACATTATTTGTAATAATGTTGATGTATATAAATAATGTTGGTGTATATACCTCCTTTATCATCAAGTGAATGAAGCAATTTACCAAAGAGATATAATTTCTAGACATTACTAGAGTTAGTGTAGACCACTTTATAACTGCCAGTTTTAAATTATGGTAAGATTTGTCAAACATGGCATATGACGAAACGCTTGCTCTAGGACTTGAATGACGTGTCAAATGCTCTGTGTAGTTTATCTATGCAGCATCTGAAACCAGTCTGTATCAGCTTGTACCAGTTTTCAATTTTGCCCCAGGAAACATTAATAGACAATACATATTTAGGGCAAACTTTATGCTTGAAAATTTGTCGAGTTATTAAGTAAATAAGCATAATTGCATAAGATATATAATTTCATGTATCTGAATACTTTTACATACATGAAAAACATGTACAGTATTAATTCATAGAAACAAAAATGTTGTTTGTCGATCTGCCAAGTCATTTAGAAAAGCAATGAGATCCTCCCCCAAGGATTAGCCTTGGGGGAAATAATGACCATGAAGGCAACTGTTCTTCTGCAATTTGCATTTGGGAATGTGATGCACTGCGACTCAGGTAAGGAACTCCGGTAAGTCTGGGTGACAACTCACGATAACAAAGAAAATGAATTGGTGATGGTAAAGTAAAAAAGTTCCCTGTGGCACCATCTGTAGCTTACCTTTGAGCTTTGGCTCAGGTGAGCTACAGATGAAATCAAATTAAAGATCTGAGGGAGAAGAGATGAAGGATGAAGTTTCCCATCAGACATGCTTCTGCCAAGGGAGCGAACCCACGCAGAGCAGGTTTGTAGTACTTAAGTGATTGATCAATATCAATAGAAGCAACAGACCTAGATATTTTGGTATGATAACCTGAGTTACAGACCTCAAAATTGCCTGGTGTTAGTTTTCAAGTTAATCAATGAGAGCTCATAAAGAACTACTCACAGTTAAGTCAAGAAGTCGGTCATCTTAATCCAACTATCGTTTCACCTCTAAAGGTGTACAGTTTCACAGAGGATCCTTGTTCTAATAACTAAAGGGAAATGCATTTTGTATTTATAAAAAACATTTTTTTTTCCGCTAATGATTCTAAACACAAATACTGGAACCCAAGTGTGGCCCGATCAATAAGTACAGCCAGTAGCTTCAATACGATTAATGAATCGTTTTGTTGATAATTATAATAATCCATCTAAAGCATGCTAGTGTTTAGAATCCATTAAAGTTAATGACAGCTGATCATTAAAGGGACTGGAGACAATCTGGAACAATAATGGGTGTAAATACAAATACAGTATTTCCCCTATTAGTAGTGCCTTCCCTAATAGAAGCACCCCCACCTGTTTTAAGAAACCTTACCTTCATAAAAAACCAAGAAATCCTAAAAAAAAAAAAAAAAAAATCGTCTTTACTGCTAATGGATTTGATTACGAGAGTTTTTACTACGACACTGATATGGTCTTTGACATAAACCTTAAAGCGCTGTCATCATCAATTCAAATTACAGCTTTTATTTATCTTCCTTCTTTCAATTTACTATTTAGTTTATCTTTTATTATTATTTAATTCATACGGAACCAACGCGTGTTGTAATCGTCAAGTTCGACGGAAATGTGTATCATATAGATACAGAGTGATGACAGCAATATACTCAGTATGGGTTTAGGTTTAGTCAATGCCGGTGTCATAGTAAAAGATCGCAGTACAGTAATTCTTAGTCTTGGCCAGCTAGACCGTATCATGCATATGTCTTAATTGCAGATATTTCAGTTTGGGCAGATTAGGTCAATTAAAGCGCCCACTAGCGATTAGCACAATTTATTCGCGCTTTATTTCACGCGCATAAAGTCGACTTTTGCGTGACGTCATGTTGTAAATAAACGTACAACGTCAATTGTTGATGCATCAGTTAAACTTTTTAACGTCACTTGCTGCTTCTCATAAGTTCAAAATAAGAAATTATTAACTAAAAATATGTTTTTTGAAAGTCTCTTTGAATCTCTCAACATCTCGCCAAAATCACCCAAAACGTTGGGGCGATTTCAAAAGTCCTATTTTCTCTAGGCCCTGGTTCTGGATTCGTGTAGCATAGCGTAACGAAGAAATCAGAAGCTGGCCGGGTGACCGAGGCTAAGTAATTCTATAAGGAAACAATCGGGAAAGGAGGAGAAAGATCTTGAAAATTTGAACCATAATAAGAGCGCCCTCTTTGCACTTTGCATAGTGCCCGGGTGCTACTATTAGGGGAAATACGGTACGAGTTAAATCATCATAATGTGTTTCAGTTGCATATTTTCAATGTACATATGCACTTAATTAGGTCCCATAAATAGAGAATATTATGTCAGTGCCTACTATCAAGTTTATTAGGCGAGGCTTAGAAAACGAAGAATGTACAACTGCTAGTAATGAATTAATATTGATGATTTAACAACAAAAATGTAATTGTGTTTCAACTTAATATGGGACATATAATGCATATATTATTTCAGTATTGGCACCAATTACTCATCAAGATCACCTTCAGTCCCTTTACGGCTTAATACAATGAATGCAACTAAGGGTACTTTCCAGATCATTTAACATATAAAGCTTTGAATTGAAAGGAAAAAGGTTAGTCTTTAACTATAAAAATAAACCAATACAGTGGAGACTGCAGCAGTGATCTATGTACCGGTGATTTTTTAAGAAAATATTAATTTCTTTCTAAAAGGACTTGTAAAAATCCATTTTTTAAAGATTAATTTTAATAGACTGACTCATTGATTTTGTCATTATGATGGTAACTGACTTACAGGGACAAAGAAGTCAATAAATATTGGTGTAACAAAGTGGCGAGTGTAAAAATTGACAATTTGAAAATAGAAGAAATATGAGCACAATGCAAGTACTTGCACTTTTCTTGATTTATTTGGTCATGATTAGCAAGTGTAAAATGGTTCATAAGCTACATAAGGACCTTCTGGATGGCTACAACATTAACGTTATACCACAGAATGACAGTTACGCCGCTGTGGAAGTAGCTGCATCATTAAATCTGCTGGCCATTACCAACTTTAACGAAAAGGACGAATTATTAGTCACAAATTCATGGATAGACCTTCTATGGACGGACGAAAATCTAAAATGGGAGCCACTAAAATACGACAACATCTCATCTATATTTGTGAAACAGAATCAGATATGGCTGCCCGATTTCATGTGTACCAATTCATATGATAAACCTGAACAAATCGGGTTTGACAGTTTTAATGTTGAGCTTCAGAGTGACGGGCTTGTGTACTGGAGCCCGGGCCTTGCGTTACCAACAACCTGTGAATTTAACACCAAATACTTTCCGTTCGATGTTCAGACCTGTACGCTTGAGTTTGTGCTCTGGATATTTACAAATAGAAATGTATTTTTTAAGTTTGCCACAAAAACACAATTATTATGAAAGATTTTGTCGCAAATGGACAATGGGATGTGATAAATACCACAGCAAGGATCACGCAGATCGAGTTCGAAATCGGTTTTTCAATCTAATCTTATATTTGAAAATAAAATTACGACGACGTTTTTGAATATTTACATAATGTCGGTGATCGTCCCCGTGATATTCCTGTCAATCCTTAACTGTTTTGTGTTCCTACTACCAACACGTTGTGGTGAGAAATTGAGCTTCAGTATCACAGTGTTCTTATCCTACATGGTCGTCTTGACCTTCACGATGGATAACCTGCCAAAAACATCTAAGCAGACGTCAATTATCATTCTGTACATCGGTTGTATGCTGGGGCTCGGGTTTCTGTCCGTACAATTATCATTCTGTACATCGGTTGTATGCTGGGGCTCGGGTTTCTGTCCGTATTGGGCTCGGTATTGGGCTCGGTAGTCAGCCATTTTCATATTCAGAAATCAGAAATTGGATCCTCGCATGATGAAAAGAACAAGAACATAGAAAACAATGCGGACATTCTGGAATCAGAAACAGCAGATTCAAATGATACGGAAATTGCGAAAAAAAGTCCAGGACTATGCTCATGTATGCTGAATTTGATGTCAACATTTGACTTGGTGATGTTTGTTTCAGTGGCCTCCGCCACTGTTGTCGCAACTGTTGTGGTATTATACTTGTTAACAAGTGGGCAAGCTGAAGCATAATTATCACATAACTTGCAGTGTGGCACAAAGCCATGATATATTTATATTTATCATATTACGCTAGCGAAATAAGTATGCAAATGAATGCAAATGAAGTTCGAATCACCATTCAGTCTTTTCCATTCAGCTCAGTGGACATCGAAATTGTTTCATCGATTTCTGTAACGGTTAAAGTATCAGATTACGGAAATCTATGAGATAGTTCCATGTTTGGCGTCATATATGTAGAAGACCGAGTCAACATACGGCGTCATCATACAAACATATGACGTCATCGTATCATGACAACAATATGTATAGGCAGCTACAATAAAAAATGTTGCTTATCAGGCTTTTTTGGAGTTGGATAAAATTGCACAGCCTCGCACCATATAATTTTATCCACCTCGTTTAATAAATCCAATATTAAACAGGCACACATGTAAGATCCTCTACATATAAAGACAAATTTGATATAGACCTAGTCAAAAGGATGTTTGGTTGCAAGGAGGTGAAAAATAATGATATTGACCTACACTGACATTATCATGCAATATTTCACTCCCACTTGCCAGAGTGTCACAACAGTTAGCAATATCTGAGAACAACGTGGATGGATTGACCAATCAGACGCATCTGTTTTAAGTTGGAGCGTTAAGATAAACAGATGAATAATTAATGGATAATGGATGTGATGTGTGACTTTTTCGGTAAATTTATCGGATTTTTTTTTTTATTTAAATTTATATTTTCTATTTAATAGTTAAAACAAGTATCTAATCTCAATATGAAATCGTACAGTTTTATCTATAACACTGAAGCCTTTTTCTAGTATATCTTCTGGGCATATTTATCTCCAAGATTATCAGTATTAACTGGTGGACAGTTTAAAGTAGCTATCCCGCCAACAACAGCCATATTTTACAACATATGTACACCATTTCTTAACCTACTGACGACAAGGTATATATATAACTTACATATTTTGAGAATCCAAACACTATAGACACAGTATAAACATCTTTAACCAGCCTGGCCAGACCCGAAAACTGGAGTGTTGAATAAGAGTTACCAACTCATACTTCATTTTGCGCATATTCAGTCATGAGTTTAAAAATCCATGAATAAACCTATAATTTTAATTGGCACATATACATAATTATATGACCTGAACACCTGGATACAGTTTTGAAAGTGGTTTTGTAGGGTAATTTTGCCGTTATTTGTCGGGTCAGTTCCTTTTACTGTAATTGTGAGAATGGTAATAATGTGGCATGTAATAAAGTCTATCTTGATGTAATGCTTTTATTACATTACGAGCGTCTCCGTGGCCGAGGGGTTAACAACATTGCGTTTAAACTTTTTCACCTCTCACCGCTGCGGAATCCTATTTGTAGCTTGACTTGTAAGTGACGAAGGGTCGATTCTTACGGATGGTGGGAGGTGTACACTAACTGGTTTTACCCAGGAAAAGTGGGTGGTCTGCCTTCACTAAAACACCATAAAAACACATTTATTTCATTACATCAGTGCTTAACCGACATGCTTTGTATTCTTCAATAACAAAAGTGAATATCTGTAATTCTGATTTGAATTAAAACTGCATATCATGGAATTGTAGTTACTCGTAAACAAAAGGCCCATATTTAGGCCATCCTTAACCCGTAACCCGCTACATATATATAATGGACTGTTCTTTCTTTGAATTAGGACTATTCCATTTATGTGACAAAGGGGAAATGACTGATTGGCAGCCGGACATTGTATCTGGTTTTTACAATGGACGCAAAGGCTATTATAGCTGTGCTTAGCTGGTTAAGGGTTAATATGATGTTTCCCAACCCATTTCATAAGTGATAAGGCAGGCATTTTATTTTTTGTACACAGTAAAAAAAATCTGAAATTAAAGACAAATATTCTAAAGATAGGAATCAAACAAATGTTGTTCAAGAATTGCTAAACAAACAATGGTATGGCCCTTTATTAGATGCTAGGAAGGGAAACAGCAAACCTAATAGTTTTTATGGTAGGCCCTACTGGTTGAACATGGCTCTTATAACAAATGAGAGAATCAATTGAATTGAATTGAATGTTGTTTAACGGCTCATCAACACAATACAGGTTATTTAGAGCCGCCCCAGAGAGAGGGGAAGGATACATAGGAATCCGGGAACCTGCCTTATTCTTATTATCGAATAGATTCCTAGGGTTCTTTAACGTGCTCGGAGGATAGACCGATACACGGGACCGCCCGGTTTACGTCCCCATCCGACGGACGAGGCTAAGGAAAAGTGTCTTGCCCAAGAACACACCGACGGAACTCAGTGGCACCACGGAGGATTGAACCCGGGGCCTCCGGTTACAAATCCGCCGCGCTACCGACTGCGCCACGCCAGAGAGAATCAAAAGAAGAAGAAACTTAAATATATTTGCCTCGTCATAGGTCTATGGAGGTTCGAGGCCATCCTCCATAAACCTTACAAATGTGCATATAACAATATTGCAATAAGTCTAAGAAGACCCTTGTGCAAATCAATGAAATGCATAAGCATTAAACCTTTTTTTCGTTTCTCGATCATAGTGGACATTATGAATATGTGTACTTATATCTAAAATACATCACTCATATGATACTGTAAGGTAAATATTAAGATTAAATGTTAATCAATCAAATAAAAAAATACTGTTCTTCGATGATTCTAATTAGTCAGGTATTATTGACTTATTTGAGTCAAATTTCTTCTAAATACCTGTCTATCCATCATACCTTTTCCTGCGAAATTGAAACAAAAGGAAAGATATAATTCAAAACTGGTATATGTAAGTCAAAATGTAATGGGTGCCTCTTTATCTACATATCTTTCCCCTTGCAAAACCGCAACGCAGGGAAAGATATTACTTGAAAAGAGGCACACATGTATATATTTCAGTGACATATGTATTCTTTCAATTACAGTCTAGACTGTCATAAAGCTACACACCCTGTATTTAGATTGCTTTCTTCTTCTTTGTAGGCGTGTTTATATATATATATATGGGTATCAGAGAAGAATAGCTTCCCCTGCCCTATTCTCTTGCAATTCAACACCTATTTTCCTTTATAAGGGATGGCGGGAGGTATACAGTACTGATTCTACCCAGAAAAAGTGGGTGGTCTGCCACCACCACTAAAGGACTGACCGTATATAGCCTAAAATGTGAAGAAAATGACGTAAAACACCAACCACCAACCCTTTATAAGCCACAGATTGTATTCCAAGTAGACCCGACTGACTGCACATTGAAACAGATGGTTGTCTATTTTTCAAGCAATACAACAAGTGTTATGATTTTTGTTATGAGTTTTACATGCTGTATTAGTTAATCAAACCAAATGACATTGGTTTTACAGTGGTAAACAACTTGAATGTGTTTCATTTTATAAATATCTTGGTACATATGTATATTACTCCAAAACTTTCATGGTCAAAAACACACGAAAACTTAGCAAAACAAGCAACTAAAGCAATAGCATGTATTTTTTAATATCAACGTAAATTTGGAAGATTTCAATCCAATGATATATTTAAATTATTTGATAGTATGGTCAAACCAATTATTATATATGGATCAGAAATATGGGGTTATACGTATTTATTATGAGAATTTGGAAAGAGTTCATATACATTATTTTTAATTACTAGTTCATTCCTTCATGTTTTTGCGCGCAATATGACCTATTTATGTGTCGACGTGCCGTAAAACACCATTCATTCATTCATTCATATAAATCTTTGTAAAATTCATTGTAAATTACCAGTGCAAGCAGCTGATATTTTTGCTTTGGGAGAGTGCGGTAGAACTCCATTATGTACAACTTATATTCCAAGATGTATCCAGTACTGGCTTAAGCTTATCTCGTTGGAAAATCATAGGTACCCAAAACAATAGTATTACATGCTAAATGGTTTGGACGAGGCAGGTAGGCACACGTGGGCCAGCAAAATTAGAAGTTTATTGTATAAATTTGGTTTTGGGCATGCGTGGCTTTCACATGAGATCGGCATTCCAACTTTGTTTTTGACTATGTTTAAGCAAAGAGTAAAAGATTTGTATATGCAAATATGGTATGGAAAGGTTGATGTATCAAGTAAGGCTTATTATTACAAACACTATACATCATTGCTTAACATTGAACAATATCTCTCTATGGAAATGTCATATATTCTAAGAAGTTCTCTACCTAGATTTCGATGTTCTTGTCATAATTCAGCTATTGAAAAGGGTAGACACTTAAATATAGAAAGAAATATGAGGTTGTGTCCTTTATGTTATGCTAGAAATATATCAGTAATTGAAGATGAATTTCATTTTATAATGGAGTATAGAGAATATCGAATTCTAGTTTTCAGACCACATTGGCTGGTTGACAGATCTTTGAATATGTTTTATCAACTTATGTCATGTACAAACACTAAAGATATCTTATCCATTGCAAAATTTATATATAGATCAAACGGAAAACGTAAACTGATTATCGATAACAATTTCTTGAATTAGATAAATATAGAGTTTACATAAAGAATGTTAAGTAGATATTAGCTATTAGATATAGACAAAACGTAAAGTTTCTACTTAATTTGTTTATACATTCTATATTTGTAATCTGAAATTATTATAAACACATTGTATTCATATATCTTCATCCATGTAATGTATAATAATGTTATTATGCTGTTCAACTTGTTTCTTTTGATGGGCTGGTGGCCTAAATTATGAAATAAAATTTCTTGATTTTGATTAGATAGTGTATTAGTTTGATTATTTTTGTATTCAATGTATCAAATATAGGTTCCTCGGTGCATGCTAAGTATCATTTACATAGCACAGGCATACCTACTAAATAACTGGCGAAAGTTCACTGGGATGCAGCATCTAGGTTAAAGCTTAGCAATGGCCTACATGCTAACTCATTAATATTCATAAGATTAAAGCCCCTATAAAAAGGGCCGCACAGCGAGTCAGTCTTTAGGTCGGATTTTGGATGTTATTTAGGACTTAGATTGGATTTTTATTATTCTTCATTTTCATCGCTAAAATTGTGTTTGAAATTATCATTGCTTTTATAATAGAAATAGTGTTATAAACGTATAAAATAAAAGTGTGTAACCAAACAGTGGATTTATGTGTGATTTAAACTTCCAACTTTGAGGACATAACTATATATATATAAATATAACAGTTCTTACAACACTGCTGGCAGAACGGTGAGATTCAGACAAATGTTTTTACAACAAAGGCAAGACAGAAACAATAAAAAGTCCATTTAGGGCTGAAATGGTGCATAAATTGATAATTTCATGATTTTTCACGTCAATAATATGATTTGCACCAATTATAAATTTGGTATTTGCTAAAGCATTTACTGGAATAACTTTTTTTTTTTTTTTTATTAAATGTATCCTTTATATCTGTATATGAAAGCGGAGGTGATAATTTCCTCTCGGAACACCATTTAACCTTTAACCCGCTAAGCATGACTATAATAGCATTTGCGTCCATTGTAAACCCAGATCAGCCTGCGAGTAACTCTTTGTCACATAAATGGAATGGTCTTAATTCAAAGAAAGAACAGTCCATTATACACATGTAGCGGGTTAAGGGTTAAACTTGATAAGTCTAGGATATAATCTAGGTATAGAATATCATTTGACATCTAACAGGGAGCGTAACTTTTTACTCCTGGGGTTTCATTTTGTATAATCTTAACCCTTAACCCGCTAAGCATGACTATAATAGCCTTTGCGTCCATTGTAAACCCAGATCAGCCTGCGAGTAACTTTGTCACATAAATGGTCTTAATTCAACGAAAGAACAGTCCATTATATATATGTAAGTGGTTAAGTTAATTGTGTCAATGGAATGCTTCATGCCGAACATGATACATTATCTATCTTCCAATAAGTCAAACCCCTGCTAGGGACCTAGACTTGACGCGCGTCAACTGACAAGACGTTAGTTGAAATAAAGCTAAGGATAAAATTAGAAATATTATACAGTTTTAAAAACAGGTTAAAAGAAGATAGGGCATGCTTTTTAGGGAGACATGTGATTGACATGGCTAACAGCCAGGCCAAATGCACTGGGGGCAGGGTTACTACGCTTTGAGGTAGGGTATTCCAATGTTCTATGTTTCTGGGGAAGAATGAGTATTTATAATAGTCAGTACTTGTTTGGATTTCTTTAAGTGCTAATGAGTGGGATGTACAGCTAGGTCTGGGATTTATTTTAGATTATCTTTCATGGGATAGCAACATGGTTAAGGAAGATGTTATTTAGCATTACCAGTCTTTGGTCGATACTTCTTTGGTCAAGAGGTCTCCAGTTTAGGGAGTTCAACATATTTGTGACACTGGATGTTCTGGCATAGACATGTTTGACCCAGCGAGCAGCTCGTCTTTGTACACATTCAAGTTGGTCAATGCATGTAGATGTGTGCAGTGACCAGACTGTGGAGCAATACTCGAGCTGGGGCCTGACAAGTGTCTTGTATGCGGTTGCCTTCAGGCTCTCTGAATGTACCTTAATATTACGCCGCAGAAAGCCTCAAGTCATTAGGGTATAGATATAAGATTTTATACTGACTTTAATTATCTTATTACTGACTTTATTTAAGGAGTTTTCATATATGATAGGATATCATGGTTTACAGAGCTTTATGTCATTTTTTTCTGAGTTTTATTTAGTAATAAATTAAAACAAATGTTGCTTGGCTGTCATGTAATTACAGCTCAAATAGGACAGTAATATAAGATCTGGGAGCCAGTTTGGATGTCAGATCAAAATGTTCATTTTGGACCAAATACTTTTTATGCCAATCACTTTGAAAAATGTCTCATTGAAGTTATAGCACCAGTGATAACAAACATTTGTATTTAAGTATATTTTAAAATGAGGTGGCCATCTTGAATTTTGCAGGCGGAAGAATTTCATTTTAGAGCAATTGGAGGAATGTCCCTGTGAATTAACCCTCTTAGTAGTATTAGAGAAATAGAAAATAAATTTGAGTTTACAGACAGATGGATCCATCACATACAAGTTCTTGTGGTCTTCGTTTTCCCATCTGCTGATTTGATTACTCGTGCCAAAATTGGGGTGTGGACGGTATACAGGACTGGGTAACAGATACGGGAATGACAGTCAAAAGATGGGAGCTAAACCCTGGGTACACCCAAATAACATATACTAGTAATTAAGGTGCTTGTTTCTGCAAAAGATTAATGAAATTTTCAGACATCATTTCACAAGTACTTAGTATATAACTTATATATAAGTGAAACAAGCAGTTTTAGTGGTTCTTTAATGTACTTTACATCTCTTAAAATCAGCTCAAAAACAAGAGGCCCATGAGGGCCTGTAGACGCTCTACTGTGTAAAGATGTCATAATTAGCCTTTTCCTATATAAACTTTGGGTCGCCACGGCGGCCATTTTGATTATTGCAAGAAAACAAAAAACACAAACATAATAGACGCCAAGCATTGTGATAACGTTTCAACAAAATCCTTCAAAAGGTTTCAGAGAAGATTTCATATTTAACCTTTTCCTATATAACTCTATGTAAACCTTGGGTCACCATGGCAACCATTTTGATTATTCGACGATAACGAAAAACACATATTTGATAGAGGCCAACCCAAGGAACATGTATATGATATTTCACTGGAATGGATTAAGTGGTTTCGGAGGAGATGTCGTTTGAAATTTCCTTAAATTTGACTTGGTTTTAGCCATGGTGGCCATCTTGGACAACTGGCGGCTGCGAAAAACACACACCTGAGGCGCACTATCCCAAAAATCATTGTGATTAAGTTTCAACAAAATCCTTCACGAGGATTCAGAGAAGATGTCAATTTTAGCCTTTTCCTATATAACTCTATGTAAATTTTGGGTCGTCGTAGCGGCCATTTTGATTATTCGACAATAACTAAAAACACAAATTTGAAAGAGGCCAACCCAAGGAACATCTATATGATATTTCACTGGAATGGATTAAGTGGTTTCGGAGGAGATGTCGTTTGAAATCTCTTCAAATTTGACCTAATTTTAGCCATGGTGGCCATTTTGGATGACTGATGGCTGCGAAAAACATAAATCTGAGAGGGACTATCCCAAATATCATGGTGATTAAGTTTCATCAAAATCCTTCCAGCGGCTTCAGAGATAATGCCATTTTCAACCTTTTCCTATATAACTCTATGTAAACTTTCGGTCGCCGTGGTGGCCATTTTGATTATTCGACGATAACGAAAAACACAAACTTGATAGAGGCCAACGCAAGGAACATGTATATGATATTTCACAAGAATGGAATAAGTGGTTTCGAAGGGTATGTCGTTTGAAATTTTCCTAAATTTGACCTAGTTTTAGCCATGGCGGCCATCTTGGATGAATGGCGGCCGCAAAATACACAAATCCGAGAGGAACTATCCCAAATATCATTGTGATTAAGTTTCATCAAAATCCTTCAAGCGGTTTCAGAGAAGATGTCATTTTTAACGTTTTCCCGTATAACTCTATGTAAATTTTGGGTCGCCGTGGCGGCCATTATGATTATTCGACGATAACGTAAAACACAAACTTAATAGAGGCCAACCCAAGGAACATGTATATGATATTTCAGTAGAATGGATCAGTGGTTTCGGAGGAGATGTCTTTTGAAATTTCCTTAAATTTGACCTTGTTTTAGCCATGGCGGCCATCTTGGATGACTGGCGGCCGCAAAAAACACAAGTCTGAGAGAGACTATCCCAAATATCATTGTGCTTAAGTTTCATCAAAATCTTTCAGGCGGTTTCAGAGAAGATGTAATTTTTAACCTTTTCCTATATAACTCTATGTAAACTTTGGGTCGCCGTGGCGGCCATTTTGATTATTTGACGATAACGAAAAACACAAACTTGATAGAGGCCAACCCAAGGAACATGTATATGATATTTCAGTAGAATGGAATAAGTGGTTTCGGAGAAGATGTCGTTTGGAATTTACTTAAATTTGACCTAGTTTTAGCCATGGCGGCCATCTTGGATGACTGACGGCCGCGAAAAATCCCAAGTAACATTGTGATGAAGTTTCATCAAAATCCTTCAAGCGGTTTCAGAGGAGATGTTGATTTTATAAAATTGTTAACAGACAGACGGACAGACAGACGGACAACGGACGAAAAGTGATCGCATAAGCCCTCCTGGCCTTTGGCCAGTAGAGCTAAAAAATAACATGCAAAAGTTGATCTTGACGGGACATTGTTAATGCAAAATTTCTGCTTCATAAAAAAACAATTTTCAAAAGTAATGTTTTTTTATTAAATTACCACTAAACATTTCAGTTCTAATGATATATAATTTGTTTAAGTATTCTCAAAATTGTTCATGTAAATGTTGAAAAGCCATATTTGGCTGAAACAAGCACCCCCCAAGCAATAATCATAATTTACCCTGCTTTACTGGAGCCTATCTCCATGTCTGGACTATCACTGACAAGTTCGGGAAACTTCTTCTGCAGCTCTATGGTGGACAGCCCAGACTTCCTCGATTTTCTCTGGCGGAAGTTCGGCTTCATGCCACTTCTATTTCTAGGGCTGAGAGGCTTCTTCTCATCTGAATAGGAAAATTGAGAAACTAAAATACAAACTTTCAGACAGTTGCATATTAGATAAGTTCGACTATGTCTCAAACAGCTATTTGCAATAAAGATTCTATATATTTCTGTTTCTTTATTTTACTTTGATTTTGTTCCCATATGAAAACCCACAATTTGGTGGCTTAATACATGAAAAAACCCACAAATTTGGTGGCTTACACGAAAACCCAATGTGGTGGCTTACACGAAAACCCACAATTTGGTGGGTTACACGAAAACCCACATTATACGAAAACCCACAATTTGGTGGCTTACACAACAAGAGGCCCAAGAGGGGCTGTATAGGCTCTACTTGCATGATGTGATGCAAAAACATAAACATGATAGAGGTCAACCCAAGAAACATGTTTCCTATATATAACTCTATGTAAACTTTGGGTTATCGTGGCGGCCATTTTGAATCATTTTGATTATTTGACGATCATGAAAAACACAAACTTGATAGAGGCTAACCCAAGGAACATGTATATGATATTTCATAAGAATGGAATAGGTGGTTTCCGAGGAGATGTCGTTTGAAATTTATTTAAATTTGACCTAGTTTTAGCTATGGAAGCCATCTTGGATGACTGGCGGCCGCGAAAAACACAAATCTGAGAGGGACTATCCCAAATATCATTATGCTTAAGTTTAATCAAAATCTTTCAGGCGGTTTCAGAGAATATGTAATATTTAACCTTTTCCTATATAACTCTTATGTAAACTTTAGGTCGCGGTGGCGGCCATTTTGATTATTTGACGATAACAAAAAACACAAACTTGATAGAGGCAAACCCAAGGAACATGTATATGATATTTCACAAGAATGGAATAAGTGGTTTCGGAGGGGATGTCGTTTGAAATTTCCTTATATTTGGCCCTGTTTTAGCCATGGCGAAAAACACAAACTTGATAGAGGCCGACCCAAGGAACATGTATATGATATTTCACAAGAATGGAATAAGTGGTTTCGGAGGAGATGTCGTTTGAAATTTACTTAAATTTGGCCTTGTTTTAGCCACGGCGGCCATCTTGGATGACTGGCGGCCGCGAAAAACACAAATCTGAGAGGGACTATCCCAAGTATCATTGTGAATAAGTTTCCTCAAAATCCTTCAAGCGGTTTCAGAGAAGATGTCATTTTTAACCTTTTCCTATATATTTCTATGTATAAAACTTTGGGTCGCCTTGGTGGCCATTCTGATTATTAGACGAAAACGAAAAACACAAACTTGATAGAGGCCAACCCAAGGAACATGTATATGATATTTCACAAGAATGCAATAAGCGGTTTTGGAGGAGATGTCGTTTGAAATTTCCTTAAATTTAACCTAGTTTTAGCCATGGCGGCCATCTTGGATGACTGGCGGCCGCGAAAAATACAAATCTCAGAGGGACTATCCCACATATCATTGTGCTTAAGTTTCATCAAAGTCTGTCAGGCGGTTTCAGAGAAGATGTCATTTTTAACCTTTTCCTATGTGACTATATGTAAACTTTGGGTCGCAGTGGTAGCCATTTTGATTATTCGACGATAACGAAAAACACAAACTTGATAGAGGCCAACCGAAGGAACATGTATATGATATTTCACAAGAATGGAATATGTAGTTTCGGAGGAGATTTCGTATGAAATTTACTTAAATTTGACCTAGTTTTAGCCATGGCGGCACCTTGGATGACTGGCGGCCGCAAAAAACACAAATATGAGAGGGACTATCCCAAATATCATTGTGCTTAAGTTTCATCAAAATCTTTCAGGCGGTTTCAGAGAAGATGTAATTTTTAACCTTTTCCTATATAACTCTATGTAAATTTTGAGTCGCCGTGGCGGCAATTTTGATTATTCGACGATAACGAAAAACACAAACTTGATAGAGGCCAACCAAAGGAACATGTAAATGATATATCAGTAGAATGGAATAAGTGGTTTCGGAGGAGATGTCGTTTGGAATTACCTTAAATTTGACCTAGTTTTAGCCATTGCGGCCATCTTGGATGACTGGCGGCCGCGAAAAACACAAATCTGAGAGGGACTACCCCAAATATCATTGTGATTAAGTTTCATCAAAATACTTCAAGCGGTTTCAGAGAAGATGTCATTTTTAACCTTTTCCTATATAACTCTATGTAAACTTTGAGTCGCCGTGGGCGGCCATTTTAATTATTCGATGATAACGAAAAACACAAACTTGATAGAGGCCAACCAAGGAACATGTACATGATATTTCAGTAGAATGGAATAAGTGTTTCGGAGGAGATTTCCTTAAATTTGACCTAGTTTTAGCCATGGCGGCCATCTTGGATGAATGGCGGCCCCGAAAAACACAAATCTGAGACGGACTATCCCACATATCATTGTGCTTAAGTTTCATCAAAGTCTGTCTGGCGGTTTCAGAGAAGATGTCATTTTTAACCTTTTCCTATGTGACTCTATGTAAACTTTGGGTCGCAGTGGCGGCCATTTTGATTATTCTGAGATGGGCCCTCCCAAGTAACATTGTGATGAAGTTTCATCAAAATCCTTCAAGTGGTTTCAGGGGAGATGTCGATTTTATAAAATTTTATAAAATTGCTAACAGACAGGACGGACGGACGCCGGACGAAAAATGATCGCATAAGCTCGCCTGGCCTTTGGCCAGTAGAGATAAAAACCCACAAATTGGTAGCTTGTACGAAAAACCCCACAATTTGGTGACTTACACGAAAACCCACAATTTGGTGGCTTACACGAAAACCCACAAATTTGGTGGCTTACACGAAAACCCACAATTTGGTGGCTTACCAGTGGCCTACTTTGCCACTGACCGTTCCAAGGCGGTAGCCCTATTGTCAACCCTTTTGTGTTTGTGATGTCGTTTGCATTTTTTATTACTTTTGCCTTTTCGTTTGTCTGTTTGCGTGTTTGTTTTTGTGTTTTGTGGTTGACTGTCGTCCTTGAATGCTGCTTTCCCTGTCCGATATTTTTATCCTTCTTTACACGAAAACCCACATTATACGAAAACCCACAATTTGGTGGCTTACATAAAAACCCACAACTTGGTGGCTTACACGAAAACCCATAAATTTGGTGGAGTAAGCGTTTTCGTGTAAACGAAAACCACAATTTGGTGGCTTACACAACAAGAGGCCCAAGAGGGCCTGTAGATGCTCTACTTGTATGATGTGATTCAAAAACATAAACATGATAGAGGCCAACCCAAGAAACATGTTTCCTATATATAACTCTATGTAAACTTTGGGTTATCGTGGAGGCCATTTTGAATATTTGACGACAACGAAAAACACAAACTTGATAGAGGCCAACAAAGGAATATGCATATGATAGTTAACTAGAATGGAATAAGTGGTAATATGTCGTTTGATAAATGTCCTTAAATTTGACTTAAGTTTAGCATTGTGGCCATCATGGACGACTGGAGGCCCCACAAACGCAAATCTGATTGGGACTAACCCAAAGATCATTGTGATTAAGATTCATCAAAATCCTTCAAGCAGTTTCAGAGAAGATGTCATTTTTAACGTTTTCCTATGTAACTCTATGTAAACTTTGGGTCGTCGTGGTGGCCATTTTGATTATTAGACAAAAAAATTTGGGTCGCCGTAGCGGCCATTTTGATTATTTGGCGATAACGAAAAACATAAAATTGATAGAGGCTAACCCAAGGAACATGTATATGATATTTCACAAGAATAGAATGTGCTTTCGTCGGAGATGTCGTTTGAAATTTCCTTAAATTTGACCTAGTTTTAGCTATGGCGGCCATCTTGGATGACTGGCGGCCGTGAAAAACATAAATCTGAGAGGGACTATCCCAAATATCATTGTGCTTAAGTTTCATCAAAATCTTTTACGCGGTTTCAGAGAAGATGTACTTTTTAACCTTTTCCTATATAACTCTTATGTAAACTTTGGGTCGCCGTGGCGGCCATCTTGATTATTTGACGATAACGAATAACACTAACTTGATAGAGGCTAACCCAAGGAACATGTATATGATATTTCACAAGAATGGAATAAGTGGTTTCGGAGGAGATGTCGTTTGAAATTTCCTTAAATTTGACCTAGTTTTAGCCATGGCGGCCATCTTGGATGACTGACGGCCGCGAAAAACACAAATCTGAGAGGGACTACAGGGGTGGATCCAGGATTTCAGCTTAAGTGGGGGGGGGGGGGGGGGGGTCCGTCTCTAGCCTCATAAAACGGTTGCGGTAGTACATTGATAGGGTAAAAAAGTCCGTTTCCAAATAAAAGGATTTAACAATGTGTTAATTAAACCACTCATTAGCCATTATGCGTTGAGCGAGCGAAGCGAGCGATAAAATGTTTTATACTGAGTGCGTGCATTGAAATTATTTGATATTTTATATACAGTAACATGGACATACATGTATGAATAAAAAAAGTCCGTTTTCAAATAAAAGGATTTAACAATGTGTTAATTAAACCACTCATTAGCCATTATGCGTCGAGCGAGCGAATTGAGCGAGATTTTTTTTTATACTGAGGGCGTGCAACGAAATTGTTTGATATTTTATCTACAGTAACATGGACATACATGTATGAATAAAAAAGTCCGTTTTAAAATAAAAGGATTTAACAATGTGTTAATTAAACCACTCATTAGCCATTATGCGCTGAGCGAGTGAAGCGAGCGAGAACATTTTTATACTGAGGGCGTTCATCGAAATTGTTTGATATTTTATCTGCAGTAACATGGACATACATGTATGAATAAAAAAGTCCGTTTTCAAATAAAAGGATTTAACAATGTGTTAATTAAACCACTCATTAGCCATTATGTGTTGAGCGAGAATATTTTTTTCCCTCGGGCGTGCAACGAAATTGTTTGATATTTTATCTACAGTAACATGGACATACATGTATGATCCGAAATTTTTAGGACCTCCTGGATCCGCTAGTGGACTATCCCAAATATCATTGTGCTTAAGTTTCATCAAAATCTTTCAGGCGGTTTCAGAGAAGATGTAATTTTTAACCTTTTCCTATATAACTCTTATGTAAACTTTGGGACGCCGTGGTGGCCATTTTGATTATTTGACGATAACGAAAAACATAAACTTGATAAAGGCTAACCCAAGGAACATGTATATGATATTTCACAAGAATGGAATAAGTGGTTTCGGAGGAGATGTCGTTTAAAATTTACTTAAATTTGACCTAGTTTTAGCAATGGCGGCCATCTTGGATGACTGGCGGCCGCGAAAAACACAAATCTGAGAGGGACTATCCCAAATATCATTATGATTAAGTTTCATCAAAATCCTTCAAGCGTTTTCAGAGAAGATGTCATTTTTAACCTTTTCCTATATAACTCTATGTAAACTTTGAGTCGCCGTGGCGGCCATTTTGATTATTCGACAATAACGAAAAACACAAACTTGATAGAGGCCAACCCAAGGAACATGTATATGATATTTCAGTAGAATGGAATAAGTGGTTTCGGAGATGTCGTTTGAAATTTCCTTAAATTTGACCTAGTTTTAGCTGCCATCTTGGATGACTGGTGGCCGCGAAAAACACAAATCTGAGAGGGGACCTCCAGTAACATTGTGATGAAGTTTCATCAAAATCCTTCAAGCGGTTTTAGAGGCGATATTGATTTTATAAAATTACTAACAGACAGACAGACGGACGGACAGACAGATGCACAGACGGACGAAAAGTGATCGCCTTTGGCCAGTAGAGCTAAAAACCCACAAATTTGGTGACTTACATGAAAACCCACAACTTGGTGGCTTACACCAAATTGTGGGTTTTCATAACTATCACATGAGTGTTGTAAGACTATGTCAACAAAGCTGTGGCTGCAGGCAGCCACTTTAGGTCATATCAAAATTATTGTTATTTGTCACATATCATGCTGACCGGTTTGGTAGAGGTCTAGAGGTTTTAGGTTCTAGAAATTAGTAATGGCAACTCTTGTTTTTAACCATGGTGGCCATCTTGGAATTGGCAGGAAATTGAATTTCTATTAGAACCACATACTAATGTTTCTGAAAAAGGTATCATGAAAACCTGTAAGTAGCAATAGCTGGTACACATTTTTCGTATTTAAGTGCACTTCCTCCCGTTACCTTCTTTTATTGTGTCATGTTTTTCCAGTCCCATTAGTAGTTTTCAATTATGTTCCAGACAAGAAAAGTGGAACAGACAGATAGGCCATGAAATTTGGACTGAGCATCAACTATATGCTTCCCCGAAATGTTTCATGGATCATAAAAAGCAATTTAAATGTGCTGAAAAATTCAAAAATATTTTATTTTACTTTTAGCCTCCTTCGTAGGGTCGCCGCCTGACTCTGCGTCTGAGGTAGTCTGTGTTTTCTCACTGTCCTCGGCGGCACTCTCCTCTATATTATCTTCTAACTGCCCTCCCTCCTTACTGGTCTCCGATACACTGGTCCCCGTACCATCTTTACTGCTTGAAGCGTCGGTCTGTTGACTGCTCATGTGCCTGAATAAATAAAATGAATGAACTGTTGTCTTAAAGCCCGTCAACACATTATCACAGGTTATTTCGAGCCACCCCAGACAGCAGGGAATAATGCGCAGGAACTGGGAACCATGCTCTAATTTTGTTTTCAAATATACTCCTTATGTTCTTTGAAGTAGCTATCCCGCCAACAAAAGCCAAATTTTACAACACATATACATCGTTTCTAAACCTACTGACGACGAGGTGTATATATAACTTACATATTTTGAGAATCCAAACTCTATAGACTCTTAAGACACAATATAACGGTCTTTAAACAGGCTGACCAAACCTCAAAACTTGAGCGTCGAATTAAGAGTTAACAACTCATAATTTATTTTACGCATATTCAATCAAGGGTATGTTAAGAACCACTGAATTTTTTTTTATACTTTTAATTGGTACATATACATTAGTTTCGATAAATGACTTTGTAGTGTGTTTTTTCCGTTATTTGTTGGGTTAGTTTCTTTAACATACACAAAGAATAGACTCCGATACATGGGACAACCCAGTTTACCTCCTCATGCAACAGATGAGGCTTGTGTTGTAGTGACAATATGCGGAAAAGTCGCTTAGTTAAGGAGTTAGCTGGGACCAGCTAGAAAATGGGCTTATTATAAATCAAATGAAAGGTAATTATGTGTACTAAACGATCCCACCAAAATTACTTGCACAAAGTGGTTCACTTTTTTTAAAATGGCGCCTGAACACCACAACCCATAAATAACAAATTTCAGCAAAATATTAGCTACCGACTAAAATTATAAGTTTCAGAGAAATGATAGCTCATTTTTCGTTTACAAATGTATATAAACATCTTCTTACGTACGTAAAATAACTGTGTAAGCTATATTTCATGTTTATCTAAAAATTATTTCTTAAATATAAGGAATAATACTATACTTAAAAATAGCGATTTTTTTTTTAAAAATAGGACAATTGTATTTTGTTTAATACATATTCACGTGAAATTAATTAATCAATTCATTTTAGTTCAAAAAGAAATGTAATAAAATATGTAAGAACAGATTTACTACAAAAGAAATAATATAACACGCATGAACTTTCTCAAATTATGATGAAACTTTTCCTACTCCGATTTTTATATTTTAATGCTTAAATGCTACTAATCACATGAAAGTCTTTTGTTGTTGTTGTTGCTTTAAAGTTACTGTTATATTATGCAATATATTCATACTACACATCATTTCAAATATCACACACATATTTTAAAATATGTTGTTATCCAAAATGATTTTAAAATGTATATAAAGGGAGATAATTAATCAATGGCGTTGTACTAATCTTATTAGTTTCTTAATGAATATATAAATTATTCACTTTTGAAGTAGCTTTACTCATTATTCTGTGCAATAAATACATGAACCACTCTGATTTTAATGTTGGAAAGATACTTTACTACTCTTTTTTGCTGCGATCAAGACGGTTGTATAATTATATGTTTAAGAATGTACTGTGCACAGCCGATCACTTGCGATGTTCACAACGCGCACTTTTTTTCCCGCAATTCAAAGTTTGTATTGTTCTTGCCTTATACCTGCGTGTAAAATAGTAGAAAAAAGTGTGTATTCTTTATGGTGGATTCTTCTTCACTAGTGAGAATCCATTTCACTTGTGAAGACAAATATAGTTTTTGGAAGGTTGCTTTTCTTTGATATAGTTTTTGGAAGGTTACTTTTTATTGACAGGATACAGTCTACCACCGAACATTAGGTATATGACTTTGGCTCAAAGAAGCTTATCAATCTTCTGAATTAATTCCGTTTCTGTGCCTGTTATGGCAAACAGTAGATGACAAGAATCCATTTCACTCGTTATCAAGTGTGTGCTTTCAAACGAAAGATGGTGACGACAGTACCTCTATTTTAATTCCAAGAAATAGGGAACAGTCAAGTAAAATTTCCCGTGAAACTAAGTTATACATGTATTAATAACTACAATTACCTTTTAAAGGTCTACTACAAGACCAGTCTCACCAAGATACTTTTTGCTTTAGTAATTAATTTTGGAATTAGTATCAAATACTTCACATGAGATTTCCTGAGATATATGCCTTGCCGAAACATGTCCAACACTCCAGTTATTGATATGATATCTGATCAAAATATATATTGTTGGCCTTTTTCTAGTTCATGAGCTTAATACGATTGCATTGTATGCTCCCATCATATATCTATACAAGTCCAACCGATATGTCCACCATATACACGTCTATCAAGTATTGTCAGGCAAAGACAAACATATTCAGACGATGGACCAGCAATTGATGCAGTTGCACAGCAAGTGAACTCAGATCTAAGTCCACAGAACTCCATTCACATTGTGTTCGACTAGCAGATAGGAAGGGTATAAGGTGACGCTAGGCTAATAGATTTGCTTACATACTCTAATGTATATGCTTCTTCTACAGTTGAGAGTATGTTGCTGGAAAGAGTACCACAGAAGTGTTCTTGGGCTAACACCAACATATGAAGCGCTAATGACGGTGCTTCTTGTGTCGTTCTTTTTTCTTCTTTTTTTTTGATACGTTTTGACAGATTAGAGAAACACTTTATAATGGTTCACTGATTCAGCAGATGACGCCACGCAATTGAAATTGCCATATCAGGTAATATCGCCCAGGAAATCTCAGAACTTGGTGCTTACGGTTTTTCAAAGTCGGCAACATTCAAGTTCTGATTATGTTCTGGAAACTGTTGATGTTAACCAGCATTAGGGCGGAAAGATCGGGTGATTGGATATTACATCTCGCGACGCAGGCAGGTATGCTGCCTTATTTCGACAGCATCAAACATTCTAACTACGCAAGATAGTTACCTGTATACCTTTTGGAAATGCTCGTAGATATACTAGAAGACATATAAAACATTGTTTTTTACAAGGCCAGTTTACCTATCGACACTGCGAAAATAGAACATTTATCGGTATCTGGAGCAACAAACCACTATTTGTGACTCTAAACGGGCATTTTTTCCTGCAGTTCTTGACTGATCGGTTGCGACTCTGTTTGATCATTGTATGTAATTAGAAATAAAACAATTATCAAGGTGATGAAGGTAAATAGTGCTTCTAGCTTCAAAAATAAAGTAGCAATTAAAGATGACTCAGGCAGGCTATGATAGGACTTTTGAAACAGGCCTTTAGCAGCCATTTTCGTAAGACCCAAAGGGACATTGTGCAGTGTTTCACCATATTTTAGATAACATATGAATGAAGTTGTCGTATTAAAATTTATCTGGTTAGCAAAGCTTCCACCATGATGTGAAGGCAGTTTTAAGCTCCCTGTAAGACATGCATCGACTCAAGCAACACTAAGGATGAATGCCGATAATTCAAAACAAGAGCCTGAGTTCCTTGTTAGACATGGATGGGAAATGAGTGATAACGGATTGAAACAGACGTATTTTTTGGGAGAAATGGCATCAGATCTTCTCGTAACACATCATGCATTTGCAGCTGTAGACGGTCATGTTCCACAGCATCATACTTTTGCATAAGAAACAACATGTCATTCATGATAACCGCATATTTTTGAAGAAATTGCATATATTGTTTTTGAAGCAGTCCGTCCGTCACTCTGTCAGCCCGTCCGTCACGACCTTGTTGACGGAATTACTCCTGAACGGTTCGAGATATTAAAAATCCGTCTATACAGAAATTTTGATTAGGTCAAAAGATTTTGATTTAAGATAAGTCTGCTACTTTTATCTCTTGTTTATGATTCTTGCTTTCAAGAGATCTCCTGTTCAGTATTTATTGACATTCAAACTAGCATTTATTTAGTACTGTGTGGCGGCCGTAAAAAGACTACAAATTAGTAGTGTTATTACTTACTGATCCTTTGGGATCATCAAAGTAGAATATCGCTTAAACCAGTGTTAGGAGGCGTGAGAGGTGTTGCATTTTACATTACCTCTCATGAACAGAATCAATAAAACCGAGTCTGCTACTTGTATCTCTTGTTTGTTGCTTCCATCAGTAGTTATTGACCTTGACCGTCTAAGTTCACAACTCATTCGAGGTAAGAAGCTGAAACGTTATAGAAAGCTTGTTGAAGATGAGGTTGTCACTTAAGGTCTGAAATTTGATCTTCATCATCAAGGTCAAGGTCAGGACTTAGTGTTTTGCCTGAAAATGGCTTGTGAAATCCTTCTAGACCGTTCAAGGTAATAATCTGAAACTGAGTATGAAGCGTGTTGAGGATGAGAGGATGTCAATGCAGTTCTGAAATTTGACCTTCACCATCAAGTTCAAGGTCTGGACTTGAGGTATCTTTGAGATATCGAAAATACGGATGTTTTGTGATGGCTTCCATCGACTGGCTCTAGTTGGGCGTTGTAAGTGTAAATCAGACGAACACCTTTGTAACAAAGCTAACCCAAGCCCAGTACAATGATGCTATCGTAGTAGGAAAATATCAAGGAGAACTTAACATAGTCATGCATAGTGAAGTGGAAATGTAACTTAAGAACAAACATAACACTTTAGCAATGCAAAATATTAAAATCACAATGTGTAACACTCTATGTCACCAGGGCATTAATAATTAACAAGTCCAGACTTTTAAACACACGTTTTAATAATCTTTAAAACTACCCCATTTCTCTCGTATAGTATTTATATTCATTCTAACAGATGTTACTCATCAAATCTCTACATTCTCAGGCAATATATAACAACCTCTGACTCTCACAGACTCTCTCCTGCTACTTAAACATGCCAATATATACCTGCATGCACGTGCCATAATATTATTGGATTTCGACACATTTATTCAATTGGATCAACGCTATACTCCGCCTACCCTGTATACCTGAGTAAGCTAATATAATATCTGCTATTTGAGAGGCAAATCCCAAATTGTAGAATAATGGTCATTTACTATCAACTGTGATATACTTCTACTACTTGTTATTAAAATATTATTATTACTTATTAAAGGGTATGGTAGTGTTACAAATTCCTTCCATATTTAATTTGAAATGTTATAATGAAATTTTAACAGTTCTAATCAAGTTCTTTGACTAAAATGTAAGATTAAATGTTTGTGCCATTAGTCACTGTGTACATATAAATAAATCCAGTTACACATTGAATAAAGAAAGTTATTAATCCACGGTAAATGTAAATGCTACGGCACAAATGTTAGTCACAATAATCACTGCAAAGCGTCTATGTATATGGCCACGTCCACTGCCATCGTTGTCCCGGTATCGTCATGGATTGTCCAGTTGGGCTCCACCAAACGTTACACCATCGGCCCTCAGAAGAACGTGTTCCATGGCATCGTCCCATTTGTTTGTCGTACCATTTTAGATAACCGCAAGTCCCTTTAAAGTTGTATGCAGAGGGTATATAAATCTGTCCAGGTTAATCTACTCCGTAGGATATCGCAGTTAAATTCCTATAGGTAATTCCGAACACCTGTTGCTGATAACGACTGGTACCGTAATTCCAATTATCTATAGGTAAACGATTAGCGTCTATTAGCGTCTAGTTGTTCCTCTCCTGTGACACAGGTAATTGACTGCAGAAAAGATAAAGGTGTACTGTTTTCCAAAAACAATTCCTATTAATTTCCGACAGGGTTATATTTACACACATTGGTGCAAATACTTGAATATTGTAAAAGTTATGTATGTATGGGATAGCATTCGGGCTAAACCACTGTTAGTCCATCTAAATTACACATGTTCTATTTACAACAAGTCTAGATTCAGTTTCTTTGACTGACGTCACCAGTTTATATAACACCAGTGTATATAAGTATATATATTAGTATACAATGTTCACAATTACATAATATCTCGAATGATACATGTGTCTACACTTCTACATATATCGATATATCCGGATATTTACAAAGATACCAAAGAAAGGGTTGCTGACCCCTTTTCAGCAAAACATGCTGCCCGGAAATCTGAGCCGGCATCGAGCCTCTCGGTCTTCTCTGAGAGTTCACCGTATACTCACACAAACTTTTGGCAGAACAGAGTTTTTACATTTTTATCCCCAGTGACCAGAGCTATTAAGGCAGTTGTCCCAAATGAAAATCTCCAATTTTGAAAGGTTGAGTTTTCAATTCCCCAATATGGTGTTGCATTGAAATGACTGTATTGTTATTTGGAAGCTTAAGAGGTCAGGGTTCACTGTTGAATCTGCTTTATGTTTGCATGGCGTATTAGTACTTAATACTCATAAAGTATTACTCTCAGCTTTTCTGAACCATACAGAAATATGATTCTTAACTTAAAATTAAAATTTGAAGCCTAAAGCAAATCACTAATTGCTTTGATGGCTGTTGCCATCTTCCTCATTTTCTCTCTTTGTGTCTGTCTGTCGGATTTTTTTCGTGAGAAACGCTTCTTGCGTGAAATAACAGAAATCTCTTTTCCCCTTTTATCTGTCTCATCTGAACTAATTGACATGTTATCCGAATCTGATTCCCTCATTTTGGTGGCACCTGATGAAAATGAGATGGGTGTTGTTTCCATTTTAACAATCTCCTTATCATCTGACGAAAAAGAAGGAGGTGTCAAATGAGGAACATTGGTGTCAGAATTAGAGTTTTCATGATCTGAGTTATGTTGTGCACGAATGCGTTTACGTAATTCCATCAAAGGGATGTCAGATTCACCTAACACGCGGTGGTATCGTTCTATTTTATTACTCTGAGGATGGTAATAGGACGTAGTAATATGATGAATGTTCAAAGTAGCCAGGGTCTCTTTAACAGTTCTATTTATAAACTCCGACCCATTGTCTGAAACCAGAGCCATCGAAGCCCCGTATCTTGGAAATATTTCATCAATTATCAAATGTGCGATTGTCGCAGCACTCTTATCGGGCACGGGAAAAGCTTCGGGGAAGCTCGAAAATAGGTCGATAAAACTTACGATGTTCTTGTTACCAGACAGTGATGTTGGATATGGGCCAGAAACGTCTACAGCTACCTTTGCAAAAGCGTACGGGGGAATATCGGTTTCTTGTAATGGAGGTTTGATCTTTTGCAAGTTTCTGGTTTGACAGGTAACACAACTAGACATAATTTAGCAGTTCTTTAAACATGTTCGGCCAATAATACTTCTGTTTAATTGTGTCATATGTCTTGTCAACACCCATATGACCGTTAGAGTCATGATATTGCTGAATTACCTCTGGTCTTAAGTGACTTGGGAGATAAAGACGTAAGATAGGATCTGAATCAGCGTTTGAGATATAGTACAATATATCATCGTGAATAACATGCCTATTTGCTAAGGTAGGTGTTAATTTGTCATTTCGAAGTCCAGCCTTGATTTCGACTAAAATTTCATATTTTTCCTGTTCAGTTACCATGTCTATGCCAGGTTCGATCTTAGGTTTCTGCAAATGATCTTCAAGATTAACATTGCACTTAACATACCTTCTTGGCTCAAACCTATTCGAACTAGAAATTGTTATTGTCCATGGGACAAAAACGTATGGCTCCCCCAATAGCCCGAACAGGCATAATTGACGACTCTAGGTCCAACCGTCCTCTATTGATCTGAGATCGTTTTGATAATCAATATCCCTGTGACTGTATCTACTATCTGTATCAGTAAGGCCACATAAAAAAAAATGTGTGGTTCAGGTAACCCGACCGACCCTATTATTTTAAGGGGCCGACCCTAAAACTTTTATGCAAAAATTTAAAAAAAAAAAAAAAAAAAAATATTAATAAAAAATATTAAAAAATAAAATTAAAAAAAATTAAAAAATATTTTAAAAAAAAAATTTAAAATTTTTTTAAAAAAATTAAACAAACAAAAAAAATCAATAGGGGTCATCTACTGGTCATGACCAACCATCCTTCTAAGTTTGAGGACCCTAGGTCCAACCATTCTCTAGTTATTGATCGGACATCGTTTTGATAGTCAATGTCACCGCAACCTTGACCTTTGACCTAGTGACCCCAAAATCAATAGGGGTCATCTACTTGTCATGACCAACCATCCCTCCAAGTTTGAGGACCCTAGGTCCAACCATTCTCTAGTTATTGATCGGACATCGTTTTGATAGTCAATGTCACCGCAACCTTGACCTTTGACCTAGTGACCCCAAAATCAATAGGGGTCATCTACTTGTCATGACCAACCAACCTTCCAAGTTTGAGGACCCTAGGTCCAACCATTCTCTAGTTATTGATCGGACATCGTTTTGATAGTCAATGTCACCGCAACCTTGACCTTTGACCTAGTGACCCCAAAATACCCTATTATTTTAAGGGGCCGACCCTAAAACTTTTTATGCAAAAATTAAAAAAAAAAAAAAAAATATATATATTAAAAAAAAATATTAAAAAATAAAATTAAAAAAAAAATTAAAAAAATATTTAAAAAAAAATTTTAAAACAAATTAAACAAAAAAATTAAACAAAAAAAAAATCAATATAGGGGTCATCTACTGGTCATGCCCAACCATCCTTCCAAGTTTGAGGACCCTAGGTCCAACCATTCTCAAGTTATTGATCGGACATCGTTTTGATTGTCAATGTCACCGCAACCTTGACCTTTGACCTAGTGACCCCAAAATCAATAGGGGTCATCTACTTGTCATGACCAACCATCCCTCCAAGTTTGAGGACACTAGGTCCAACCATTCTCTAGTTATTGATCGGACATCGTTTTGATAGTCAATGTCACCGCAACCTTGACCTTTGACCTAGTGACCCCAAAATCAATAGGGGTCATCTACTTGTCATGACCAACCAACCTTTTAAGTTTGAGGACCCTAGGTCCAACCATTCTCTAGTTATTGATCGGACATCGTTTTGATAGTCAATGTCACCGCAACCTTGACCTTTGACCTAGTGACCCCAAAATCAATAGGGGTCATCTACTTGTCATGACCAACCATCCTTTCAAGTTTGAGGACCCTAGGTCCAACCATTCTCTAATTATTGATCGGACATCGTTTTGATAGTCAATGTCACCGCAACCTTGACCTTTGACCTAGTGACCCCAAAATCAATAGGGGTCATCTACTTGTCATGACTAACCATCCTTCTAAGTTTGAGGACCCTAGGTCCAACCATTCTGTAGTTATTGATGGGACATCGTTTGTGACACAGACACGCACGCAGAGAAACAGACAGACAGACAGACAGAAACCACAAAATCAATATGGGTCCCCTACCACACTTTGTGTGGGGGAGCCATAATTCAGTGCATTAATATGATAGGTGTTATCATTGATGTCAGGGTCATAACCCTCGACATCCTCGGGTACAGCATCTAAGGGCAACCGAGATAACATATCTGCGACACTGTTGTTCACCCCTGGGATGAACTCTAATTTGCAGTCATAGCCGGCAATACCGAGAGCCCACATTTGAATTTTCTTATTTTGCATAGGGGAATCTAACAGATATTTCAATGGAAGGTGATCTGACCTAATTATGAAGGTTGCCCCATGTAAAAAGTGATCTAACTTTTGCAAGGCGTAATGGATCGCAAAAGCTTCTTTCTCTATAGTAGACCAACGACATTGGGTATCACTCAACTTGTGAGACAAAAAGTGAATGGGTTTTTCATTTTTTATACCAGGAACAGCCTCAGTTGGTTCATCAACTGACTGTGTCAAGCAAGCTCCTATGCAATTGTTACTTGCATCCGTATAAAGGATATAAGGTTTTCCTGGGTCAGGGTAACCTAACATTGGTAATATCGCTAAACTGTTCTTCAAACTTTCAAAAGCCTCTTGACAGTTAGCGTCCCACTTAAATTTAGCATATTTTCTTGTGAGAATTATGATTGGTTGTGCTATTTCCGAAAACTTTGGAATAAATCGACGATAATAACTGCACATACCAATAAAGCTGCGTACCTCTTTTACACAGGTAGGCGCAGGTAATGATTTTATGACTTCCACTTTCGTTGGATTAGGTTTAATTCCGTCTTTATTGATAACAAAGCCTAAATACTCAGTGTCAGCTTTTAGAAATTTACATTTCTTTAACTTCAATTTTAAACGATGTTGCCTTAACTGTTGAAATACTTTTTCAATGTGAGCCAAATGTTCTTCAAGTGTAGAACTGAATATCAAGATGTCATCAAGATAAGCAGTTGTGTAACTGTCTAACCCAGCAAGAACATGTGACATAAGTTCTTGAAATACAGTTGGTGCATTGGTTAACCCAAAAGGCATGAATTGAACTAAAATAGCCCTCTATGACAAGCAAAAGCTGTCTTTTCAATATCATCTTCGTTCATGGCTACTTGCCAATAACCTGATTTGAGGTCTAGTAATGAGAAGTATTTAGCTTTCCCTAAAAGGGCCAATAGGTCATCTACTAATGGCAAAGGGTATGCGTTTGATTTTGTAATTTTTTTTAAGGCCCTAAAATCTACACAAAATCGTTTAGACCCATCCTTTTATCTACAATGACCACAGGGAAACTCCAAGGAGATTTTGATCTGGATATAATATTTGCATCTAACATTTCTTCTATTGCCTGATCAACTATTTTTCGGTTGTTTAGTGGTGTTCTGTAGGGTCTTAATTTAATTGGTTTATGTTCGCCTGTGTCAATTTTCATTTTGACTGTTTCAGTGTGACTTAAATCAGTATCTTTCTGTGCAAACAGATCAGCATTTTGTTTTAGAATTTTAATAAATTTTGCCTTAAATTCGTGGGGAGCATCAACGCTATCAAATTCACTTTGATCCTTAAGATCACCATTTTGATCCTTAGTTACACTAGAAATTTGTTGATTTTGAATTAATTCTATTTTAGCTACCGCGCAACCTTTCCTTAAGGTAAATATTTTGTTTGTGGTGTTTGTTATCACAATAGGAACAATTTTACCTCTTTTTACTTTCGAAACTGAATTTGCAACTAATAAACCTGGCTCATAGCTTAGAAAACCACGTTCAACTGCTGAAACTTGGTAAGTTTGACCATTTGTTTGGAAATTAGGACTTTTTCTAACTCGACAATTACAAACTACGCTCGTTTGAGGTGGAAGTTTAGTTTTAGATTTCAATCGAATTATCGATGAAATGTGAATATCCCCCTGAAGTGGTACATATTTACCAGCGACCCTAATACACCCAAGGTCATAATAAATACGAGCACCATTATTAAGTAACCAGTCTTTTCCTATTATTATTCTCCTATTCATTCCCCTGACTACGTAAAAGTTATGACTCATTTTGATACCACCTATCTCGAAAATGATTTCTGTGCCCCCATCGCAAGTAAGCGGACCTCCGGTAACAGACTGTAAGTAAGCTTAGCGAGTTGTATCTAATTTTGGTTTTAGTTTAAATTTGTCATAAACGTCTCGATTAATTAGTGACACGTCACTTCCGGTGTCAATTAACGCCCTAAGTTTTTGTTTCTGGATCCTTAACAAACAAGAATTTGGGTTTGATGTTAATGCAATATTAAATGTAGGTTTGCTTCTATTTCTCCTCCCACCGGCTTCTACATGAGAGGAGCGGAATCGTTTAACTGACCCCTAGCCAGTCTACCTTGCTGTCCGTTCGACCAATTTGTCTCATTTCGACATTCACTGGCAAAGTGACCTATTTCTTGGCATTGCCAGCACACTAACCGTGTACGGTCGATCGGCCTACGACGGGGTTTATTTTCAGTAATAGCATTTACTTCCCGTTTTTTCTTTTGACACTCGTCCACAACATGACCATTCTTATGACAATAAGAACATTTTTGCCTCCTTAAATGGTCAACTTCCATAGGCTGTTCATGTGTCGGTTCATTATTCTGGTAATGATGACCAGTCCTTAACTGAAACCTCTTTCTAAGGTTCTGTTCTGCTGTTGCAGTAGTAATTGCATCTTGCAACGTGTTTGGGTTGGTTCGCATGACTCGAAGTTTCATTCCATCGTCATGGAGACCATCGATAAAATACCCTATCAATTGTCTATCCCTAACATCTTGGGCCTGCCCTGCAAAGGCGTCATCACCTAAGGCAATAAGACGTTCGGCATATACCTGAATTGTTTCATTACGTTTTTGAAGGACTTTGCGTAGTAACAAAAGTGCATGTTGTGGGTCAACAACTTCAGCGAAACGAGCTTGAAGTTCTGCTTTAACTTGTGCCCATGTGTGGGTAGGGTTTGCATCCATATACATTTTCAAGAAATCACTAACGGGACCCTTACTTGCCTGATAAGCAACCAATTTAATACTGTCATGTGCCATGCCAACTAACAAAGAGTATTTCTCAATACTTTTTATCCAATCCTTAAATAATTTAAATGGCGTAATGACTTTGGCTACACCCTGAGCCCCAATGGTTGTTGTTAACCCCGTAAGCTGGTAACCCATTACCCTAAACATATTTGCAAACTCTGTCTGTTCAGCCATATTTGTTAGAGTAATACAGTAAAGCTACTCACGTTCTCACGTTAGTCGAATATGCCTCCAGTTCTTCTTGCACGTATTGCACAATTGTCACCAATCGTCAACTAAGTTCATTTATGATCGACTATTGTCCACACCCATATTCAAAAACTGCCCACAACACCAAGTTCGCAGTGTTAATTATGTCGAATTAACACATAATCCTGATCACGATAGCACCAAAGAAGTCCTGTAACACTCTATGTCACCAGGGCATTAATAATTAACAAGTCAAGACTTTTAAACACACGTTTTAATAATCTTTAAAACTACCCCATTTCTCTCGTATAGTATTTATATTCATTCTAACAGATGTTACTCATCAAATCTCTACATTCTCAGGCAATATCTAACAACCTCTGACTCTCACAGACTCTCACAGACTCTCTCCTGCTACTTAAACATACCAATATATACCTGCATGCACGTGCCATAATATTATTGGATTTCGACACATTTATTCAATTGGATCAACGCTATACTCCGCCTACCCTGTATACCTGAGTAAGCTAATATAATATCTGCTATTTGAGAGGCAAATCCCAAATTGTAGAATAATGGTCATTTACTATTAACTGTGATATACTTCTACTACTTGTTATTAAAATATTATTATTACTTATTAAAGGGTATGGTAGTGTTACAAATGGAAGATGTAATATGTATTCCTGTAAATGTAAAAAGTTGCCATTGGTAGAAACATATGGACAAAGATATAGTTCACACATCATAAGTATAAAAAGTGAACTTAACCTCAAGAGAAGGTATAAAAGTCGAACAGGAAATTCACAAATTTGAAACAAACAACAATTACAAGGATATATAGAAGAAAAGTATGTGACACTATATATACAAAAAGGTTTACACCTTTGTATCACATTGGAACAGTTTAGGAAATAGTATTACGCTTACTATCGAATATATTCCTATGGCTCTTTAAAGTGCTCGAAGGATAGACTCCGATACAAGGACAGCCCGGTTAACACTCCCGTCCGACGGACGAGGCTAGAGTCTTGCCTAAGGACACCGAAGTATCGCGTGGCACCAGTGAGTCTCAGACCCGTTATATCCGGATTCAGAGTTGAACGGGTTTATCCACTTGGTCACCACATTCAACAATACAGTGTTAAGTAGATGTTAACGAAAGGAATGGATAACATATTCATAAGCCATGGATATACGTGGAACTTCATTTAACAAAAAGACAAATAGCAATGGTTGTTTTCTTGACAACCATGTTGGATATAATGAAGATATAGATTACAGATGAGATAATAATTAAAAGTGCTTTTTATTTGGAATTAATAGAAGATAAGTGAGTATTAGGCAAATTAAAACACATCAACAAATGTCACACGTGTTGGTATATAAACGGTATATGCATAAAAAAGAAATTAATACAGAGTGTATCAAATATGGATTATACTATGTGTATATTTTAAGTGAAGCCTTAAACAGTTTTTTTAAAGTGTTTGATTTTTCTTACAATACGTATTCAAAAACATACACATATTTGTGTGGGAGTTCAGTACACTGATATCCATCTTAAAGTTTAATGTAGGCAATTCATAACGCATATAATAAAACATAGTTAAATTTAAACTTGTTAAACGCAAACAACAAATATTAAATTTAGAAACATAATAAATCTTCATAAAACTGATTTCCAGGTGTGTTTTGGTTTCATCATAACTCGTTTTAGAAACGTTTTCTTTAAATTAATGTATTTTAAAGCACATGTTAGATGCAGGTTGTAATCATTAAGGCTTAATACTTCATTTGATATCAATCCACCAGTGGTTTACGATAAAGGCGAAGCTGCATACGTTTGATCATTTTTTAATTTTATTATCTCCCTTTATGCATCCATTTATCGCGTCTATTTCCACCAATAAATGACATATATGGAATATTTTTTTCTATTGAAAGTTGAACACAAAATACCTAACACATGTTTTTGCAAAAGATTGCTTTAGAGTTTGTTCATTCATCTCTTTGGTGATTTATGTTTAAAACATTTTGTTTTTGTTTTATGAGGGTCATGTATTTTAACCGTTGACTGCCAAAAATCGTACCACTTTGCGCAAGTTATTTTAACTGATCCTTGTTGGAGAGGGTTTATACTTTCCAATGATATCATAGTTATCCATTTTCTAGGTGGTCCCAACAATTTTTAAAAATAGCGTCAATTGTCACTACAACATTGAGAAGGGTGAATATACAAGATGAATAAATTTCATCTCTCTCTAAATAAAGGAACAGGCAATACATGATTTCCTAATAATCATCTTGAACAAGTCATAATTTTAGTTATAAAATGTGTAAAGATAAATATTTTTGTGCAGCATAACGCATGACGAAATTCCTTATTGGCAGTTATTTCTAGCACTCGATGTCTCCTCGGACCTTCATGTCGAGCTTTATCCTAAACATCATGGGTATTCCAGGAAAACATGTCAGGAGGTGTAGAAAAGACAAAAAAAAAATATTCTCGGATGGAAGGTCAGTATTAAAGGAACTGAACTATATTAGCAGTATATGTACCTGAAAAGTAATAAAAATTCTGATGGGGGTACCCTTAAAGTAAGTTTTATTTTCCTAAAATAGCACTTATCAGAACAGAACATATGTTCAATGTACTCGTACTATATCAGATAAATTGTTTTTTGTATGGTGTTTTACGTCATTTTCAACACATGTAAGGTTATATATGACGATCGATTTTATGTGGTGGAGGCAGACCACCCACTTTTCCTGGGCAGAACCAGTACTGAACACCTCCCGCCAGATAAATAGACATTATTTTGCAGGTCAACATGTTTGCACATTTGCACACCCATGTCTTACTCCCTCAAGGGGGAGATATATTCGCATTAAAGGACCCACCTAATTCCATTGGACTGTTTATTGTCCACGTGCAGCTCAAACTCCTGCAGCTGTTCTTCCATCTTCTTGTCCACACTCACAGGGCGCTCCTTACTGTCTGCGTCTGCCGGCACAGTCTGTAGTAGAGAATGAATCAAGGTGTTGTTACAGGGATGATCAATCAATATTATCATGCAGAGTGACCTAATAAATTTTGCTTTATTCTGCCCTTACTTATAATAGTATGTATAAGCCATTATAGAGGTCAAATTGTGGACTTCCGGAAGAAAGCATGAAACTTTGCATGATTATACCTTAGGATATGTACTTTAAATAAAATGCAGGAGAGAGGCGTGAGGACCCCTTCTATACAAGTACAATGAGGCCCTTAAAAAAGGGGTATTTGATGTAAAAAAATAATATACTGTTTTTACTGGATGTCATCAAAGTAACGTATACTTATAACATTTATAACATTGTAAGTACCATTTAATAATTGTCCTATCATTTCAAATATATAGTTGTAACCGTAGCAAAAGCAGTATAGCATTGAGGCCCAAAAGGGTATTTTATTGCTTAAACACCATTAAAGGATAAAAATGTACATGTTTAATTCATGAAAAAAAACTGCATTTTCGCAAATTATGTTTTTTTTACCTACTTATCTAATACCATTGATATCTTCATAGAGGGTGGATCAAATATAATACAACAATATTGCTGCTACACTGACAATATAACACCACTGGGTCTATATAAATGTGTAACAGTCATATTGCATGGCAACAGAACAGCACTGCCATACATTTTGTGTATAATACATTGATTTGTTTACTAAGCACCAAGTTTAAAGCTGTCTTTTTAAGCTTTTAATTGATTTTAATAATACCATTTTAACAAACATATGCCACTGAGGCCCTAAAGGAGGTATTTCCTGCTTAAATACATTATTAAAGGAGAACATCTTTTTTCTTAATAAAATGACTGTTTTCACAAATTATTATACTCAAAATTTGCTAAGGATCACATTTGTGCTGTCTAAATTTCTTGCTGAAATAAATAGCATTATTTCTATTTTACATGAAATTATTTAGGGCAGTGTATGTTCATGTGATCTCATGACTTGATTCAAATTGTGAAATTGTTGAAGTATCAATGAAATTAATAGTGTTATTGTGAATTAATTTCTAATAAAAATATATGGAAGAATAAAAGTGATCCTTAGCAAATTTTGAGTAGTATACATCATTCCACATATTACTGTTATAAAAAAACATTGATTACTTCACAAAATACTAAGGATATATCATTCCAATCAATTATCAATAAAAATACTCACTAATTTGCATTAAAACAGCAATACATAAATTATTGTTTAACATACATTGTTTATTGAAACATGTAATGTGTTTTGAAGTATTTACCATGCACTTCAGTTAAAACTGACTCTGGAAGGCTTTTGTTTGCTCTAATAATATTTAAATCAATTTCAGTCTATGATTAACACAAGAAATCCACGGATTCACATGTCTCGCCTAACGGGGACGGGACTTAAAAATAAAAAGGTCAATGATGTTTAAATGAAAGTTTGTAAACATTTTAGTAACTAAAAACAATGGAGTTTGCAGTTTGCTGTGATGACATTTAAGTGCATTTGTTTAAAAACAAAATGCCATTTTATTAAAAAAATAGCTCCAAAAAGTAGGTCAAGGTCATAGATCAAAAAGATGCACACAACTGTGTCAAAATAGAATATTTTGTCTTTCAAAGATTAAGCTATAAATTAGGTTTAAAACATCTAGTGCATAATTATAGTTCATCAGAAAGTGATGTAAATGTATTAAAGTTATCTGCCCTTTGCTTGGATGGTGAAGGTCACATCCACATTTGCTTTTTGACACATTGTGATGTACTATTCAAGAAACAACTATAAGCAGCCAAAGTTTGAAAGGTCTAATGCATAAAGTTTGTGAGAAATGTTGAAGCTAAAAATTATTAAGTTATCTGCCCCTGGCTTGGAGGGTCAAGGTCACATCCACATTTGCTTTATCACGTTGCAATGTACCACTCAAGATACAACTATAAGCAAAGTTTGAAAGGTCTTAGTGCATACAGTTTGTGAAAAAGTGACCTAAACGCCAAAGTTGAAGGTAAAAATTATAAGGTTATCTGTCCTTTGCGTGGACACATCCACATCTGCTTTGTCACGTTACGATGTACCACCCTAGATACAACTATAAACAAAATTTAAAAGGTCTAGTGCGTACAGTTTGTGAAAAAGTGACCTAAACGCAAAAGTTGAACCTAAAAATTATTAAGTTACCTGCCCTTTGCTTGGAGGGTCAAGGTCACTTCCACATTTGCTTTGTCACGTTGTGATGTACCACCCAAGATACAACTATAAGCAAAGTTTGAAAGGTCTAGTGTATACAGTTTGTGAGAAAATGACCTAAACACAAAACTTGAATGTTGATGCCTTCGCCGCCGCCGCCACCACCACCCGCCGGAAAAGCTTCATTTTTGTCTCTTTTTTTCTTCGAAAAGGAGAGACAAAAATGAAAGCTCTGTCGTATTAACGAGGCAAAATATAGCATTTTTAACGAAATCAAGGGACATAACTCCACTGTTACTGGTCCGATCTGGCTGGTTTTCGAACTTGTCCGAGCTTTCATTGATATTAACAATCTGTTAAAAGTTTGGTCAAGATCGGATGAAAAATGACTGCCCTATCATCTTAATGAGGCAAAATATAGCATTTTGAACTAAATCAAGGGTCATAACTCCGCTGTTACTGGTCCGATCTGGCTGGTTTTCGAACTTGTCCGAGCTTTCATTTATATGAATATTCTGGTATAGATTGGTAAAGATCGGATGAAAAAGAAGGCCCTATCGTCTTAATGAGGCAAAATATAGCATTTTTAACTAAATCAAGGGCCATAAATCTGTCGTTACTGGTTCGATCTAGCTGGTTTTCGAATTTGTCCGAGCTTTCATTGAAATTAACAATCTGTTAAAGTTTGGTTAAGATCGGATGACAAATGAAGGCTCTATTGTCTTAACGAGGTAAAAGTTAACAGACAAGAGATGGACGGACGACAGACAACTCGCCATCCCACTTGGCAATTATGTCTCAAATGAAACATGATGATGAGTGTGGTGGGGAAGGGTAACAGGGGGTCTATTATTTTTATACCCACGTTTTTGAAAAAAAGCAGAGTATATTAAAACCGCCTCCGTTTGTCCATCCGTTACCATATCTCCTCCTAAACCGCTGAACGGAATTCAACCAAACTTAGGGTATGGTATGTATTCAGCATATGATGATGGCGTGCAAGAGCAACATTATTTTTGGCCCTGTGTGTGTGTGGGGGGGGGGGGAGTGGGGATTTACACGCCATTTTTCAATATTTGCGCACATAACTTGGTGTATGTAATCGTCTATGAAAGATAAACATATGAAACAATTTTATTATTTCGAACTCGGACGTCTGCCCAGAGGCCCAGGGTGGGTGGGGTGGGGTGGGAGGGGTGATTTGGGTTTTTGTTTTTGTTTTTGTTTTGTAATTATGTCTCAAATGAAACATTATGATGATTATGGCTCCGCACCCAGGGGCCCTCAGGGTGTCAAAAGGTCAATTACACAAACAATTCAATTACACTATATTTTTTCCTTGTTTTTGCACATAACTTGGTGGTGTATGTAATTGTCTATGAAAGATAAACACAATATCAAAAGATTTTATTATTTCGAACTAGGACGTCTGCTTTTTTTTAAAATTATGTCTCAAATGAAACATTATGATGATGGGATTAACTGTATACATTTGTTTCCTCCTACTTCATCAGTGGGGGCCTGGGGGAAGGAGCATCAAATACACTAATAATTCAATTACAGTGTTATTTTTCCATACTTTTGCTTAGTTGGTATAATAGTAATCTATGAAAGAGATACACAGCATGTCAAATGATTTATTATTTAAAACTAAGGTTGTCTTCCCTGGGGGTTGGGGTAGGTGGGTGGTGGGTATCAGGGGGTCAATTTTTTTTTAAATTATGTCTCAAACGAACATTTTGATGAAGGGATTACAGTGTATAATAATATGTTGTTCTCCTGTATGTGTGTGTGTGGTGGTGGGTGGGGGTGGCCTGTGTGAAGAAAACGTGGGTATTTGCGACGGTGCGCCGTCGAATTCGTTCTAGTTGAATTTATATTCATTTGACAGCAAAGTATGGCTTGCTGGTACAGAATATTCTTCCGTGGACTTGGTATATTTATCATTTCACAGGAATGTCTTCCTATTGGATGGCAACGATGTTGTAGTAGCTACTTCAGCTGTTCACATAACATGATATTTGTGATTTTATATAGCGTTCTTTGAAATTGAGGAAAAGCTTGTCTTCAAAGTTTAAATGATTTTACAACGTGATGAGGCTCAAGTGATTGCACTGCAGCACCACCAACACTAATCATATAACCAACCCCAGGACAATCATCTAAGCCTAGACTTTCAAGACATCCAAGTAAAAATTAGACGAGTACTATTTTCATTTTATACTGGTGGCAAAGTGTACCGTTCGTTTCCTGTTGCCTCTGCCTCTCTCACGGATGCAATTGTGTCTTCAGTCATTCGTTAAAACATTTGTGTCATTGATTATAAGGTCTGATAAGTATTTCCTATTGTGTCCCAGGTGCTGATAATTGTTTTGACATGGTAAACAACCTTGCTGTTTATATTGTTTTAGTACAATATTGTCATTTGTGTTCACTTCAGTTAAAATCCATCTATTATCTATTTCTTAAATTAAGGCAAATTTATCACTGTGGAACTATTCTTATGTTGATAAACTGATCATATGTAAGGTGTCTAGGTCACAAACATGCATGGATAACCAGTGATCAAGTATATATGGTCAAATAGGACGAACCATGATATCATAGATCTACCACAGTGACTCACGTATTAGGTTGTAGGATTCTTAGCAGGAGCTTCCAAGTTCAGTGTTTCATTCCAATAATCACATTTAGAGTAGTCTTTTGGTGCACTCTCACAATGCTCTTGCAAACGAGCATTTTAATGAAATTTGCCATCTTTTAATGATGATTGATTTTAAGATATTCCTGCATAACTCTATATACAAATATGACCACAAGGCATTATATTACTCAACTCTCATAGTTTCAGAGAAGAATATTTTTCAATGATTTTCTTATACAACTCTAGGTAACACCGTGGCCGCTGAGGTCACAGCATGAAGGGGAAAAATGTACCTCAGGTTCACCATTTGAATAAACTTGGTAGAGGATCATACGCTAATGCAATTTGCCAAGTATTATAACTCTATGCCTTGTGGTTCCATAATAGAATTCTCAAGTGTTCCAGATATGTCTATGAAAAACGTGAACTCTCATTATACAAACCCTGGAGCACGTCCCCGCCCATTCCAACCCCACCTCAATACCCTAAGGGTCAAGCAAAGTTTCATGCTTTCTTCCGAAAGTCCACAATTATTTCTATACATACCGGCACCTCACTATAAAGCAAAAGTAATGTGGAATTCGTCGCATTTATTGTAAATAACGTTATCTGATGTCATAAAATGTTATGAACAAAACAATATGGCTGCGACTCCATGTCAATTGTAAAATTCTGTTTAATAGATAAAACTAGTTAAGTAGTGGTTTTTTTATCAAGTTTTTTAGGCTCAGCCTAAAAATGCAGAATAACTTGGCAGATTCTAGCCTTATTCTTATTTTCTAAGCCTCGCCTAATACACTTGATAGACTGGAACTCCATCCCTTGGTATAACTGTTTTAATCCGAACTGAGGCACAGCCCATCTTCACTGGATACCCATGACCGATTCTTACAGTCTCACTCTTATGGACAATCATATGTTGGCATGTAGGCTATACTAACCACAGTCTGTTTGTAGCTCTGGGGGTCAGAAGAGTCTTCGATCTCATTATCGAGGTACTGTACAAGTTTCCGCGGCTGCTGCTGCTGTCTACGCTGTTTGTATCGCCTTCCGCTTGAGGGATCTGAAACTGGACGAGGCCACTCGGATCACTATTCACACACCTCTGTTACTATCATCCTCAGGTACAATCTTACACATACACTAGTTTATATTCACCATTACTCCTCTGCATAGTGGGACTTGGGGCTGGTCTATCATCCTCAGGTACAGTCTTACACATACACTAGGTAATACTCACCTTTACTCCTCTGCATAGTGGGATTTGGGGCTGGTCTATCAACCTTAGGTACAGTCTAACACATACACTAGTTAATACTCAACTTTACTCCTCTGTATAGTGGGACTTGGGGCTGGTCTATCAACCTCAGGTACAATCATACACATACACTAGTTAATATTCACCATTACTCCTCTGCATAGTGGGACTTGGGGCTGGTCTATCATCCTCAGGTACAGTCTTACACATACACTAGTTAATATTCACCTTTACTCCTCTGCATAGTGGGATTTGGGGCTGGTCTATCAACCTCAGGTACAATCTTACACATACACTAGTTAATATTCACCATTACTCTTCTGCATAGTGGGACTTGGGGCTGGTCTATCATCCTCAGGTACAGTCTTACACATACACTAGGTAATACTCACCTTTACTCCTCTGCATAGTGGGATTTGGGGCTGGTCTATCAACCTCAGGTACAGTCTTACACTAACACTAGTTAATACTCACCTTTAATCCTCTGCATAGTGGGACTTGGGGCTGGTCTATCATCCTAAGGTACAGTCTTACACATACACTAGTTAATACTCACCTTTACTCCTCTGTATAGTGGGACTTGGGGCTGGTCTATCATCCTCAGGTACAGTCTTACACATACACTAGGTAAAACTCACCTTTACTCCTCTGCATAGTGGGTTTTGGGGCTGGTCTATCAACCTCAGGTACAGCTTTACAAATACACTAGTTAATACTCACCTTTACTCCTCTGTATAGTGGGACTTGGGGCTGGTCTATCAACCTCAGGTACAGTTTTACACTAGTTAATACTCACCATTACTCCTCTGCATAGTGGGACTTGGGGCTGGTCTATCATCCTCAGGTACAGTCTTACACATACACTAGGTAATACTCACCTTTACTCATCTGCATAGTGGGATTTGGGGCTGGTCTATCAACCTTAGGTACAGTCTAACACATACACTAGTTAATACTCAACTTTACTCCTCTGTATAGTGGGACTTGGGGCTGGTCTATCAACCTCAGGTACAATCATACACATACACTAGTTAATATTCACCATTACTCCTCTGCATAGTGGGACTTGGGGCTGGTCTATCATCCTCAGGTACAGTCTTACACATACACTAGTTAATATTCACCTTTACTCCTCTGCATAGTGGGATTTGGGGCTGGTCTATCAACCTCAGGTACAATCTTACACATACACTAGTTAATATTCACCATTACTCTTCTGCATAGTGGGACTTGGGGCTGGTCTATCATCCTCAGGTACAGTCTTACACATACACTAGGTAATACTCACCTTTACTCCTCTGCATAGTGGGATTTGGGGCTGGTCTATCAACCTCAGGTACAGTCTTACACTAACACTAGTTAATACTCACCTTTACTCCTCTGCATAGTGGGACTTGGGGCTGGTCTTTCATCCTAAGGTACAGTCTTACACATACACTAGTTAATACTCACCTTTACTCCTCTGTATAGTGGGACTTGGGGCTGGTCTATCATCCTCAGGTACAGTCTTACACATACACTAGGTAAAACTCACCTTTACTCCTCTGCATAGTGGGTTTTGGGGCTGGTCTATCAACCTCAGGTACAGCTTTACACATACACTAGTTAATACTCACCTTTACTCCTCTGTATAGTGGGACTTGGGGCTGGTCTATCAACCTCAGGTACAGTCTTACACTAGTTAATACTCACCATTACTCCTCTGCATAGTGGGACTTGGGGCTGGTCTATCATCCTCAGGTACAGTCTTACACATACACTAGTTAATACTCACTGTTACTCCTCTGTATAGTGGGATTTGGGGCTGGTCTATCATCCTCAGGTACAGTCTTACACATACACTAGTTAATATTCACCTTTACTCCTCTGCATAGTGGGATTTGGGGCTGGTCTATCAACCTCAGGTACAATCTTACACATACACTAGTTAATATTCACCATTACTCTTCTGCATAGTGGGACTTGGGGCTGGTCTATCATCCTCAGGTACAGTCTTACACATACACTAGGTAATACTCACCTTTACTCCTCTGCATAGTGGGATTTGGGGCTGGTCTATCAACCTCAGGTACAGTCTTACACTAACACTAGTTAATACTCACCTTTACTCCTCTGCATAGTGGGACTTTGGGCTGGTCTATCATCCTAAGGTACAGTCTTACACATACACTAGTTAATACTCACCTTTACTCCTCTGTATAGTGGGACTTGGGGCTGGTCTATCATCCTCAGGTACAGTCTTACACATACACTAGGTAAAACTCACCTTTACTCCTCTGCATAGTAGGTTTTGGGGCTGGTCTATCAACCTCAGGTACAGCTTTACACATACACTAGTTAATACTCACCTTTACTCCTCTGTATAGTGGGACTTGGGGCTGGTCTATCAACCTCAGGTACAGTCTTACACTAGTTAATACTCACCATTACTCCTCTGCATAGTGGGACTTGGGGCTGGTCTATCATCCTCAGGTACAGTCTTACACATACACTAGTTAATACTTACTGTTACTCCTCTGTATAGTGGGATTTGGGGCTGGTCTATCATCCTCCGGTACAATCTTACACATACACTAGTTAATACTCACCTTTACTCCTCTGTATATTGGGAGTTGGGGCTGGTCTATCATCCTCATGTAGTCTTACACATACACTAGTTAATACTCAACATTACTGCTCTGCATAGTGGGACTTCGGGCTGGTCTATCATCCTCAGGTACAATCTTACACATACACTAGTTAATACTCACCATTACTACTCTGCATAGTGGGACTTGGGGCTGGTCTATCATCCTCAGGTACAGTCTTACACATACACTAGTTAATACTCACCTTTACTCCTCTGTATAGTTGGACTTGGGGCTGGTCTATCAACCACAGGTAGTCTTACACATACACTAGTTAATACTCACCTTTACTCCTCTGCATAGTGGGACTTGGGGCTGGTCTATCATCCTCAGGTACAGTCTTAAACATACACTAGTTAATATTCACCTTTACTTCTCTGCATAGTGGGATTTGGGGCTGGTCTATCGTCCTCAGGTAGTCTTACACATACACTAGTTAATACTCACCATTACTCCTCTGCATAGTTGGACTTGGGGCTGGTCTATCATCCTCAGGTACAGTCTTAAACATACACTAATTAATATTCACCTTTACTCCTCTGCATAGTGGGACTTGGGGCTGGTCTATCGTCCTCAGGTACAGTCTTACACATACACTAGTTAATACTCACCTTTACTCCTCTGTATAGTTGGACTTGGGGCTGGTCTATCAACCACAGGTAGTCTTACACATACACTAGTTAATACTCACCTTTACTCCTCTGCATAGTGGGACTTGGGGCTGGTCTATCATCCTCAGGTACAGTCTTACACATTCACTAGTTAATACTCAACATTACTCCTCTGCATAGTGGAACTTGGGGCTGGTCTATCATCCTCAGGTACAGTCTTACACATACACTAGTTAATACTCACCTTTACTCCTCTGTATAGTTGGACTTGGGGCTGGTCTATCATCCTCAGGTACAGTCTTACACATACACTAGTTAATACTCACCATTACTCCTCTGCATAGTGGGACTTGAGGCTGGTCTATCATCCTCATGTACAGTCTTACACATACACTAGTTAATACTCACCTTTATTCCTCTGCATAGTGGGACTTAAGGCTTGTCTATCATCCGCAGGTACAGTCTTAAACATACACTAGTTAATACTCACCATTACTCCTCTGCATAGTGGGACTTGGGGCTGGTCTATCAACCTCAGGTACAGTCTTACACACACACTCGTTAATACTCATTGTTACTCCTCTGTATAGTGGGACTTGGGGCTGGTCTATCAACCTCAGGTACAGTCTTACACTAGTTAATTCTCACCATTACTCCTCTGTATAGTGGGACTTGAGGCTGGTCTATCAACCTCAGGTACAGTCTTACACTAGTTAATACTCACCATTACTCCTCTGCATAGTGGAACTTGGGGCTGGTCTATCATCCTCAGGTAGTCTTACACATACACTAGTTAATACTCACCATTACTCCTCTGCAAAGTGGGACTTGGGGCTAGTCTATCATCCTCAGGTAGTCTTACACACACGCTAGTTAATACTCACCTTTACTCCTCTGCATAGTGGGAATTGGGGCTGGTCTATCATCCTCAAGTAGTCTTACTCATACACTAGTTAATACTTACCATTACTCCTCAGCATAGTGGGATTTGGGGCTGGTCTATCATCCTCAGGTACAGTCTTAAACATACACTAGTTAATATTCACCTTTACTCCTCTGCATAGTGGGACTTGGGGCTGGTCTATCGTCCTCAGTTAGTCTTACACATACACTAGTTAATACTCACCATTACTCCTCTGCATAGTGGGACTTGGGGCTGGTCTATCATCCTCAGGTACAGTCTTAAACATACACTAGTTAATATTCACCTTTACTCCTCTGCATAGTGGGACTTGGGGCTGGTCTATCGTCTTCAGGTACAGTCTTACACATACACTAGTTAATACTCACCTTTACTCCTCTGTATAGTTGGACTTGGGGCTGGTCTATCAACCACAGGTAGTCTTACACATACACTAGTTAATACTCACCTTTACTCCTCTGCATAGATGGACTTGGGGCTGGTCTATCATTCTCAGGTACAGTCTTACACATACACTAGTCAATACTCAACATTACTCCTCTGCATAGTGGAACTTGGGGCTGGTCTATCATCCTCAGGTACAGTCTTACACATACACTAGTTAATACTCACCTTTATTCCTCTGTAAAGTTGGACTTGGGGCTGGTCTATCAACCTCAGGTAGTCTTACACATACACTAGTTAATACTCACCTTTACTCCTCTGCATAGTGAGACTTGGGGCTGGTCTATCATCCTCAGGTACAGTCTTACACTAACACTAGTTAATACTCACCTTTACTCCTCTGCATAGTGGGACTTGGGGCTGGTCTTTCATCCTAAGGTACAGTCTTACACATACACTAGTTAATACTCAACATTACTCCTCTGCATAGTGGGACTTGGTTCTGGTCTACAGTCTTACAATTACACTAGTCAATACTCTGCTTTACTCCTCTGCATAGTAGGACTTGGGACTGGTCTATCATCCTCAGGTACAGTCTTACACATACACTAGTTAATACTCACTGTTACTCCTCTGCATAGTGGGACTTGGGGCTGGTCTACAGTCTTACAATTACACTAGCCAATACTCTGATTTACTCCTCTGCATAGTAGGACTTGGGGCTGGTCTATCATCCTCAGGTACAGTCTTACACATACACTCGTTAATACTCACTGTTACTCATCTGTATAGTGGGAATTTGGGCTGGTCTATCATCCTCAGGTACAGACTTACACATACACTAGTCAATACTTTGCTTTACTCCTCTGCATAATAGGACTTGGGGCTGGTCTATCTTCCTCAGGTACAGTCTTACACATACACTAGTTAATACTCACTGTTACTCCTCTGCATAGTGGGACTTGGGGCAGGTCTACAGTCGTACAATTACACTAGTCAATAATCTGATTTACTCCTCTGCATAGTAAGACTTGGGGCTGGTCTATCATCCTCAGGTACAGTCTTACACATACACTCGTTAATACTCACTGTTACTCATCTGTATAGTGGGAATTTTGGCTGATCTATTATCCTCAGGTACAGACTTACACATACACTAGGTAATACTCACCTTTACTCCTCTGTATAGTGGGATTTGGGGCTGGTCTATCAACCTCAGGTACAGTCTTACACTAGTTAATACTCACAATTACTCCTCTGTATAGTGGGACTTGGGGCTGGTCTATCATCCTCAGGTACAGTCTTACACATACACTAGTTAATACTCACCTTTACTCCTCTGCATAGTGAGACTTGGGGCTGGTCTATCATCCTCAGGTACAGTCTTACACATACACTAGTTAATACTCACCATTACTCCTCTGCATAGTGGGACTTGAGGCTGGTCTATCATCCTCAGGTACAGTCTTACACATACACTAGTTAATACTCACCTTTACTCCTCTGTATAGTAGGACTTGGGGCTGGTCTATCATCCTCAGGTACAGTCTTACACATACAATAGTTAATACTCACCTTTACTCCTCTGTATAGTAGGACTTGGGGCTGGTCTATCATCCTCAGGTACAGTCTTACACATACACTAGTAAATACTCACCTTTACTCCTCTGCATAGTGGGACTTGGGGCTGGTCTATCATCCTCAGGTACAGTCTTAAACATACACTAGTTAACACTCACCATTGCTCCTCTGCATAGTGGGACTTGGGGCTGGTCTATCATCCTCAGGTACAGTCTTACACACACACTCGTTAATACTCATTGTTACTCCTCTGTATAGTGGGACTTGGGGCTGGTCTATCATCCTCAGGTACAGTCTTACACATACACTAGTTAATACTCACCTTTACTCCTCTGTATAGTGGGACTTGGGGCTGGTCTATCAACCTCAGGTACAGTCTTACACTAGTTAATACTCACAATTACTCCTCTGTATAGTGGGACTTGGGGCTGGTCTATCAACCTCAGGTACAGTCTTACACTAGTTAATACTCACCATTACTCCTCTGCATAGTGGGACTTGGGGCTGGTCTATCATCCTCAGGTAGTCTTACACATACACTAGTTAATACTCACCATTATTCCTCTGCATAGTGGGACTTGGGGCTAGTCTATCATCCTCAGGTAGTCTTACACACACGCTAGTTAATACTCACCTTTACACCTCTGCATAGTTGGAATTGGGGCTGGTCTATCATCCTCAGGTAGTCTTACACATACACTAGTTAATACTCACCATTACTCCTCTGCATAGTGGGACTTGGGGCGGGTCTATCATCCTCAGGTACAGTCTTAAACATACACTAGTTAATATTCACCTTTACTCCTCTGCATAGTGGGACTTGGGGATGGTCTATCGTCCTCAGGTAGTCTTACACATACACTAGTTAATACTCACCATTACTCCTCTGCATAGTGGGACTTGGGGCTGGTCTATCATCCTCAGGTACAGTCTTAAACATACACTAGTTAATATTCACCTTTAATCCACTGCATAGTGGGACTTGGGGCTGGTCTATCATCCTCAGGTACAGTCTTACACATACACTAGTTAATACTCGCAGTTACTCCTCTGCATAGTGGGACTTGGGGCTGGTCTATCATCCTTCGTTACAGTGTTACACATACACTAGTTAATACTCACCTTTACTCCCCTGTATAGTAGGACTTGGGGCTGGTCTATCGTCCTCAGGTACAGTCTTACACATACACTAGTTAATACTCACCTTTACTCCTCTGTATAGTTGGACTTGGGGCTGGTCTATCAACCACAGCTAGTCTTACACATACACTAGTTAATACTCACCTTTACTCCTCTGCATAGTGGGACTTGGGGCTGGTCTATCATCCTCAGGTACAATCTTACACATACACTAGTTAATACTCAACATTACTCCTCTGCATAGTGGGACTTGGGGCTGGTCTTTTATCCTCAGGTACAGTCTTACACATACACTAGTTAATACTCACCTTTACTCCTCTGTATAGTTGGATTTGGGGCTGGTCTATCAACCTCAGGAAGTCTTACTCATACACTAGTTAATACTCAACATTACTCCTCTACATAGTGGGACGTGGTTCTGGTCTACAGTCTTACAATTACACTAGTCAATACTCTGCTTTACTCCTCTGCATAGTAGGACTTTGGGCTGGTCTATCATCCTCAAGTACAGTCTTACACATACACTAGTTAATACTCACTGTTACTCCTCTGCATAGTGTGACTTGGGGCTGGTCTACAGTCTTACAATTACACTAGTCAATTCTCTGATTTACTCCTCTGCATAGTAGGACTTGGGGCTGGTCTATCATCCTCAGGTACAGTCTTACACATACACACGTTAATACTCACTGTTACTCCTCTGTATAGTGGGACTCGTGGCTGGTCTATCATCCTCAGTTACAGTCTTACACATACACTAGTTAATACTGACCTTAACTCCTCTGTATAGTAGGACTTGGGGCTGGTCTATCATCCTAAGGTAGTCTTACACATACACTAGTTAATACTCTGCTTTACTCCTCTGTATAGTGGGACTTGGGGCTGGTCTATCATCCTCAGGTACAGTCTTACACATACACTAGTTAATACTCACTGTTACTCCTCTGTATAGTGGGATTTGGGGCTGGTCTATCATCCTCCGGTACAATCTTACACATACACTAGTTAATACTCACCTTTACTCCTCTGTATATTGGGACTTGGGGCTGGTCTATCAACCTCAGGTACAGTCTTACAAATACACTAGTTAATACTCAACATTACTCATCTGCATAGTGGGACTTGGGGCTGGTCTATCATCCTCATGTAGTCTTACACATACACTAGTTAATACTCAACATTACTGCTCTGCATAGTGGGACTTCGGGCTGGTCTATCATCCTCAGGTACTGTCTTAAACATACACTAGTTAATTCTCACCATTACTCCTCTGCAAAGTGGGACTTGGGGCTACCTATCATCCTCAGGTACAGTCTTACACACACACTAGTTAATACTCACCATTACTCCTCTGCATAGTGGGACTTGGGGCTGGTCTATCATCCTCAGGTACAATCTTACACATACACTAGTTAATACTCACTGTTACTCCTCTGTATAGTGGGACATGGGGCTGGTCTATCATCCTCAGGTACAGTCTTACACATACACTAGTTAATACTCACCTTTACTCCTCTGCATAGTGAGACTTGGGGCTGGTCTATCATCGTCAGGTACAGTCTTACACATACAGTAGTTAATACTCACCATTACTCCTCTGCATAGTGGGACTTGAGGCTGGTCTATCATCCTCAGGTACAGTCTTAAACATACACTAGTTAATACTCACCTTTACTCCTCTGTATAGTAGGACTTGGGACTGGTCTATCATCCTCAGGTACAGTCTTACACATACACTAGTTAATACTCACTGTTACTCCTCTGTATAGTGGGATTTGGGGCTGGTCTATCATCCTCCGGTACAATCTTACACATACACTAGTTAATACTCACCTTTACTCCTCTGTATATTGGGACTTGGGGCTGGTCTATCAACCTCAGGTACAGTCTTACAAATACACTAGTTAATACTCAACATTACTCATCTGCATAGTGGGACTTGGGGCTGGTCTATCATCCTCATGTAGTCTTACACATACACTAGTTAATACTCAACATTACTGCTCTGCATAGTGGGACTTCGGGCTGGTCTATCATCCTCAGGTACTGTCTTAAACATACACTAGTTAATTCTCACCATTACTCCTCTGCAAAGTGGGACTTGGGGCTACCTATCATCCTCAGGTACAGTCTTACACACACACTAGTTAATACTCACCATTACTCCTCTGCATAGTGGGACTTTGGGCTGGTCTATCATCCTCAGGTACAATCTTACACATACACTAGTTAATACTCACTGTTACTCCTCTGTATAGTGGGACATGGGGCTGGTCTATCATCCTCAGGTACAGTCTTACACATACACTAGTTAATACTCACCTTTACTCCTCTGCATAGTGAGACTTGGGGCTGGTCTATCATCGTCAGGTACAGTCTTACACATACAGTAGTTAATACTCACCATTACTCCTCTGCATAGTGGGACTTGAGGCTGGTCTATCATCCTCAGGTACAGTCTTAAACATACACTAGTTAATACTCACCTTTACTCCTCTGTATAGTAGGACTTGGGACTGGTCTATCATCCTCAGGTACAGTCTTACACATACACTAGTTTATACTCACCTTTACTCCTCTGCATAGTGGGACTTGGGGCTGGTCTATCATCCTCAGGTACAGTCTTAAACATACACTAGTTAATACTCACCATTACTCCTATGCATAGTGGGACTTGGGGCTGGTCTATCATCCTCAGGTACAGTCTTACACACACACACTCGTTAATACTCATTGTTACTCCTCTGTATAGTGGGACTTGGGGCTGGTCTATCATCCTCAGGTACAGTCCTACACATACACTAGTTACGACTCACCTTTACTCCTCTGTATAGTGGGACTTGGGGCTGGTCTATCAACCTCAGGTACAGTCTTACACATACACTAGTTTATACTCACCTTTACTCCTCTGCATAGTGGGACTTGGGGCTTGTCTATCATCCTCAGGTACAGTCTTAAACATACACTAGTTAATACTCACCATTACTCCTATGCATAGTGGGACTTGGGGCTGGTCTATCATCCTCAGGTACAGTCTTATTCACACACACTCGTTAATACTCATTGTTACTCCTCTGTATAGTGGGACTTGGGGCTGGTCTATCATCCTCAGGTACAGTCCTACACATACACTAGTTAATACTCACCTTTACTCCTCTGTATAGTGGGACTTGGGGCTGGTCTATCAACCTCAGGTACAGTCTTACACTAGTTAATACTCAACATTACTCCTCTGTATAGTGGGACTTGGGGCTGGTCTGTCAACCTCAGGTACAGTCTTACACAAGTTAATACTCACCATTACTCCTCTGCATAGTGGGACTTTGGGCTAGTCTATCATCCTCAGGTAGTCTTACACATACACTCGTTAATACTCATTGTTACTCCTCTGTATAGTGGGACTTGGGGCTGGTCTATCATCCTCAGGTACAGTCCTACACATACACTAGTTAAGACTCACCTTTACTCCTCTGCATAGTGAGACTTGGGGCTGGTCTATCATCCTCAAGTAGTCTTACACATACACTAGTTAATACTCACCATTACTCCTCTGCATAGTGGGACTTGGGGCTGGTCTATCATCCTCAGGTACAGTCTTAAACATACACTAGTTTATATTCACCTTTACTCCTCTGCATAGTGGGACTTGGGGCTGGTCTATCGTCCTCAGGTACAGTCTTACACATACACTAGTTAATACTCACCTTTTCTCCTCTGCAAAGTGGGACTTGGGGCTTGTCTATCAACCTCAGGTACACTCTCACACTAGTTAATACTCACCATTACTCCTCTGCATAGTGGGACTTGGGGCTGGTCTATCATCCTCAGGTACAATCTTACACCTACACTAGTTAATACTCACCATTACTCCTCTGCATAGTGGGACTTGGGGCTGGTCTATCATACTCAGGTACAGTCTTACACATACACTTGTAAATACTCACCTTTACTCCTCTGTATAGTGGGACTTGGGGCTGGTCTATCATCCTCCGGTACAGTCTTACACATACACTAGTTAATACTCACCATTACTCCTCTGCATAGTGGGACTTTGGGCTGGTCTATCATCCTCAAGTACAATCTTACACATACACTTGTTAATACTCACCATTACTCCTCTGCATAGTGGGACTTGGGGCTGGTCTATTCTCCTCAGGTACAGTCTTACACATACACTAGTTAATACTCACCTTTACTCCTCTGAATAGTGGGACTTGGGGCTGGTCTATCATCCTCAGGTACAGTCTTACACATACAATACACTAGTTAATACTCACCATTACTCCTCTGCATAGTGGGACTTGGGGCTGGTCTATCATACTCAGGTACAGTCTTACACATACAATTGTAAATACTCACCTTTACTCCTCTGTATAGTGGGACTTGGGGCTGGTCTATCATCCTCCGGTACAGTCTTACACATACACTAGTTAATACTCACCATTACTCCTCTGCATAGCGGGACTTTGGGCTGGTCTATCATCCTCAAGTACAATCTTACACATACACTTGTTAATACTCACCATTACTCCTCTGCATAGTGGAACTTGGGGCTGGTCTATTCTCCTCAGGTACAGTCTTACACATACACTAGTTAATACTCACCTTTACTCCTCTGAATAGTGGGACTTGGGGCTGGTCTATCATCCTCAGGTACAGTCTTACAAACACACTAGTTAATACTCACCTTCACTCCTCTGCATAGTGGGACTTGGGGCTGGTCTATCATCCTCAGGTACAGTCTTACACATACACTAGTTAATACTCACTGTTACTCCTCTGTATAGTGGGACTTGGGGCTGGTCTATCATCCTCAGGTAGAGTCTTACACATACAATAGTTAATATTCATTTTTATTACTCTGTATAGTGGGACTTGAGGCTGGTCTATCATACTCAGGTACAGTCTTACACATACACTAGTTAATAATTACTGTTACTCCTCTGTATAGTGGGACTTGGGGCTGGTCTATCATCCTCCGTTACAGTCTTACACATACACTAGTTAATACTCACCTTTACTCCTCTGTATAGTAGGACTTGGGGCTGGTCTATCATCCTCAGGCAGTATTACACATACACTAGTTAATACTCTGCTTTACTCCTCTGTATAGTGGGACTTGGGGCTGGTGTATCATCCTCAGGTACAATCTTACACATACATGAGTTAATACTCACCTTTACTCCTCTGCATAGTGGGACTTGGGGCTGGTCTATCATCCTTAGGTACAGTCTTACACATACACTAGTTAATACTCACCATTACTCCTCTACATAGTGGGACTTCGGGCTGGTCTACAGTCTTACACATACACTAGTTAATACTCACTGTTACTCCTCTGTATAGTGGGACTTTGGGCTGGTCTATCATCCTCAGGTACAGTCTTACACATACACTTGTTAATATTCACCTTTACTCCTCTGTATAGTGGGACTTGGGGCTGGTCTATCATCCTCAGGTACAGTCTTACACATACACTAGTTAATACTCATTGTTACTCCTCTGTATAGTGGGACTTGGGGCTGGTCTATTATCCTCAGTTACAGTCTTACACATACACTAGTTAATACTCACCATTACTCCTCTGTATAGTGGCACTTGGGGCTGGTCTATCATCCTCAGGTACAATCTTACACCTACACTAGGTAATACTCACCTTTACTCCTCTGCATAGTGGGACTTGGGGCTGGTCTATCATCCTCAGGTACAGTCTTACACATACACTAGTTAATACTCACCTTTACTCCTCTGTAACTACTAGACGCATTTTCATGAAACTTAATAGCATACTGCATTGTCTGGACTTCAAACAAATCTAAAAAGCATTCATCTAAGGATCATCCATGTGAAGATTGGTCAAAATTGGCCTAGCGGTTTCTGAGGAGAAGTCATTTGAAGTAAAACTTAACGAAGACGACGGACGAAAAGTGATCCCAATAGATCACCTTGAGCCTTTGGCTCAGGTGATCTAAAAAGCAATTAAAAAAACAAAACAAAATCCAATATAAAAGAATAATAAAATTTAAAAAAAAGTATTAAAAAAAAAACATAAAAATAATCAAGAGGCCCAGGAGGGCCTGTGGACGCTCTACTCGCTAAAGATAAAGTTTATGTTTGGTAAAGATCGGATGAAAAATGAAGGCCCTATCGTCTTAACGAGACAAAGTATAGCATTTATAATTAAATCAAGGGCCGTAACTCCGCTGTTACTGGTCCGATAAGGCTGGTTTTCGAACTTGTCCGAGCTTTTACTGGTCCGATATGGCTGATTTTGGAACTCATCTTAACGAGGCAAAATACAGCATAAATCAAGGGTCTCCGTTGCCTTACCTTTTCATCCAAACTTTACCAGATTGTTAATGTCAATGAAAGCTCGAAAACCAGCCAGATATGGCCCTTGATTTAGTTGAAAATGCTATATTTTGCCTCGATAAGACAATAGGGCCTTTAGCTTTCATGCGATCTTTACCAAACTTTAACAGATTGTTAATGTCAATGAAAGCTCGGACAAGTTTGAAAACCAGCCAGAAAGTAATATATCATTTCTAACGAAATCAAGGTTGGTTTTTCGGTTGGTGCGCAGTAAAACCCCAATTCAACTGGAATGTAAAGAACAAAACATCACTGCTTCCTTTTAATATTTATTGCACAGCCCTAACACTAACCAAAATCAATTAATTGTCATTTTAGAAATAATATTAGACATAATTTAGCATTCAAGTTTAATAAATAATAAGTATAAAAAGATTAAAGCAAAGATCCTGTAAGAAATAATCACAATTGATATAACAAAGTCATGACATATTTAACATAATAAAAACATACAAGGCAAAAACGCTGACTTAAGATTTTTTAGTTCACCTGACCCAAATGTGAGCTGTATGTACCACCATCAGGTGAGCGATTCAGTCCCATTTGGCCCTCTCGTTTAACCTTCTTAGTCACTTTTTAGCTGGTATTGGTGCTTCTTGTTTGTATTAAGGGATGGTCTTCAGGTCTTCAGGAAAAAAATAGATGGTTTTGATGAGGAATGTTTCACATTGTAAGAATTGTTTATGGGTATCCACTTAAGATGGGAAACTGCAATCCGAAGTATAGCTGTTCTAAACTGGTTATCCGGAGTGCAGGATTTTTATTTGTAACCGTGGGTATGGCAAGATTTTCTAGCACGTGTAAAACCAGGGCGTGTATTTGTTCACAATAAAATCAAGAGATGCTTATCTAAATGATTATGAAGAGTAACAAAATCGTCACTCATTCAACTAACATGTGTTAAAGGAAATAACATTGCAAGTAACAATGAGAAATAGTACAGGTTATTTAGCATTAATAAAGTTTAATTTTTAGAAATACATGTCGCAGTGAACACAATTTTAAAGTTTATTTATGAAAATTATGAAATAAACGAAACTGCCATATTGATAAAACAGTTATGAAAGTAAAACCTCAAACATGTTTGCCACTCGAACGTAAGAAATTATTGAATTATACAAAAGTATACAGCGACAGATAAATTTGAAGAATGTAAAAGAGGCGGTTTATATTTAAATGGATTTGGACGACACTTTATGACTCGGCATTGTTTTAAAATTTGCAACGTTAAAATGCTGCGGTAAATCCAATGTTAATTGCTGCGGTAAATCCAATGTTTAGCTACTGCTTGGTAAACTGCCCATATTTTTAAAACAAGAGGTCAATGACCTTGAAGCTCTACTGATTGATTTTGATTTCAGGAAGTAGTCGCTACAAACTGGTTTTTTGAAAATCTATTTTTAGCCGTGGTGGCAATCTTGAATTTCCGGCCGACCTGAAATTTTGCTAGGATCAATAAGACATCAAGAGCAACATTCCTGTGAAGTTTCATGAAAATCCGTCAAGTAGTTTCAGAGGAGTAGTCGCTACAAGTTTTCATTATATAACTCTATGTAAACAAAGATGGCCACTGACAGCCATGTTTAACATTGAATCAAAATAATGTTCGACTCGGATAACCACCATGTCATGCTGATCATTTTAGAAAAAGTCCCATATCAATATCTCTTATAGTTTTCAAGAAGTAGTCGCTACAAACTTATTTTTTAAAAATCTATTTTTAGCCATGGTGGCCATCTTGAATTTCCGGCCGACCTGAAATTTTGCTGAGATCAATTAGACATCAAGAGCAACATTCGTGTGAAGTTTCATGAAAATCCGTCAAGTAGTTTCAGAGGAGTAGTCGCTACAAGTTATCATTATATAACTCTTATGTAAACATACATGGCCACTGGCAGCCATGTTTAACGTCGAATCAAAATAATGTTCAACTTGAATAACCATCATGTCATGCTGATCATTTTAGAAAAAGTCCCATATCAATATCACTTATAGTTTTCAAGAAGTAGTCGCTACAAACTTGTATTTTGAAAATCTATTTTTAGCCATGGCGGCCATCTTGAATTTCCGGCCGACCTGAAATTTTGCAAGGATCAATTAGACATCAAGAGCAACTTTCGTGTGAAGTTTCATGAAAATCCGTCAAGTATTTTCAGAGAAGTAGTCGCTACAAGTTATCATTATATAACTCTATGTAAACAAAGATGGCCACTGGCAGCCATGTTTAACGTCGAATCAAAATAATGTTCAACTCGGATAACCATCATGTCATGCTGATAATTTTAGAAAAAGTCCCATATCAATATCTCTTATAGTTTTCAAGAAGTAGTCGCTACAAACTTATTTTTTAAAAATCTATTTTTAGCCGTGGCGGCCATCTTGAATTTCCGGCCAACCTGAAATTTTGCTAGGATCAATTAGACGTCAAGAGCAACATTCCTGTGAAGTTTCATGAAAATCCGTCAAGTAGTTTCAGAGGAGTAGTCGCTACAAGTTTTCATTATATAACTCTATGTAAACAAAGATGGCCACTGGCAGCCATGTTTAACGTCGAATCAAAACGATTTTCGACAAGGACCAACATCATGTCATGCTGATCATTTTAGAAAAAGTCCCATATCAATATCTCTTATAGTTTTCAAGAAGTAGTCGCTACAAACTTATTTTTTAAAAATCTATTTTTAGCCATGGTGGCCATCTTGAATTTCCGGCCGACCTGAAATTTTGCTGAGATCAATTAGACATCAAGAGCAACATTCGTGTGAAGTTTCATGAAAATCCGTCAAGTAGTTTCAGAGGAGTAGTCGCTACAAGTTTTCATTATATAACTCTATGTAAACAAAGATGGCCGCTGGCAGCCATGTTTAACGTCGAATCAAAACGATTTTCGACAAGGACCAACATCATGTCATGCTGATCATTTTAGAAAAAGTCCCATAGCAATATCCCTTAGCGTTTTCAAGAAGTAGTCGCTACAAACTTGTTTTTTAAAAACCTATTTTTAGATTTGGCGGCCATCTTGGATTTCACATCTACATGAATTTTTGCTAGGATCAACTAGACTTCATGGGCAACATTTCTGTAAAGTTTCATGAAAATCTATTCATTAGTTTCAGAGGAGTAGTCACTACAAAAAAAAAGTTAACGGACAGACAGACGGACGACGGACGCCGCACCATGGCATAAGCTCTGCTGATCTCTGATCAGTAGAGCTAAAAAATGACACAATCTGGAATTACCACCTTGATTATCTAACATTTTAAATCATAGAAATATCACTTTGGTACTTCATTTTTGCTATCAGTTGTACATGTATATAATTCAACAACAGCATACATTGCTGACAACAAATTATTATGCAATTTAAATGAAAGTTTCCTATTTCTCAGAACTAGCGGGACACTCCGAGTTTGCGAGTTGTCGAGCCTAAGCCAATTATAATTAAAGGGACACATGGCAATCATGAACTTTTAAAAACTCACAGTATCCTTTTACGGTAGTTTTTCTATATTTCTTGCATTTGTTCAATCATTAATTATAAGAACAGTATAAAGCAAATATTTTTTGCATATAACTAACTGTTGATTATGTTGCTCTTATAATATCTTTAAACATTTACAAGAATAAGACGAAAAAATCACAAGGTTATGTAATTATATGCAAGCAATTTAGAAGTTAAAATAATACTGTATTAGTAAATCGAGATGCTAATTTTACATCTCGATAAAAGACTTCCAGATTGCCATTTGTCTCTTTAGTTCCACACCTTGTAGATGTAAACCATCGAAGTCGCTGTCCCGATGAACCAACACATGTACATCTTATTAAAACATCATTTCATATGTACCGGTAGGTGTAAAACAAACACATATTGTTTTCTCCTACTGCATATGAAGTAACACTATCATGTTGAGATAACTATTTTAATTCAACAACAATAAACTTTGGTATATAGATTTAATAATCTCCTAATTTATTACAAATACTCTTATATGTTTAATACACTTATGTTTAAATTGACACTTTTAACAGGCAGTAGCTGTGTGCAATCATGATGAAACAAATTAACTTTCTCTGTACATGCAATTCCTGGATATAAATTGGTGGGTTCTATAACACATCTGAGCTACAATTCCATCTTGACACACCTTGTTATCTTAACACATTAATGCATGCACATTTTTTATCTTACCTGCCATGTGAAACTTAACAACACAACAATTTATATATACTTAACAAATCTCCTAAGTACCCAGTTGTTTGTTACTACGCCTAACAGGTTAGAGAAACTCCACTTTGTGGTGAATCAAAAGTTTGTCTGTGTTGTACCGTCTTGACTTTTCTCGCCCCATTGAAAATGACAAGCGTTTACCTGGACATGATCAATTTAAAGCGCATCAAAACCCTGATCAAACGTGGCCTTTGAGAGCCTGCTTGATCAGTTCCGATTGGCCCGAGATTGCCAGCGTGTAACTGTTGGCCAATGAAAACTGAACGTCACCAGATTGATCTGTCAAAATGCATGTCAAACATTTGTTCTGCCCTCATTGTTTCTGCTCGGCACCGTGTTATTGTTTTAAATTTATATAACTTCATTTCGTGGCGCATAGTGAAATGAAACATGACTTTTTCGAAAGAATTGGGTAGCGAGGAAAACCTTGACATTAAGGTGGGTAGGAGCGGTGTGCCTTGATAGACATTGAATACTATAAATGGTATTCAATGGGATATGACCTTTTTCTCAGTGAAAAAATACCGCAACTGCCACGATTTTCTGTAATAAGCTTTCTGGATGATGAAAATACACATATTTAGATCTTAGGAACTATGAGCTTTTGCAACATTAATTCAGGCAGGCATTGTAGGTAGACGTGTTATATAAACGGGTCCTGATTAAAGTACTTAGGGGAAATGTACCACCACTTTCGGTCACGTGTTTTATCATAGACATGCCATTATATTGATGTCCATGGTTTTATTAGTACAAGCCTTCTCTGACCTTACCAGCCCTTTTTACGATTTTGACATTTCATCTTGCCGTGTACATAAAAAGCCACAAAAGCCACACAAAAAATGGCGAGGTCATGATGTACACAAACAATACTAGTAAGTCGAGTCCTATGTACATGTTATACACCGCGTGTAGGTAGTTAAACACATTTCCCCCCAGCCGTGTCTAAACTGATTGATAGCAGCCTCCCCGCACCTATTGATCGAGGTCAGTGGGTGCGGAAATGTCTGTGATGTTACTACCGACTTCGCTTGTCACAAAATGGGGAAAATCTAACCTGTTGTGCAAGGCGTAGTATAATTTATTTCTATAAAGAAAACACATCAACTTGAAAGCTTTAAAATTTGTTCATGCTAGAGCAGACGATTTAAACTCGTTATTTTGAATTGAATTGAATTTTATAGTCTACCAACAGCTAAGGTCATATGGTGATTTTCCAGCTTCCGTTGGTGGAGGAAGACCCCAGATGCCCCTCCGGGCAATTTTCATGCATGGGCGGGCACCTGGGTAGGACCACCGTTGTTCCGCAAGCCAGCTGGACAGCTTCCTCACATAAAGATTCATAGGTCCATGAGGGATCGAACCCACAGACATGAAAGGCAATGATTTCAAGTCAGAGACTCTAACCACTCGTCCACGGATGCCCCTTATCAAAAGTGAAATACACAAAACAATGAGAATATTATTCACATATTCTTGATGGGTACTTAATAGAAGTGTTTTTGATTAGTATAAGTATATAACTCTTATTTACACCAAATAAAACTTGAACAGTAAACATGGTAAATCAAAACTACTGTAAATAATTGGTCAAAGTGCGGTTCAATTTTCCTAGTTCAGACTGTGTAGAACTGTGTAGCGGCAGATGACTGTATTTCAATCTGACCCAGTTTGAACTGTATGCGCTTCAACCAGGTCAGTAAGATGTTAGAATTGATGCAGGTCTGCTCTGTGGAGGGCGGCGGTGGCTGCCAGTTCTGTACGGCCTGAAGACGCACCTGTAGGTGGCCAGGAAGCTGTAATAAAACATAACTTTTGGATTACTGTTATCCTGGAAGTGTCGGTGCACTCAATATTTCATTGATGTATAAACGAAAAGGACCTAATGAGAAACCTTAGCCTTAGTGTTACAGATGACTGGACGTAAAGGCAGACAAAAATTATAAGAATCTTTCACGTGTATCCAATGAAGATAGGGAATTTCAACCCGGGGTATGTGTTTTTATCGGAACCGAGGCTCAGCCAAGGTTCCGATTAAAATTCTTATACCCAGGGTTGGAATTCCCTATCAGAACCGAATACCCATTATAGATTCTTTTTCTTGCATATCAGAGACATTTTGTGCGTTGACGCCGCAAGCTGCTAACGTTTTTCATGTTTTATTGCATACCGGATGTTGGCACGTGTGAATTTTATCTCGATCCTAGTGTGAGATGGAAATATCTAGCCCAGTAAAATGACGGATATCCTTGTCCGGTGTGCAAGAAAACACTATACAGCACTGCCAATATGGTGGTATGGGGCATACACTGGTTTCTTTGAATGGGCAATGCAAAACTGCTTCGCGATAACCGAGAATTCGCTCTATCCGAGTCCGCTGTATCCGTAATTTTTATATGAAACAAAGATGAAGCTGAAAGGGGAACTGAAAAAACTTAGCTATAAAAGAGAATTTGGTATAACCGTGTTTGCTTTAAGTGAGTTTTACTGTGTTTTAATCTATGACTGTTAGCTATCAACTGTCTGTTGTCCTGCACAGTCACGGGATGTGTACGGCTTAGGTGTGTAGTTTACAGATAGCAACAAAATACTATATTATACAATAAAATACTATATTATACATAACAGTATTTAATGAAATGCAATTATTCATTTCTATCAACAACAAAGACTCACCTGACCATGGTATGCATAAAGGATGGACGTCCACATCGGAAACAGCTGAAAAAAAGGAAAATATTCACACACAATGTGGAAATAAATACTGGTGAAAGATTGTTTACATATTGATATAAAATGAAACGGGTTTTACTGTCTTTTATCAGTGTGAAGTTCGATCGCAGTCCCGTTAGTGGTTTTTAAGTTATGCTCCTAACAAGAACTATAAATATAAAATTACAAAGGTCAATAACTCTAATTTTAATGAAGACAGAGTTACGGTTCTTGCACTTTGCATTTCTCTCATTGCCTTCTATCACTGTGTGAAGATTCATTGAAAACAGTCAATTAAATCATCTTAGAATTATTTTATTTTTAGAATTTTGAGATTATTGGTTTCAAGAAACTCATTACTCAATGACTGATACAAACAGCCTTAATCTGTTTCTCACAGTAATTAAAATGCTCATTCAGTTTTGAGAACACTCTGAGTTGCATCATAATAGCATGACGTGATGTCATAATAGCATGACGTGATGTCATAATACCAGAAAGTGATGTCATAATAGAAGCAACCAAATGAAAGTATGAATGAAGCATTCTGATTTGTTCAGTGATAAAAATTGGACCAATGAAACCAGTTAATTTAAAGCTCATTAAATCTAAAGCCCATTACATTCTCAGAACACACTGAAGTTTTACTGGACATTGAGTAATGAGGTTCTTGAAATGCAGAAACATAAAATTCTAATAATAAAATAATTCTAAAATGATTTAATAGACTATTGAAGTCCCATAAGGAGTTTTGAAGTTATGCTCTGGACAAGAATTCTAAGTATAACATTACAAAGGGCAATGACTCCAATTTGAATGATGACAGTTATGGTTCTTGCACTCTGCACTTCCTGTTATTGCCCTCTATCATTGTGTGAAGTTTCATTGTAGACCCATCTGTTGTTTTGAAGATATGCCCGGACAAAAGCAGGACGGACGGAAGGATGGACAAAGCGGCAACTATATGCTACCCCGAAAATTTCGGGGAGCATAATAAAATACTTACCTTAGCTAGGACGCTGGAGTTAACCTCCTGAAGGGCTTCCATCAGACTAAGGAAATGTAGGTTCACCATCTCTGCCAGCTGTAATACACACAGACAATAACAATAATAAACATTCTTTTGTTGTCTGAGTCAAAGATTTCTTCTGCATTTTCTGACACAATTTTAATATCTGAATAGAATATGTATCAAGGGAAAGTATTATTTATAGTGGTAAATAAAAACAAACTTTGAAAGTTGATATCTCTCAATGGCTTTTCAAAATTTAGTTATTTTGATAAACCTCAAAAATCCCTGATATATATATCTAGTTATGTTCAAATTGTGTCTAAAATGTAGAGAAAAACGTTCATCTCAAACAAGCATTCAAAAATATGTTACAGCATGCTTTGATATTGCAAAGGTCTTTGTTTTTGCAAGTATACCTTTTTCTTTCTTTCTATTGATACTGCACAAGACACAATTAATTCTATTTATCACGGCAGCCTCATTTATTTGTTTGACTAGTGTTTTACTTCATTTTAAGCCCATGTTAGGCCATATATGACAGACGATTTTTGTGTATTAGAGGCAGACTGTGACTGTAGCACCATTGCTGTATACCTCCTGCCATTCGTAAGAATCAACACTTTCTCACCCGAGTCGAGCTCCCAGTGGGATTCAAACCTGCAGTGGTTGGAGGAGAGACATATTTAAACACCGTGTCTTAACTATCACTGATGCGCCTCATTTCTGAGAAAGGGCATACAGGCTTTTTGAACCAATTATTAACACAGGAGCCACAGATTAGCACAGAAGTTCAGAGAGATCTTTAACTTACATCCCCTCTGAAGGACGACATACTTTGCAAGGCAGGTCTAAGGGAGGTAAGGTGTACATTAACTGAGGCAGCACCTTTAAATAAAGACGTTCATACATTCAAAGAATTTCCGAGGTATTTGCTTAGAATTCAGGTCCTATTAAACAGTTCAATAATCAGATCCCACAACCTTTGAAATGCTCGACAACGAAATAATTATGAAACTTGCAAAGATAAAGACCTTTACAAAAATATCAGGTTTGACAATGAGTTAAATGATGTATATTAACAGATTAGAAAATGGTTACAAGATAGGAAAGCTTAAAAGATTTGGAAACTTGGATGTTAGTAAATATTATTTAGATACATGTAAGAGTTACGTTAATTTAAGATACATTTAAGAGAATGTACAATTACTCAAACATAACTGTTATTACAAGAGATTAAATACTTCTATGAGAGTTGAGAAGTGAACGCAAAGCTATTAACTAACAAGATACAATAGCTCTGAGTAGACCTTGGATTGTGCTTTTTACCAGCTCCAGAAAGTGAATATTGAAATTTCTTGCATACCGCATATGGCTATCAACGTTTTACATGGGGGATGGAAAGTCTTATCTTTATGGGTAAAGATAAAATTCACGCACGCACAAACATCCTGTATGCAGGAAAACAAGCAACACATTAGTAGCTGGCGGCGTCAACACACAACATGTCTCTGATATGCAAGAAAAAGAATCTATCATGGGTATTTGGTTCAGATAGGGAATTCCAACCCTCGGTATAAATGTTTTAATCGGAACCAAGGCAGAGCCTCGGTTCTGATAAAAACACTTATACCTCGGGTTGGAATTCCGTATCTTCACCGGATACCCATGAAAGATTCTTATATTATTACATTTCTATGGTGAAAGGAAATTCACTGTCACTTATGGTTTTAACCAACTCAGAACACAAAAATAACTGATACTGAGTCATGACTTGAATAAATTGTTGAGAACTTCCAAGTCACTGAAAATTTACAAAGCAAAATGTAGTAAATAGATTATTTAAGTTCTGTGTTCGATTATAAGGAAACCCTTCACTCGACGGTAGGCAAGTTTTTGTTTTTTCAATCACTTGCATCCGCTATGGTGTGAAAAAACAACATTGCCTACCATCGAGTGAAGGATTTCCTTTTCTTCGAACCCGGCAGTAAACTAATCTCTATAAAACTTGGCATGTCTTGTTTTTGAAGCTATCTAAACCAGAACTACATTTGTTTCAAATTAGTAAGTTGCTATTAAATATTTGTCCATGACATTTTCTAAAACATTTTCCACAGGAAATGGCACCATGCTGCAAACATTTTACTATTTGAGAATTTATTATTTCTTTCTTTTTTAAAAGCTAAGTCAACAAGTTTCACTGAAATGTTCCAATTAAATAATCAATTTCATTAGCTGGTAAAAAGAACAGTTCATAAAAACACAGCATGCAGGCAGTAGTGATAAAACATGAGCATGCTTAGGTGGTGCTTAGAGACTAGGCTTCACGGAGTACTTAGCAATGTGAGCTGCTTGCAAAACAAATCAGTTCTTTTTAACAATAGAAACAGTCTATTAAATCACTTTGGATTTATTTTATTAGAATTTTGTGTTTCTGAGTTTCAAGAACCTCATTACTCATGTCCAGTATATAATGAGCTTTATTTTAACTGATTTCATTGGTCCAATTTTTATCACTGAACCACTCAGAATGCTTCATTCAGATTTTCATTTGGTTGTTTCTATCATGACATCACTTTTTGGTATTATGACAACACACATTGGTATTATGACATCACGTCATGCTATAATGACATCACGTCATGCTGTTATGATGCAACTCATTGTGTTCTCAGAACTGAATGAGACTTTTAACATATTACGACTGTTTGTATTACTCATTGAGTAATGAGTTTCTTGAAACCAAGAATCACAAAATTCTAAAAATAAAATAATTCTAAAATGATTTAATAGACTGTTTAGAATGAAACCTTTCAAACTTCAGGCACAGATACATCGTCAAGAATCTGGAAAACGTGCGCTACTCTTTACTATCACAGATTTGTATAGTTCTGTACATTGCTCGGAAGATAAGACTGCAATACATGGGTTCACATGCAACAGATGCGACAAGACACACCGAAGAAATTCAGCGGGACCGGTGAGGCTCAAATATCCGGATTCAGAGTCTACTGGGCCACCGCTACTGGGCCACCGCGGTCTCTTACAAAGCTGACAAGATAAGGTCATTCTTGCTTTCGGTATAAGGTTATCTGCATTTTACATGGGTGTTGATAAAAGTCGTGCGCTGATATCAACTATTACAGTTGCATGACGTCATTGTGTAAATAAACATGCAAAACATTAGTAGCTGGCGATGTCAATGCACAGAATGTAAATGGTAAAATACGGTCCGGACAAGCATTTTCTATGACAGAGGTCATAGGTCAAGGTCACAATGACCTTATTTTGGTACGCGACACATCGCTATCCCAAGATGTATTCACATACCAAGTTTGGTAACTCTTAAGTGTTATAGTATTGAAAATACGGTCCAGACAAGCATTTTCTATGACAGAGGTCACAGGTCAGGTCCGGGTCATAGTGACCTTATTTTAGTACGCGACATACCGCTATCCCATGATGTATACAAATATCAAGTTTGGTATCTCTAAGTGTTATAGTATTGAAAAACGGTCAGGACATGCATTTTTATGACAGAGGTCACAGGGCAAGGTCAAAGTGACCTTTTTTTGGTACGTGACACGGACGGACGGACTGACGGAAGGATGGACGGACAGGGTGCAAACCTATGTCCCCCCCGGATCGGTGGGGGACTAACAATCAATCTGGGTATCCAGTTCAGATAGGGAAGTTCCCACCCTCAGTATAAAAGGAAGTTCCAACCCTCAGTATAAAGGGAAGTTCCAACCCTCAGTATAAAGGGGAGTTCCAACTCTCAGTATAAAGGGAAGTTCCAACCCTCAGTATAAAGGGAAGTTCCAACCCTCAGTATAAAGGGAAGTTCCAACCCTCGGTATAAAGGGAAGTTCCTACCCTCGTAATAAAGGAAAGTTCCAACCCTCAGTATAAAGGGAAGTTCCAACCCTCAGTATAAAGGGAAGTTCCAACCCTCAGTATAAAGGGAAGTACCAACCCTCAGTATAAAGGGAAGTTCCAACCCTCGGTATAAAGGGAAGTTCCAACCCTCGGTATAAAGGGAAGTTCCAACCCTCGGTATAAAGGGAAGTTTCAACCCTCCGTATAAAGGGAAGTTCCAACCCTCAGTATAAAGGGAAGTTCCAACCCTCAGTATAAAGGGAAGTTCCTAATCAGAATCGAGGCTTGTAAAAACAATTATACCTCGTGTTGGAATTCCCGATCTTCACCAGATACCCATGAAAGATTCTTATCATCAATCGGCATAAATTTTTATAACATTCTATTCCATCATAACATGTACAGCTAAAAAACAAACAAATCTTTTTACTATGAGGACTCCCATGAATATTGGGCATTCTGTATATTATTTCTACACAAGTCACTTACTCCCACACTATCCATCAGATAGGGAAATTAACCCTGCAACTCATGTACTGGAGTTTATATCCCATGCACAAACGAACAAACGGTTCTATTCAAAAGTGACCGTATCACGACCCTTAGTTTTTACTCTATTCTCTCTCTTCCTCTAGGTCTGGGGAGGTGTTTTATACCACCAGAATATGTTACTCAGCTGTTAAACAACAATTAATGTCTATGTTTATATGCAAGACATTGCAAATGAAAGCTACTGCTATTCATAACTTTCACATGACATCATCAAATAATTTGACCAATCAGTGATCAATAAAATAAAAGTCCTCCACATTCTGGTAGTGGGTAAACTCGGTGTTTATCGTTGGTGCTCAACTGACTTTAGCCCATATAAAACTAGTTTGTAGTGATAATTATATTAAAAGCTTTATTTTTTGTGTACATCTATGTGTCTTCTTTTGGTGTTTTCTGATTTTAAAACACTTATATGGATTCATTTATTTTAAATCATAGTCTAATATTTTCATTTTTCATATAGAGATTGAGGATAAAGTCTGAATAAACCACTTTATTTCACCTACTGAATATCTCGACCTACCGGAAGTTGACCGGATGTGAAAGTTATGAATAACTGGATTCATTCATCTTGATACAGTAACTATTGCATGCAAGAAACATGAGACTGGCATAGGATTATGTCTATTTTTAAATTATAATCTCATATCGGTATTAGCATACAAATATGAGTTAATTATCACAGCATTAATCAAACGTTACAAAATATCGCTACCGGTAATTTGAGAGGTCTATGCTGAACTATTGTAACTATATACACACAAAAGACAAGATACAATTGTTTCGCGTTCCCCCACAAATTACTACCAGCTTAAGGATGACGGTAAAAATAATTGTTTAAGCCAACAGTAAACTTGGAAATCATATTATTATTAATAATAGCAATAAAAAGAAAATGGTGAAGGTAAAAAGAAAGAAAAAAGAAAAGAAGCCTGAACTCCAAGAGAATCTTAAAATTTTAGGTGTGTATTGGTCTATAGCACTGTGGACTTGAAACTGAAGGACCCGGGATATTAGAAAGTTCTTTATCTCAACATTATGACAAATTTGACAAAAACAACAACAAAACACTACAATGGACAAAACAGTTGTTTTTTTAGCTACCCAAAATTATAAAAACAGCTAGTATCTAGTAAACCAACACTGAACAGTGTACATCTACACAAGGACTAAATCAACACGTGTCACATTACGAAATACCGGCTATGGGCAATATAGGCAAAATACCAACTGGGAACAGCAAGGGTAAATTAACATATTCAACTACTGCAATAATGTAAGACAATATTAAAGATTATTTTAACCTCAAGTGTAGTTTTATCCTTTTATGGGCAAAACGTGAGCAAAAGAAATTAAACAGATACATATAAGTAAATGGCATCAGATGAAATATTGTGAGGTTTTAAGATATATTTCGAAGTTTTCAGCTGTGAGATATTTAAATTTAATTAGAAACAGAATGTGCATGTCATACAGTGCTGAAACAAACCCTGAAATCTTGCAGAAATGCTGAAAATTAATAAGGATTTCTGTTTGATTAATATTTCAGTTTGGTTTCTTCACCGACACCTTACATACAAATTATTTTAGAATTGGCAAATGTAAACTGACTTTTGTTTCGGTTCCCAAAAAAGGTTATACATGTACTATTAAACTCTATTTGGGGTTCCCACTAAACAAAACACAACAGGATAACCTTTTATTACTATTTGAGTAAAATGTGCACACCATATTACAAATTTAGTTTAATATGAAAGTTAATATTTGTATGAAATGTGCAAACCATAATTATAACATATAACATATTTAGCATGTTTAGTTAAATATGTTTTTTTTGTGTCAAATAATTTGTACAAAATATAATTAGTCATTTTAAATTTGTTTTTGAGAAGGTATGGTAGTTTAAAAATATTCAAATTGAATGCATACTGAAGGAAAAAAGAAATATATAATCCAAAATCTGTATGTGTAACCAACAGGGTTCCCACCCTTATTGGAAGGCCAAATTCAAAAAGAGCAACAAATAATCTAGGAACGCACAACCAATAGCCATTTTTGGGATGAACAGTAAAAATCCAGAATTTAAGGACTTTCAAGTACCTTATCAGATTTTCAAGCACTTTCCAGGCCTTGATTTTTTTTTTTCAAATTCAAGTACTTTCAAGGATTTCAAGGACCCGTGGGAACCCTGAACCAAACAATAATTTCATTTCAGTACACAGTATAGGTGGAGGTATTGGCGGCGATTTTCAATCACTGGTAAATTAACAATAGATTATTGAACAAACAAAACTGCAAATATACCAACTCTAAGAAAGTTGGGTAACTTTTTTCCTTAAGTAAATATGAAATTCTGTTGCATATGTGCCATACCAGTAAACAATTGATAGTCTAAAGAGATTTTGAAAAGAAGAGTTCAAATATTACTCCTTTTATTGTGAGTATCTACAAAGTATGTATATTGGAATGTAAACCTGTAATGCCGGTCCCCTGTTTATGTATATTGGAATGTCAACCTGTAATGCCGGTCCCCTGTTTATTGGGGTTTCAAACACTGGCATATCAAGTTGGATACGTACCACTTTAGAGTGAGAGAGGAGCTGAAGTATTCCTGGGGTTACCCGGGCCCAGAAGTCCATCACGGTGGACGCGGCGGCAATATGTTGCTCCGTGTTACTGTTGTACTGGGCCGTGGTACTCTCACAATACATCGTCCACAACTGTAACATAGCAACATGTGTAACACAGCAACACGAGTAACATAGCAACACAGTCATATAACATTGCAAAATGTCTCACAAAGCAACATGCTTGTGTAACATATTAACATGTGTAACATAGCAGCATTGCACTTAACTGTAACATAGCAACATATGTAACATATCAACATGTGGGTAACATAGCAGCATGCCCATAACTGTAACATGAACATCTCCCATGAAGAACTCACTATTAACTGGTATGCAGCTCAAAGTTACAATATAAATATGGTACATAGCAAGACAAAGATCCCAGCTTCTCCAAGAGCACTTATACGATGGCGGGCCGACACGCTATCAGCACATACTGCCATGCAAAATATGCGCTGCCATGTAAAAATTGTTAAGCGCCACTTTAACAAAAAAAGTAAAAAAATAAAAATAAAACGTAACAATTTAGCAAACTTGATGTAGAATACCAGAAATTCATCTGGACAAAAATGGGCCTGTGCAACTGTATGAATTGACGCAACAAACACCACAACGTAACCTGAATCTAGACCGATTTGGAACTCTGGTTACATGTGTTTTAAGTAATATCATGCAGATGCTTGTCATCCAGTCTTCAACGATAAAGCAAGCATCTCCATCATATTGACCGAACCGTATAGGGGAGGTAATTCTCCACCAACATCCGGGTGTCGCTGTAAAAATGGCATAAAAAACCCACAAAATAACGGATTTGCAGAGCCACCCTATAATTTCTAGACTTGGAGAACCCTGAATCCATACTTTGGTTTCTATGTTGTAATTGAGACATACCTGGCAAAGGAAGAAAGCGTGAAACAGGGAACTCATGTTCAGGACTGACGACTGAAATGAAGAGATGTATAATCAAGCATTTTATCCAGCACTCCGCAGATCACGGTTTAGTTTCCCTGGGACCACTGCAATGTGTCTTTAAGCAAGACAATTTCCTTAGCTCGTCCATCAGATGGGGACGTAAATCAACTTTCTAAAAGCCTATGAATGATTAGTACGATAAAATACCTGAAACATATTTTTAATATCATATTTTGTAAGAAAAGGGTGAAATCTGGCTTCAAAATTGGAAAATCAAAAGTGCCATATTAATGATTTTTCTTTAAAACTTGGTAAAAAAAAAATTGTGCATTTTTTGCTAGTGAAGGAAGAACAATTAAATTTACATCTTAAACTTCAATAGTGTTCTTTTGCCATTACTTGGACGGTTATTTTCTTTAAGACAGAATATTAATTCTCACATTTGACTGCTCTGCGAACCCAGTCATGATGACGAGGACATGCTCGGCGATGAACGTGCTGGCATCCAGTGGGAGGGGCATGCACGTGATGCATGCAGCACCCTCTGTCATGGCCGTGTGGGTCAGGGTACCGATCAGTAACCATGACAACAAGCGGATGTGCCCTATACAATCTGTAAATTCCTTTGGTCTGAAATAAATACATGTTCAAAGCATCTGATCGATAAAGAATAGTTATTGGATATGGTTTGCATACAAGTACACCGATTTCTTTGGTTAAAATATTTTAATATTAAGTTGGTATATTTCACTGAAACTTGGAAGAAACACAGTTTGTATGACTGACGATGTCCCATTACAGTCAGATTTAGCCCAGAGTCGGATTCCTTGCTTGACATATTCTTAGTGCAGCAATTTAACATGGTTTATTAAAATACTCCATGCTGATTGGTTGTTAGGAAGGTATTAAATTTCCTATCAATATCTTTGACATCAATTTCATCATTTTAAACGCCAGAAAACCAGTGTCATTTTGAAAATCAGATGCAAAACAACAATGCCTTCAAAGCAACCCTAAAACACATTTAAATTATTAAATATATGAGGCTGCATATTTTTTCCTTTAAAATTGTGAAATGGCATAAAATGTATGTTGTGAAAATGTGTTATTATTATGTTAAATCTTTCGAAAATGTGTGAAGCGTGAACAATAATTTCCTGTCAGATAATAAATTATCGGGTTTATATCGGGCTAGATCAAAACATGGCATTCAGGACTTGAAAAATATCGAAACCGCAGGCCTGCATCACTTGGTAGCAATGACATTCAAGTAATGACCTTCCAAGTCCCTCCCACCAGGTATTGATCTACATGTAGCACAATATAAACCCACTGGAAATATTTAATTTCTAAATTTAACAGCACTCGGCTTCTGAGATATATACAGTTGTATAGACTCTATGATGATGGGCAGTCGGTTGAAATTCACAATAAATCATCGGTTACAATCGCTTGGATGTTAGCAACTGACGATAGATTGTACTAACTGCTTAGCCTATATCAAAAAGTGATATTCAGGGTCACCTACGCATTGAAATTATTTCAGAAATTCAAGCTAGTCATTATTTGTTTAATTATTCTCCTCCTGTAAATGACTAGTATATGTCCGATATTATATTAAACTCAATATATATGCTAATTAAAATAATAGTAATCCACTTACGCTGGGTTGTTTCCATTTTCAACCACAATAGAAAATGCTATTTTTTCAATTTCCTGATGATCGAATAAAGAATCACCCACTGAACCTATAGATCAATTATCTAAATATTTTAACTGTTTACGTAACTGATCATCCCATGCTTTTTAAATGGATGATACAATAGATTATAAGGTAATAATTCACTGGAGGCCAGACGCTGCAGTTTCCATCATGTGCACAATGATTAAGTGGAATATGCGGCAATTCTAATGAGTGTATTTTTACTATTAAAGATCAAATTAAACAATTTACTACATTTCTTATCATTGAATTATGCATTTTAAAGGTATCATTCACCCAGTGAAGCCCCGTGTGGTTCCCGGGCAAGAATAGGGCCACTGCTTATCCAGGCAGAGGGGTAAAACCCTCCGAATTCATGTTGATTTTGTCATGTTATTAAAGGTCTCATCATGATCCCTGTATTGTTTCAGGAAATACCTGTACTGTTTCAGGTGATCCCTGTACTGTTTCAGGTGATCCCTGTACTGTTTCAGGTACTACCTGTACTGTTTCAGGTACTACCTGTACTGTTTCAGGTGATCCCTGTACGATCCCTGTACTGTTTCAGGTACTATCTGTACTGTTTCAGGTACTACCTGTACTGTTTCAGGTGATCCCTGTACTGTTTCAGGTACTACCTGTACTGTTTCAGGTGATCCCTGTACTGTTTCAGGTACTACCTGTACTGTTTCAGGTGATCCCTGTACTGTTTCAGGTACTATCTGTACTGTTTCAGGTACTACCTGTACTGTTTCAGGTGATCCCTGTACTGTTTCAGGTACTATCTGTACTGTTTCAGGTACTACCTGTACTGTTTCAGGTACTACCTGTACTGTTTCAGGTACTACCTGTACTGTTTCAGGTGATCCCTGTACTGTTTCAGGTACTACCTGTACTGTTTCAGGTGATCCCTGTACTGTTTCAGGTACTACCTGTACTGTTTCAGGTACTATCTGTACTGTTTCAGGTGATCCCTGTACTGTTTCAGGTACTATCTGTACTGTTTCAGGTACTACCTGTACTGTTTCAGGTACTACCTGTACTGTTTCAGGTGATCCCTGTACTGTTTCAGGTACTACCTGTACTGTTTCAGGTGATCCCTGTACTGTTTCAGGTACTACCTGTACTGTTTCAGGTACTATCTGTACTGTTTCAGGTACTACCTGTACTGTTTCAGGTACTACCTGTACTGTTTCAGGTGATCCCTGTACTGTTTCAGGTACTATCTGTACTGTTTCAGGTACTACCTGTACTGTTTCAGGTACTACCTGTACTGTTTCAGGTGATCCCTGTACTGTTTCAGGTACTACCTGTACTGTTTCAGGTGATCCCTGTACTGTTTCAGGTACTACCTGTACTGTTTCAGGTGATCCCTGTACTGTTTCAGGTACTATCTGTACTGTTTCAGGTACTACCTGTACTGTTTCAGGTACTACCTGTACTGTTTCAGGTACTACCTGTACTGTTTCAGGTGATCCCTGTACTGTTTCAGGTGATCCCTGTACTGTTTCAGGTGCTACCTGAGTGGTGGCAGAAACAGTGATTGTGCTCCAGCTAAATACTGAGTGTTTACAACAGAATTTGCAGCAACTCTGTAATTCTGCTGGTGAGAAGGTTCCATGCCCATTCTGAATATTTTTATTTAGATGTAAATGGACAGTGGGCTTTGAATGTTAGTTCCTGTTGGCGCTATATAACCTTTTTGTGTTGGTGCGCCGTAAAACCCAATACCAACTGACCCGTGAAGTCTAATATACTGATTGCTTACCCTTGTTGTGTGGTGGATGGTGGATGATACAACCATGGTAAATATCTGGCTATAGCCCGGTTGTCCCTCCCATTGCCACGGGTGATCTCCAGGGCAACATACTGGGCCACGCCGGACTTGACGAGGCTACCCAGCGTGTCCTCGTTCAGACTACTACAACCACCCTTCATGTTGGTCTGAAATACAAAATGGTAAAATGGACTGTATTTTTATGTCCGGCTATTTAGGTATTTTTAATAGGTTACTGAAATTGGTGAAATTGAAAATGTTTTTTAGAAATGACTAGGGTATTGTTGAAATAAAATCTGCAATTATGAAATACAGTCAAAAGTGCTTTTTTTTTTTATTTAATTCTAAAAACAAAGATCCAATTTATAATCACACTTTTTCTAGAAAACAAAGTAAAATATGGTTCAATGGCTCATCAACACATTACAGGTTATTTAGAGCCACCCCAGAGGGAGTGGAAGGATACACAGAACTCAGGGAACCTGCCTTTCTCTTACAAATGAATAGATTCCTATGTTTTTTATTTAACTTGGTTGGAGGACCGACTCCTGTAAATGGAAGTGACCGGTTTAAGTCCCTTCTGACAGACAAGGGAAAATGTCTTGCCAAGAACACCCCTACAAAACTCAGTGGCACCCGTGTGGCTTGAACCTGTGTCCTCCAGTTTCAAGTCCACCATGCTCAGTCAGTGAGCCACTCCAGCACAGACGGAGAATGCTTTTTTCTGTACCATCAACCACTTTTTATAGACTGAAATGAAACGGGAATTTTACATCCTGTTAACACATGTACCAACATTTCGGGACAGCTATCTCAGTAGGAGAACAGATGAAGGATAAATTCCCATCAGACATGCCACCACGAGGAGCGAAACCCATGTGGTGCGCAAGCCTACTGCTCATAAATTAACCAGTGTTACCTTTACTTTAGAGATGGTGTGAAGGTCGCTGATGAACTCAACACAATCGTTGAGGTACTGCCTCATACACTCTGCAGCATACGTTGACATGAGAGAGTGGGCGTGGGTACTATACAACATCTGCAGATCTCCAACAATGTTGGTACTGCCTATCGTCCCTCCAGCATCCAGGACCAAAAACTGAAAATAAAAGAACCATATTTCATACTGAAATGATAAAATAATACAGTCGTATGATTGATCATGAATTTAGTTTTACTTCTTCTTTACTATTTTACTTAAACGATAGGCCAACATGGGATAACAGAAGTAATTAGAACTATCACTAAAAGTGATGAATCCCCACTTAAATTTTAAGTCAAACAAAGGGCCATAATTCTGCAATAAATTAGGCAAACAACAATGGTTGATGTAGAGGGACATAAGGTCATCAGTTGTTATATGTATATGAAGTTTGGGAACAACGTATTTAAAACTGTTTGAGGAATGCAAATAATAAAAATGTTACGCGACACGACGGGACAAAAATGTCTTACAGGACGCGACGGAACGTTATAGACAGCATGATTCCTATACAGCCCTCACTTCATTTTGTGAAATATACATACTATAATTATATTTATATACACAATTTATATCTCACCTGTACAAGCAGCAGGAAATTTTCATCTGGCAGACTTGACTTAAACTTGAGTGCCTGAACCAACTGGAATATTACAGTCCTTGTCAGGTATAACTTGTCTCTCTCCTGGTGATGGAAAATGGTAGTGATTATTACGCTCCAACAATTTTGGGTGGAGGGGAGGGATAGCTTCAGTCATCTTACTTTTCAAATATTATTATGAACAGAAAATTATTTTCAATAATGTTGTTCCGTTCTCACAATGTAGCAATCCCGCATAAGTTTTATTTTCTACCCATTTTACATGTAATTTCATTTCAGCGAACACATTTCTTCATGTATAACCGTGTATAAATACAAACTATATTAACTATGTTAATGTAATAGAAATGTTCAACGTCAATAACTGTGTGGCAAGTGAAAAGGCAGGACATCTTGGGATTTGGGATTTTACAGTATGGAAAAATAAGCGTTTTACAATATAGAAAATGATATACTAATATTTTGAAGAAAAAACATTTCAATGTGAAGAAGTATAATCATTACAAAAGGCAAAATTGCAAAAGGCACAGAGTGTTCTGGGGAAAAATATAATCAAAAGTATTGTCGGCAATTTAACAGTCATAAAAGATAATCATGAATAATGTAATAGTTTGAGGGGTCAGCGCGAAATTATTGTATCTGTTCCATATTTATACAGAGGATCTTACACGAGTGCCTGTTCAATATTGAATTTATTAAACAAGTTCTATAAAATTATAGAGAGGCTGTGTCGAGTATCATCAATTTTATCCAACGAGTTTAATAAATTCAATATTAAATAGGCCAATAATGTTAGATTCTATTAATCATGAAACTCCAAAAAGTCTTATAAGGAACATTTCTTAATGTAGCTGTCTATATACATGATATATAACATCGTTCTATGACAACGTCGTATGTCTGTATGATAACGTCGTATGTTGACACGGCCTTCTCCGTACAAAACCGAACCACAGAACTACCTCGTCAATTTACGTAATCCGATATTTTGAATATTTTGAATGGTTACAGAAATTGATGACACAATTCAGATGCACGCCGAGCTAAGCGGAAAAGACCAAACGATTATTCGACCCTCATTTGGATTGTTATATCACTAGCGGATTATCGAAAACATTGAATGGTGTTATTCCACTCCCACTACAGTAAGTTATGTGATAAAAAAAGTTACATAGTTTTAAGTTCAGCCCTCAGTATGTATTGCAGAGATAAAATCGTAAAGCTAAACTTACCCTTGTGAAGACCCTGTTATCTAGGGAACATATATCCAATACTTGGTGGAGATGGAAGTTACATGTGGTCACAGCTATACTAATCAGCTTAGAGAATGGTTCCAGTATATGCTGAAAATAACAACCCACAGTGAAACAGGGGTCTACATATAGTCCACAATCTCTTAGTAGATCTTTACCAGCAAAAGGAAAGTCATATATGAACCTTAAAATGGTCCTTCATGTATATTTAGTGGAAATGAATTGAATTGGGTTTTAAGTCACACCAACACATGAAAGGTTATATGGCGCCTAACAGGCATGAACATGCCAGGCTCATCATCCATGTACATCGAGATAAAATATGGAAAATGGGCCTAGAACCTTCTCACCCTGAACTGCAGCGTTGCTGCAAAATCTATCGTAGAAACTCCATTTACGCTGGAGCCACGTTTATTGTTTTTCTGACACTGCTCTTTTGATGTGAGCGAGATGGCATCTGAAACAATGCAGGGATCATGATGAAGACCTTTAATGAACATGAACAAAAAATGATAAAATGAACATGAATTTGGGGGGATTCTACCCCTCTGCCTACCCCTCCAAAGGGATCTGCAGTGACCCTATTCTTTGTCCCGTGACCAAACGGGGGCCCCCGGGAACCACATGGGGCATATTTAGTGGACTTTCTGAATAAGTTCATGCTACAGGAATTCACTGATAATAATTATTCTAGTAATTGTGATGGCTTCGTAACAGAAATTTTGAAGTTTTGAGAGACTACGGCATGGAATATTGCATTTGAGACATTGGCATTTCCTTCAAGTCACTTATTCCCACCACTTCATTGGCCCGTTAACTAAACAGTCCGCTTCACTGCATTCCATCCTGGAAGAAGCTTGAAATAATGTGTTGATAAAGTAAATGACTTTACACAAAGTAAATGGCTTTACACAAAGTAAATGGCTTTACACAAAGTAAATGGCTTTACAGAAAGTAATTTACACAAAGTAAATGACTTTACACAAAGTAAATGGCTTTACACAAAGTAAATGACTTTACACATAGTAAATGGCTTTACACAAAGTAAATGACTTTACACAAAGTAAATGGCTTTACACAATGTAAATGACTTTCACAAAGTATATGGCTTTACACAAAGTAAATGGCTTTACACAAAGTAAACACAAAGTAAATGACTTTAGGCCACAAAAAATTAATTACCTGGTTCTCAGGCCACTTTTTCTGAGAAGAGATGCGGGCGGGCGCATTTTTTTTACAATTTTACAGTGGTCAATAGACACGCGGGCGATTTTTTTTTTATCCAAACTTTTAATTCCAATACATGTATTGATGCAAAATATCTCGAAATACATGTGCAATAACCAGTTGGATCAGCTCATCTCTATTGTCGATCATTACCTTATCATTTCTTCCCGACTTTATATGCTTCTTTCAATCACAATAAGTCCGTATATTTGTATTAGTTTAAATCGACTCGATGACACCGCCATTATTGCATGTTGTTGTGAGACTTTGTCGATTAGACGCTTGAATAAATCGCCTGTTCTGTAGCACCTACTAGTTCCAAGCGTCTCAAGCGTCTGACTCTCCTAGATTGGTACCCGTACGACTGCAACGCTCACAAGCTAGCGAGCAGAGCGGCAGATAGTCCGCCGCGCACCAGTCTACCCACAAGGGGATTCCCCTGAGGTAGTTGCATGTAAAAACCGGAACGAACTTGAATGCGGAATATTTTTTTCGAAATTTCGGTAGCGCATTTCCAATTTTTATTTTATTACTTTTGTGATAAAATCGGCAATGCGGCACCAAAAAAAGACATGCGGGCGGGCCTGAGAACCAGGTAATTAATTTTTTATGGCCTTACACAAAGTAGGCTTTACACAAAGTAAATGGCTTTACACAGAGTAATGACTTTACACAAAGGAAATGGCTTTACACAAAGTAAATGACTTTACACTAAGTAAACACAAAGTAAATGACTTTACACAAAGTAAATGGTTTTACACAAAGCAAACACAAAGAAAATGACTTGACACAAAGTAAATGGCTTTCCACAAAGTAATGACTTTACACAAAGTAAATGACTTTGCACAAAGTAAATGGCTTTACACAAAGTAAATGACTTTACTGCAAATAACCGAACATAATATGACAGGCTGTTAAAAAATGAGTTGCATCTACCTTGACATTGTTGATTCCATTGACCTTCAACAGGCACGTGATTATCTTCATTACCGAGGTCATGTCACACGGCACGGGGAGGATCTCTGTGAGGCGGCGGAAGAACAGGTCAAACTGATTGAGAATATTGGTCCACATGGTGGCGCTAGTCTCCAAGGAGATGGAGTTCATGTAGGTGGCCAGGTTGTCTAGCAACAGATGGATGTTCTCGGTCGACAGGTTACGCATGTTATTCAAGCCCTGTAGCGACGATATTTAAAATACTCTTTTAACATTTAATATTGTACTAGTCATAAATTTGATTAAAGATGAGTTACAATTCGAGGTCTCACCATGAAACTTATTTCTTTCTTTATTTATATATAGATCTAGTAACAACAGTTTCCCTTTCACTCCTAGAATTAATACATACATAGATATAAACATATAGTACACATTTGATTGATGAAACAACCTTTAAGTTATTTAAATTTTAAACTGAGACATTGTTTGAAATGCTTTTTTTTTCAATTTTTATTATTTTTAGTAATGGTGATCTTACAACGAAAAAACACAACTCTAAAGAAACACCACCCAAAACACATTGTGACCATTCAAATCTGTTGAAAAAAAATTAATTCTTTACTCATACGCGGCTGAGCATAGGAAACCAGTACCTACATATAAACTTGCTGCGACGTTACAATCATGAGACAGTACTAACTGTTGACCGCTCAGCATCATAATCAGGGTACAGTATAGTTATTTCATGGATGTTTTGGGAACACAGTCAAAACAAACTACTGTCTCAATGTATCGGGGACAAACTAGACCCCTGGGAACTGTTGCCTGAGGTTGTTTCATCCCCGTTTGGTGATTAATGAAAATTGCGAGAAACAGACTGAAATGACTAATAAGGATTTTTATAGAGAATTAGGTAATAATATAACATGTTTCATGTCAGTGAGAGTAAACATGAGGTATAACAACCGTAAATAATAAATATGACCCATATTACCTCTAGAAGATAGTGTATGGCAGCATGACTCGGTAACTCATTAAAATCCACCAGAGCAGCAGCTATGGTCTTCAAGAAATTAGTGTCTGCAATTAGAGACAATATGACTATTAGTAGTTTGTATCAGGCCACAAAAACATTTCTATTATAAAAGTTGAACAAGAAACGTAGCATTCAAGGACCACAGTCTACCAAAACCATGCACAGAAACAAACTAGAACTATCACTGAAGGTGATGAATACCCCCGCTTAATTTTTGAGTCAAACAATGAATAAATGAATGGTGTTTACGGCACGTCGACACATAAATAGGTCATATTGTGCGCAAAAATTTATGAAAAATGAAGTATTAATTAAAAATTAATGTAAATATATAAAGATAAAGCTATTAAAAAATAAGGGATGATCAGGTGTAATATAAACTATTTATGTAAATCAATAAATGCCCGGCAACGGATATATAAACAAGTAAATATATATAAGAGCACATTACAATGATTTATATAGTCTGATCTCTTTCAGGAAATCTAAAACAAGACTAAAATCTACAGTATCAAATAAATCTGTCATAGTATTAACATTGTAGTACCTTTGACGCATAGGATCAAAGTCTACACATTCCAATAAGATGTGTTTGACCGTTAATGGTGCAAAGCAGGGTATACATTCCGGTAATTGCTCACCTTGTAATAAATATGAATGAGTAACAAAGGGCCATAATTCTGTAATTGTAATAAATTACTAGGCAATCAACAATGGGTGATGTAGAGGGACAAAAGGTCATCAGTTGTTATGTTTATATGAAATTTGGGAACAACCCATTCAAAACTGTTTGAGGATTGCAAGTAATGACAATGTGTTACGGATGCCACCGGACCAGACAAGTATGTGTTACATGACAAGAAGCGACAAGACATTACGGAATACATGATTCTTATATAGCCCCCATTTCACTTTGTGAAAATGGGGGTATAACAATAATTACAGAGTTATAAAAATGGCAAAATATGACATTCCAAACATAAAATAATTGACAATAGGGGTACAAAACACCTACACCAGTCATACAGATTTTTAGTTAATTACTGTTACTCCAGATGCTAACACATATTTAGGGTCTCACAAAAAATATGGATGTTGGGAGCTGGAACATCTTTTTATTTGGCCTCATATCAGGCAGACATGCCATATCTTCAGGATCTCATGATGTTAGAGCAGATATTGCTTATCCACTAGAAGTGCTGCAAGTTTCCAGAACAAGTTTCACTAGAAATTATCCCTTTATTATATACTGCAAAAGAATCCTTGTAAATAATACAAACAAGAGGTCAATGACCTTGAAGCTCTACTGATTGATTTTGATTTCAGGAAGTAGTCGCTACAGACTTGTTTTTTGAAAAATAATTTTTAGCCTTGGCGGCCATCTTGAATTTCCGGCCAACCTGAAATTTTGCTAGGATCAATTAGACATCAAGAGCAACATTCCTGTGAAGTTTCATGAAAATCCGTCAAGTAGTTTCAGAGGAATAGTCGCTAAAAGTTTTCATTATATAACTCTATGTAAACAAAGATGGCCACTGGCAGCCATGTTTAATGTCGAATCAAAATAATGTTTGACTCTGATAACCATCATGCCATGCTGATCATTTTACAAAAAGTCCCATATCAATATCACTTATAGTTTTCAAGACGTAGTCGCTACAAACTTATTTTTTAAAAATCTATTTTTAGCAATGGCGGCCATCTTGAATTTCCGGCCGACCTGAAATTTTGCTAGGATCAATTAGACATTAAGAGCGACATTCCTGTGAAATTTCATGAACATCCGTCAAGTAGTTTCAGAGGAGTAGTCGCTACAAGTTTTCATTATATAACTCTATGTAAACAAAGATGGCCGCTGGCAGCCATGTTTAACGTCGAATCAAAACGATTTTCGACAAGGACCAACATCACGTCATGCTGATCATTTTAGAAAAAGTCCCATATCAATATCACTTATAGTTTTTAAAAAGTAGTCTCTACAAACTTGTTTTTTAAAAACCTATTTTTAGATTTGGCGGCCATCTTGGATTTCACATCAACATGAATTTTTACTAGGATCAACTAGACTTCATGGGCAACATTTCTGTAAAGTTTCATGAAAATCCATTCAGTAGTTTCAGAGGAGTAGTCACTACACAAAAAAGTTTACGGACAGACGGACGGACGGACAGACGGACGCCGCACCACGGCATAAGCTCTGCTGATCTCTGATCAGTCAAGCTATAAACATTAAACGTTAAATTTGCCATAACAATAGACTAGCAATACACTGGTAAGCGATGTCATTTAAATGCGCAAAATGTTACAACATTGTTTACACATCCTACGATAGTGATACTGAATCAGAAAATGTTAGTATAGTGATACAGGTAACTGTTTACCACTATCAGAAAACGCTACTGATAGGTATAATATAATGAATGATTTATTGGTCTCTTTTTTTTTTTGACAGCTGAACACTTAATGTTGTTTTATGGAATGCTTATAATAAACTATGAGTTTAAAAACACAATAAAACATATAAAAAAATAGTGAAAAACTGTCCTGAAATAGTTTTTGAAAGATGTATTTACCAATGAATATCAGAAAATAACTTCTAATTATGAAATAACAGTAAAACCTCCGGTAATCATGCATTTTATAATTTCTTTTATTCATTTTAAATCTGTGTATAATTAGCCCATTTCCTAACTTAAGGTAAACTAGAAATGTGTTCATAGGACACGGATGCCCCCACTGAAAACATTCAGTGTAATCAGTCAAAACAATTTGACAAAATAGGGGCCATAACTCTGATAATACTGGGTCGATTTTGACGCCGAAATGATATGTACATCGTGACATCATAGGTAATCATCCTGTAAAGTTTCGAAGCAATCGGTTGAAAAGTGTGGGAGCAGATAGACACACAAAATATTTTCACGTAAAATTTGACAAAAAAGGTGGCATAACTCCGGTATTACTCGGTCGTTTTTGACGCCGAAAAGATATGCACATCTTGACATCATAGGTAAGCATCCTGTAAAGTTTCGAAGCAATCAGTTAAATAGTGTGGGTGGTGATAGACGCACAAGATATTTTCACGTAAAATTTGATGAAAAAGTGGCCAGAACTCCAGTAATACTGGGTCGATTTTGATGCTGAAACGATAAGCACATCTTGACATCATAGGTAATCATGCTGTAAAGTTTTCGAAGGAATCGGTTGAAAAGTGTGGGAGGAGATAGACACACAAGATTTTTTCACGTAAAATTTGACAAAAAAGGTGGCATAACTCTGATAATACTGGGTCGATTTTGACGCCGAAACGATATGCAAATCTTGACATCATAGGTAAGCACCCTGTAAAGTTTCGAAGGAATCGGTTGAAAAATGTGAGAGGAGATAGACACACAAACTTTTCGGGACGGAAGGATGGAAAGACAGAAGGAAGGACGGACATGGCTAATGCTATATGCTCCCTCATCATTCGGTGGTGGGGGCATAATAAAAAAGTAATCTTACCATCAAGGTCACTCTGGAAGAGCATGGGGAAGATTCCGTTGGGCGCCAGTTGATGTAAACAGCAGCGTAGGAACTGTCTGGCGATACTAATGTTGTTGCCGGGCACCATCACGTTGGTCTCACTCTGCCACGTGTAGGGACTACTGGCAGCAACCCTGCAAATGTTTGGATATTCAGGGTTATAGCAGGTCAGGGCCTTTTTTTCCCCCCTTCTATAACAGGGGCTGAAATTCGGCTACTTCACAGTTCAAAATTGGTCATTTTTTTCAGATCTTTTTTTTTGAAATTCGGCTACTTCACAGTTCAAAATTGGTCATCTTTTTCACAACTGAAGCTGATTTTTTTCACATCTTTTTTTTTGCTTTGTTGTTTTGTTTTTTCCCCCACTTAATTCCTCAATATTGTCTTTGATACATTTATAGAAAAAAGTTTATTCTGAATAATTGTATGTTTGTTTTAATCACGAATGTATGTATTGAGTTTAATATAGCATTTAATAATTAATATTGCATATTGCAATGCTTTTTTTTCACAAATTAGTTATCACGCTTTTTTTCCTTTACAAAATGACTAGGCTAGGAAGTTTTCTACACTTTTAAGAAAAAAAGCTCTGCTGAGGTCTCGAGAAAGCCAGGGTTAACCAGGTTTTATTCTGTTTTCGATATATTCGTGGAAACTTCCTTCAGAATAAATCTCAAGAAAGGGTGGGTTTTATTCACTTTTTAATATACTTATAGAGGTTTTCTTATGTAAATTGGTTCAGAGTTATAGCAAACCTCAAGAAAGGATGAGTTTCTTACCGTTTTGGATGTATTGGTAGAGGTTTCTTTTACATTTAGTAGAATACTTCAGAGTTATAGCAAACCTCAAGAAAGGACGCGTTTCTTACCGTTTTGGATGTATTGGTAGAGGTTTCTTTTACATTTAGTAAAATGGTTCAGAGTTATAGCAAACCTCAAGAAAGGACGAGTTTCTTACCGTTTTGGATGTATTGGTAGAGGTTTCTTTTACATTTAGTAAAATGGTTCAGAGTTATAGCAAACCTCAAGAAAGGACGTGTTTCTTACCGTTATGGATGTATTGGTAGAGGTTTCTTTTACATTTAGTAAAATGGTTCAGAGTTATAGCAAACCTCAAGAAAGGACGAGTTTCGTACCGTTTTGGATGTATTGGTAGAGGTTTCTTTTACATTTAGTAAAATGGTTCAGAGTTATAGCAAACCTCAGGAAAGGACGTGTTTCTTACCGTTTTGGATGTATTGGTAGAGGTTTCTTTTACATTTAGTAAAATGGTTCAGAGTTATAGCAAACCTCCAGAAAGGACGTGTTTCTTACCGTTTTTGATATATTGGTAGAGGTTTCTTTTACATTTAGTAAAATGGTTCAGAGTTAAGCAAACCTCAAGAAATGGCGGGTTTCTAATAGTTCACAAACTGTCAAAAGTTTAAATTGCCAGGTAGAATACTTAAATATCTTTTACTGCATTTTTCATCAACTCCAGGTTAGAAGAATAGGGATTTTTCATTAAAACTTGACTGAAATATAACATTCCTTTACAACACTTTTGCATATCAATTCAAATATTTTTGAAACTTGAAGCATTTAGCTTTAAACAAATATAATCTTGTTCTAAATAAGTGAAGTTACCTACCTTGAAACAGCAATTAAACTCTCCAGTAACAGAGGTGTTGCCAGGGAAGGTTCTCGGTGTATATAGGTTTCCAAGACAACAATACTCAACCCTATCGTCTCGTCGTCGTACTGTTCCAGGATCACATTACACACGGGGCATCTCTCAACTACTGTATTCTCACTGTGGCGGTTGGGCTGAAGGGGTTTCTTGGGCGTCGGTTTCGAAAGCAAGTCACTCTTTCTCATTCTGCGACTAAAATAATAGACAAAATAGTTTGATAGTGTTATTTTTTTTATATCATTTATGCTTTTGTTTCATTGCTTTTATTTATTTCTATTGCATGTTTTATGAATAACTGACAATATACTGAATGCAATATACAGTCCAATTCCATAAAACCCCTTTTTGGTTCCCAGCCAAGAATAGGGCCATTGCTGTTAAAGGTTTTCATCACTCCTGCATCGTTTAATGTGCTGCTTAAGTGGTGGCAAACAAGAGGCCCAAGAGGGCCTTTATTGCCTTACTGGCTGTATGGAATCTTTGGTTGGTTGTGGGGAGGGGATGGATGGGAAGGCGTGTCAAATATGGCAGTTTCAAAGTATTAAACTAGTTTTTTTATTTGTCCACGCTTTCTTCAATGACTATAAAATTACTGCATAAAATAAAATATAAACTAGAATGAAGTCGACACTGCATATAACAGCACTTTGTAATAAGTGCATTTCCAGGAAACAAAATATGATTTTCCAATTTTGAGGAAAAAGTTAATTATTCTAGCACTTATGACAAAAACCTTCACCCTGCATTGAGCAAAATGACAGTTGAACATATAAATTACTGCAAGTTCCCTAAGGTGTACCGAAAGGGGATGCAGAAGTACAAAACCAAATTAATATATGTTGTTCCTCGAGTCTCTAAATGATCCCACCAAATTAGAATCAAATGCATTCACATTTGGATACCCCACACCCCCACCCCAGATGGCAGAGCCAAAATCTGAGAACTTATTACACATCTACAAATCGTAAACTAAGAAATCACTGCACATGAGCTTGATATCTCAAATGGCATAACAGGAGTAAGTGTCACAAGGCTGATGCATACGTGAAAATTACCCGTAAATGCCACTATAATAGGCAAAATGACATACCAGTTTGTCGACCTTACTTGTGCAATTTTAGTCCATTACGCAAATTGGTCACGTATGCATTTTCTAGATAATTGTATCTCTCGTTAATGTTTCACCGCGATGTTATCAACTGATCACCCTGCAGTTTATTTTACAATGAAATAAAAACAAACTGCAATAACTGCATACAATCACAATTAATTCCCATGTCGGTAATTAATTTCTACCTCAGGCTGAGCTATTGTCTGGCAATCAAAAGTCTGGCAGGTATATTTGCAAATAAAGCGTCTGTAACAAACAACTTCGCATGCATGTTTATTCAATACCTAACCAAGGATAAACTGACCCTTGGGCTCCATCTCACTGTCACTTCCACTGAGCCTTCACAGCTATGGTTATACCGGTCTCTTCCACTGAGCCTTCACAGCTATGGTTATACCGGTCGTGCTGTGTATAACCATAGCTGTGAAGGCTCAGTGGAAGTGAGATGGAGTCCAAGGGTCAGTTTATCCTTGGTTAGGCCTAAGAGGTTCAGTTGGGTTAAGCCCCTAAAAGCCCGAGACAGTCTTTGGTTGACTTTTATGAATTTTAGCATCGAGGAGTACTCGTAATACTGGTATTCATGTGACCATACGTTTTAAGTAAAATCATTTAAACCAAACAATTTACGGAAGCCATATGCAAATCCTGGTTAACTATTTTAAAATTGATCAAGTCTGGTATAAAACATAATTTTTTTACCTAAACACACAAAAAAACACATTTTGGTCAAATTGTTTGAATGCGTGAGAAGGTAGACTGTTTGTGTCTTAACGTGATTTGACATACAAGTGCGAGTGTCACACACCTAATGCGTGAGACTGGAAAGGTGTGACATCATTCCGCATAACAACAACTAGCAACAGTGAGAGAGGATTGATCCCCTGTGTTTATCTTATCCATTCGGTGGAAGCAATTTACCAAAGAGATATAATTTCTAGACATTACTGGAGTAAGTGTCGCCCACTTTTTAACTGCCAGTTTTAAATTATGGTAAGTTTTGTCAAACATGTAAAGATCAAATGGCATATGATGAAACGCCTACTCTAGGACTTAAATGACATTTTAAATGCTCTGTGTAGTTTTTATCATGTCGATCTGTATAATTCTGCCGAGCAACAGGGTGCCTGAGATAAAATCTTATCTTGGCAGTTACTTTCCAATCCTGTCAGGTGCACCTTTTTTTGATTACGTCAGGGTATATTTGATGACGTCTATGCAGTTTTGAACGGGAAAAAATGGAAAAAAAGTGAATTAAATGATTTCAAACGATCAACATGATAAATAGAATATCCTGTTAGTGCCTGATTCTATCCAGTTTATTAGGTTCGGAACAACTTTTTTTTTCTTAGCCTCACCTGATAAACTGGATAGGATCAGGCACTAACATGATATTCTCTATATCTAGCCAGTCTGTACCAGCTTGTTTCAATTTTGCCCCAGGAAACATTAGGACAATACAGTAGGCCAAACTGTATCACATGCTTGAAAATTTGCCGATTTATTATGTAAATAAGCATAATGGCATAAGATATGTAATTACATGTATCTGAATATTTTCACTTTCACGAAAAACATGTACGGTATGTATTCATTGAAACAATTAAATGTTATTTGTCAATCAGCCAAGTCATTTAGAAAAGCATTGATATCCTCCCCGATGGATTAGCCTTGGGGGAAATAATGACCATGAAGCCAACTGTTCTTCGGCATTTGCATTTGGGAATGTGATGCATTGCGTCTCAGGTAAGGAACTCGGGTAAGTCTGGGTGAAAACTCACGATGACAAAGAAAATGAATTGGTGATAATATAGTAAAAAATTCACCATTGACGTTGAGCTTTGGCCCAGGTGAGCTACAGATGAAATCAACTTAAAGATCTAAGGGAGAAGAGATGAAGGATGAAGTTTCCCATCAGACATGCTTCTGCCAAGGGAGCGAACCCACGCAGAGCAGGTTTGTAGTTCTTAAGTGATTGATCAAGATCAATAGAAGTAACTGACCTAGATATTTTGGTGTGATAACCTGAGTTACAGACCTCAATGACGGCCAGGTGTTAGTTTTAAAAGTTAATCAATGAGAGCTCATAAGGAACTACTCACAGTTGTCAAGAAGTCGGCCAGCTTAATCAACTATCAAGGTGTACAATTTCACAGAGGATCCTTTTCTAATAACTAAAGGGAAACGTGTTTTGTATTTACACAAAACATTTGTTTTCCACCAATAATTCTAAACACAAATACTGGAACCCAAGTCTGGCCCGATCAATAATTACAGCCAGTAGCTTCAATACGATTAATTAATCGCTTTATTGAAAATCATTATAATAATAAATCTAAAGCATGCTAGTGTTTAGAATCCATTAAAGCTAATGACAGTTGATCATTAAAGGGACTGGAGGCAATCTGAAACAATAACAGGTGTCAATCCAAATACCGTACTTCCCATATTAGTAACACCTTCCCTAATAGAAGCACCCCCACCTGTTGTGTAACCTTAGTCTTAACAAATCAAAAAAGTCCTAAAAACCCAGACATTTTTCATCTTTACCGCTAATGGATTTGATTACGAGAGTTTTTTACTATGACATTGGTATAGGCTATGACATAAACTTTAAAGCACTGTCATCATCAATTCAAATTACCGCTTTTATTTATCTTCTTTCTTTCAATTTATTATTTAGTTTATCTTTTATTATTATTTAATTCATACGCAACCAAACCGTGTTGTAATCGTCAAGGTCGACGGAAATGTGCATCATACAGAGTGATGACAGTGATATACTCGGTATATTGTCAGGTTTTGGTTTAGTCAATGCCGGTGTCATAGTAAAAGATTGCCGTACAGTAATTCTTAGTCTCAGCCAGCTAGACCGTATCATGCATATGTCTTAATTGCAGATATCGATCTGGGCAGATTAGGCCAATTAAAGCGCCCACTAGCGATTAGCACAATTTATTGTTTGTGTGACGTCATGTTGTCAATAAACGTACAACGTCAATTGTTGATGCATCAGTTAAACTTTTTAATGTCATTTGCTGCTTACTCGTAAGTTAAAAATAAGAAATTATTATAAAATTAACTCAAAACGTGTTTTTTGAAAGTCTTTTGAATCTCTCAAAATCTCGCCAAAATTGCCCAAAACTTTGGGGCATTTCAAATGTCCTATTTTCTCTAGGCCCTGGTTCTGGATCCGTGTAGCATAGCGTAACGAAGAAATCAGTAGCGGGCCGTGTGTCCGAGGCTAAGTAATTCTATAAGGAAAAAATCGGGAAAGATATTGAAAATTTGAACCATTATAAGAGAGCCCCATTTACACTTTGCACAGTGCTAGTATGGGGGGAAATACGAAACAAGTTAAATCATCATAATGTGTTTCAGTATACATATGCACAAAACTAGGCCCCATAAAATAATCTATTTAAACATTGTTAATGAAATAGTTTTGTCGGGAAAACTAGCTTCATGAACATAGGTCAAATACTTGGCCATTTATGAGCTTGGTTAGGTTGCAGGTTAGTTTTATGAAAAGGGGCATAACTCTGCTAAAATAAAAGTCAGAGTTATTGGTCAAGTTATTGTCAGTTATGAGCTTGGTTAGGTTAAAGTTTTATGAAAAGGGGCATGAGCTAGTTCTTGGTGCATAAATCATCAATATTAATTCATATGATGCTTTAAGGCTATAATAAATTCATATTTTGTCTAATTTTTATAACATCACCTTTATTTAAATAATATGTACAACTGCTAGCAATATCAACCCCATATGAATTAATATTGATGATTTAACAACATAAATGTAATTGTGTTTCCAGTCCAAACATGATTCAACTTAATATGGGACTTATATAATGCAAGTGCACATTTCATATGTTACGAGGGCGCTTCAAAAAGTGCTGTCAATAGGCATATATCCTTTGAACTGGATATTACACTGAGATAAAGTAGTGTGTTTATAGTAATACCGGGTTCGCTCCCTTAAATTCCACAACAAAAAAAGAAAAAAATAATTGTTAAAACGCGTTAGTGACAGAACTTATTGAATGACCCTCGTATTCCAGTATTGGCACCAACTACTCATCAAGATCACCTTCAGTCCCTTTAAGGCTTATTACAATGAATGCAATTGAAGGTACTTCCCAGATCACATCTAACATATGAAGCTTCGAGTTGTAAGGGAAAAGGTTAGTCTTTAACTATAAAAATAAACCGATACATTGGAGACTGCAGCAGTGATCTATGTACTTGTGATTTTTTAAGAAAATATTAATTTCTTTCTAATAGGACTTGTTAAAATCCATTTTTTAAAGATTAATTTCAATAGATTGACTCATTGACTTACAGGGACAAAGAAGTCAATAAACATTGGTGTAACATAGTGGCGAGTGTAAAAATTGACAATTTAAAAATAGAAGAAATATGAGCACAATGCAAGTACTTGCATTTTTCTTGATTTATTTGGTCATGACTAGTAATTGTAAAATGGTTCATAAGCTTCATAAGGACCTTCTGGATGGCTACAACATCAACGTTATACCACAGAATGACAGTTACACTGCTGTGGAAGTAGCTGCATCATTACATCTGCTGGCCATTACAAACTTTAACGAAAAGGAAGAATTATTAGTCACAAATTCATGGATAGACCTTCTATGGACGGACGAAAATCTAAAATGGGAGCCACTAAAATACAACAACATCTCATCTATATATGTGAAACAGAATCAGATATGGCTGCCTGATTTCATGTGTGCAAATTCATATGATAAACCCGAACAAATCGGGTTTGACAGTTTTAATGTTAAGGTTCAGAGTAACGGGCTTGTGTACTGGGGCCCGGGCCTTGCCTTACAAACAACCTGTGAACTTAACACCAAATACTTTCCGTTCGATGTTCAGACCTGTACACTTGAGTTTTTGCTCTGGATATTTACAAACAGAAATGTATTTTTAAGTTTGCCACAAAACACAATTCTTATGAATGATTTTGTCGCAAACGGACAATGGGATGTGATAAATACCACAGCAAGGATCAAGCATTTAGAATCTGACAATGATTTCCTGTCTTATCTAACATTTGAAATAAAATTACGCAGACGTTTTGAATATTACATAACGTCGGTGATCGTCCCCGTGATACTCCTGTCAATCCTTAACTGTTTTGTGTTCCTACTACCGACACGATGTGGCGAGAAAATGAGCTTCAGTATCACAGTGTTCTTATCCTACATGGTCGTCTTGACCTTCACGACGGACAACCTGCCAAGAACATCCAAGCAGACGTCAATTATCATTCTGTACATTGGTTGTATGCTGGGGCTCGGATTTCTGTCCGTATTGGGCTCAGTAGTCAGCCATTTTCATATTCAGAAATCAGAAATTGGATCCTCGCATGGTGAAAAGAACAAGAACATAGAAAACGATGAGGACTATTTGGAATCTGCAACAGCAAATTCAAATGACACGGACATTCCAAAAAACAGTCCAGGTCTATGCTCATGTATGCTGAATTTGATGTCAACATTTGACTTGGTGATGTTTGTTTCAGTGGCCTCAGCCACTGTTGTCGCAACTGTTGTGGTATTATACTTGTTAACAGGTGGGCAAGCTGAAGCATAATTATCACATAACTTGCAGTGTGGCACAAAGCCATGATATAGTTATATTTATCATATGACGCTAGTGAAATAAGTATGCAAATGAATGCAAATGAATGTCGTATCACCGTTCAGTCTTTTCCATTCAGCTCAGAGGACATCGGAATTGTTTCATCGATTTCTGTAACTGTTAAAGTATCAGATTACGGAAATCGATGAGACAGTTCCATGTTCGGAGTTTCATGTTCGGCGTCATCATACAAACATATGACGTCATCGTATGACAACATTATGTATAGGCAGCTACAATAAAAATGTTGCTTAAGGGGCTTTTTTTGAGTTGGATAAAACTGATATGACGCTCGGTACAGCCTCGAACCATATAATTTTATCCACCTCGTTTAATAAATTCAATATTAAACAGGCACTCATGTCGTCCCATCAACGCAATAAGTCTATAAGCGACATATTTTCAGAAAATCACTTTTTTTGCATAAATGGGTCTCTCATATTGAGATACATGTTCTATCAAAATATTAGAGTTGATTTGGCACTTTTTGGGATTTTATTTCATTAGATGCACAACTCACTATCTGCAGTCATGGAAAACTTGAATGCAACAACTCAAAAAGTGCACTTACAGGGCTTGCTCTGGCTTATTTTTTCTTTGCGCAACTACTTCCGCCAAATGAAAAAAATTAGAGCCATTTTGAAAACATTGTAGCCAAATATTGTCTTTATGGCACAAACTAGTTCGTGAAGTTTAAGTTCACATGGTTTTCGACTTGAAATCATCAATTGTTTGAAGTAACTATAAACATGCTTTCTACCTAAAACAAACTAAAGTTCAAGTTGGCACTTGTAGTTACAGTCAGTGTCTAGTTCAGTTCTATAGTAGAAAGTATGTTGGAACATCTCTAAACATTTAGCAATTTAAAGCACATGCTACAAAAAAAAAGTTCCTTGAATGTTGCATTTTCTGTAACAATGTTCGACTTTTATAATTATCTACTTTAAACGTGGCATTTAAATTGTAAAAAATTTGGAGTAATAGAAGCCTTCTAATTATTCAAAACACTATGGTAATTTAAAGATGAAGCATTAGCTTCACCAGGTATTGTTTGGAGTAAAGTTCTTTAATTAGGGATTGCCGATCATGTTACACAGCGGTATTTGCACAATTTGTTCGCAGATATCAATCAATCAATCAAGTGTTTGTTTAAGTAATTAGTCCATCATAAACGTATGATGTAATTCAATCTACCAGCTGATTGTTAAATTGCTCCACTCAGCTGTCAAAACTTGCTAATCGCTTCCTGTTTATTCCGGTCACGCGTATGAGCGTGCTAGACTGTGTATCGATTTTTCACTCACTGTTAGTTTCCCCAATAGTACCAGTCTTTATCTAGGCCGATAACACTTGAGCCATTGTAAAAAAGGGAAAATACGATTTCGCAAGTCATTTTTGCAAAATTCTTTTTACTTGGACCATATTTTATTTTCTTGCTTATTTGGCGCTGTTTGCGCATCACAGTGCGAGCCCTGACTTACGGAGTTGTTGCATTGAAGTTTCAATGCAAAAACTCTGTAAGTGCACTAACAATAACTATGTAAGTGCACTTACAGTGTTACTGCATTCAATTAATCCGAGTATCATCACTTAATATGACAAGACAGTGATGTCACTAAATTAATATGATGTCGTAATATTTTTAATTTATTATTTAGCTTATAAAACATATATTACTCATACAAAAAAGGGAACATTTTACAGTTTTCCCCCCAAAATAAAACTTAAAACACTGATCAACACAGGTCGATATATTGAACTCTAAAACCATAAATTAAGAAGAAAAATACTAAATGTTATTGTGATTATGAAGATTTAGTTATATTTGAGCAATTTACATCTTTACAACGGAATAATTAGAAAACGACAAAAATAAGTCATTTTGTTTCAATATAAATATGATTCCCCGTGTTTTATCTTTCCTATTAGAATACTTGTTAGATATTAGTTTTATCCTTATTGAATAATATCCTTATTGAATAATAGGATATAATTCCCTATTTGATGTAATTCTATCCTAATAGAAATAATTACCTGTTTTATTATGTCAATGCTATCGAGAATTTACATTCCTGTGAGGGTGAATAAAAGTGGAGCCGATGTAGACAATTTCTTTCTGAAGGCGTAACCCTCAAAGGAATGCAATATTTATTTTATTATACTGAAAACTACATTTGAAAAAAAAATGGTTCTGCTGAATATTCTTTTTAAATAAAACATTATCTTTTGGAATGAACCATTACAAAAATTGTTTGTACACTTTAATTAATCAACAGTAAAAGCAAAGATGTATAATTTTATATGTATACATCTGAGTTTTTCTAAACGAGCGCTCATCATTTGTGTGCATGTAACAGTGTAGCGGGCAATAGTGAAAGTGTTTCAGGGTCCGTCTATGGAAATTCAGCATGTTCAACATTGTGCTTAAGACTTTTTGATTCATTTGTGTGCGTATAATGGTGTACCGGGTAATAGAGGGAAATGTTTTAGAGTCCGTTTATGGGAATTTAACAATTTTACTTGAGGTAGGTATCATAACAGAAAATAATTACCAGTGTGTTTTAATATCTACTTCATAGAAAGGAATTACATGTATGCTATCCAATCTCATAGAAAAAAATTTTTGCATGTGCTTATTGTGTCATGCGTAATTTAATTAATCCTGTTACAAACAAATTGTACTTTAAATTGATTTAGTGGCATCAAACTTTGTACAGGTGATGGCGAGGACTATGCTTGATTGTGAAAAGCTGCTTAAGAACTGAGGTCAAATTATTTATTATTGATAAACCAATTAGACATTAAGACAAGTCATATTAGTATTTGTTTTGACCTGCAACAAGTGTTGTGTCTAGCCCATGATGATATGCATCAAGGTTGTACTCCGTGCCCAAGCAACTTTAACTTAACCATTACTCTATGGGGTCAGGTGACGGCTTTTCATATATTTGGAACGAAATAATTGCAAAAAGGGAATCCTGTGAGGTGTTTATGTGCTTTTGGAAGCAATGGCTGCTACCGGAATAAAGACTGTTACACTATACTCTTATAACTGTTTTGTGGAGCACTGTGGTCTAGTGGTAGAGCGTTGAACCTTTGATCGAAAAGTCATGGTTTGATTCCTGCCGTAACCATATGTGTTGCCTTAGCAAGACACTTTATCTGCATTTGCTAAAGTACTGGTTCTACCCAGGAAGACATCAAGAGCGGTTCAAATAAGTTCATAGTGCTTTTGTAACAATTAATGTAAAATAAATAAGTTTAAATTAACTGTTCAGTTCAGAATAAGAATAGCTACTTTGTGACCATGCTGTGATATGCCATAAAAACTTTCTGTGTATAACAGAGTCATACATTTTTGAAGAGGCCACACTCAAAACAAACATTATTATTCTGTTCATTCCACCATTAAATGTGCAACCAAAAATACAAACATTTATAAATGTAGCTGCTTCAGTCTTCGCTGTAACACTCTGAACAGTCGGAACTGCTTCATTGATTTCCGTAACCCCGGAATTACCACTTTCGGAAATCTATTACACACTGACCTGGGAAAAAGGCCAAGATGTGATGATTTGGCCTTATTTATTTGTCATGTTTATTACACTCAACTGTATTATTATATTTTTGTCATGTTTTAATATACTCCCACATCGCAAGTTATGTGATGGAATAATACCTCACCAATTTCTGTAAACTTTGTATCAAAATGATTATTCCAATCCTGTATCATGACTTTTAACAAGAGGTCAATGACCTTGAAGCTCTACTGATTGATTTTGATTTCAGGAAGTAGTCGCTACAGACTTGTTTTTTGAAAATCTATTTTTAACCGTGGCGGCCATCTTGAATTTCCGGCCGACCTGACATTTTGCTAGGATCAATTAGACATTAAGAGCAACATTCCTGTGAAGTTTCATGAAAATCCGTCAAGTAGTTTCAGAGGTGTAGTCGCTACAAGTTTTCATTATATAACTCTATGTAAACAAAGATGGCCGCTGGTAGCCATGTTTAACGTCAAATCAAAACGATTTTCGACAAGGACCAACATCATGTCATACTGATCATTTTAGAAAAAGTCCCATATCAATATCTCTTATAGTTTTGAAGAAGTAGTCGCTACAAACTTATTTATTTTAAATCTATTTTTAGCTGTGGCGGCCATCTTGAATTTCCAGCCGACCTGAAATTTTTCTAGGATCAACTAGACATCAAGAGCAACATTCCTGTGAAGTTTCATGAACATCCGTCAAGTAGTTTCAGAGAAGTAGTCGCTACAAGTTTTTACTATATAACTCTAGGTAACCAAAGATGGCCACTGGCAGCCATGTTTAACGTCGAATCAAAATAATTTTCCACAAGGATCAACATCATGTCATGCTGATCATTTTAGAAAAAGTCCCATATCAATATCACTTATAGTTTTCAAGAAGTAGTCGCTACAAACTTATTTTTTAAAAATCTATTTTTAGCTGTGACGGCCATCTTGAATTTCTGGCAGATCTGAAATTTTGCTAGGATCAATAAGACATCAAGAGCAACATTCCTGTAAAGTTTCATGACAATCCGTCAAGTAGTTTCAGAGGAGTAGTCGCTACAAGTTTTTACTATATAACTCTATGTAAATAAAGATGGTCGCTGGCAGCCATGTTTAACGTTTAATCAAAACGATTTTTGACAAGGATCAACATCATGTCATGCTGATCATTTTAGAAAAAGTCCCATATCAATATCACTTATAGTTTTCAAGAAGTAGTCGCTACAAACTTGTACTTTAAAACTCTATTTTTAGTTTTGGCGGCCATCTTGGATTTCACATCAACATGAATTTTTGCTAGGATCAACTAGACTTTATGGGCAACATTTCTGTAAAGTTTCATGAATATCCATCAAGTAGTTTCAGAGGAGTAGTCGCTACAAATAAAAGTTTACGGACAGACGGACGACGGACGACGGACGTCGCACCACGGCATAAGCTCTGCTGATCTCTGATCAGTAGAGCTAAAAATGTATAAAGTGAAAGTGTTGCAATAATGATGCTAATCAGTTTGTACAAGCTGTAATTTGTGCCATGCTATAATATCATTTATCACATAACTTACGGTGTGGGAGTGGAATAAAACCATTCTATATTTTCGATATACCACTAGTTATATAAGTATGCAAATGAGCCTAATACGCTCTGTCAAAAAAAATCGATAATGACTATGATCCAATTCCCACAGTTTATGTCCGTTTTGCGTTTTAAAGCGTCAAAATGCAATAAAAGTCGATATGTGAGTTATGTGATAAATAGAATCTAACATTCGTTCTCATTCATTATTGAGTTTATTAAACTCATTAACAAAAATGATATAATGCTCGAAAAGAGCCTCGCAATATATATCATTTTGCCAACTCGTTTAATGAATTCAATAATGAACGAGTACTCATGTAAGATCCTCTATATAAATATGCTGAACTGTGTTAGATTAACCTTATAGAAAACAATTCTTGAGTGAAATGTGAATACCTCTTTCAAATGTTTTTCAGAAGAATTTTTTTTTCTCTGAGTAGTGATTGCAGTTAATACATTCCTTCTGAAATATTGCTTAAGAACTGATTCACAAATTCTCAGCGTTTATACAATTTTAAACACTGGTAGTGAATTGCAAATTCCATGTGAGCAGTAGCTCGTCCTACTTGAAAAATGAAGTTTAATCGAAATTGGAAGTTTTTTCTCTTCAGAATGTATCGATCAAGTGAATATAAAAATTACATTGGTTAATAAGGATATAAAATGATTATTCATTATTGACCAGCCCATATAGATGTTATAATTGCCAATATCTGATGATAAAGTCACATGGCAATTAGTAAAATATCTTGCAATAACGTGGATTCACACGGCTTTTTCTAGGTGTTCCCAATGCAAAATAGTGTATTTTTTTACATGTAATATACTAATACATCCCTTATGTTACATACTAATCAATATAAGTAATATGTCATTGATGTACTAGTGTTCCTAATTGTACCTTTTAGGCTATTACCTCATCCGAACTTGCAAAATGCTGACGTAAACAATTCTCAATTGGCCATTTTATCAATGAAGAAAATCCCAATTTGGTCATTTTTACGACAGAAATTACCCAAATTTACAAGGGCCCGTTTTCTTAAAATACCAGGAAAACGTCATGAATCAGTTATGTATGTACTACCCTTACAGTATAGATTGTCATGAAAGAATCTTATGTTTTTTTAGTATTTTTTATGACATATGGCCATAAATTTTAGGTCTGAATCTAAATTTTGAAATTTTATGGCTGAAATACTATATAGACTTAAATCATAAGTAAAGTACATATGCAAGTTGGGTATTAATAATAATAACCAGCATAATTATTCACAAACAGCATTTAAAACTATTCAAAGTTAGCAAAGTGTAGTTGTTGCGTTGACTTTTTTCAGTGCACAAACTCTGTAAGTGCACTTACTGAGCTGTTGCGTTGATTTTTTCAGCGCACAAAGTCATTATGATTTAATTATTATCAATAACTCATTTAAAAATAGTTTTAATTTAAATATTATTAAAGAGTTACCATAGTAAAGGTATATTACACTTAAATCTAAGGCAGTGTCTATATATGTATCATTGTTAAGGAAACAAACAGTTTTTTGTCTCTCCTGAACAATTTACCAAAGTGCACTTACAGAGTTATTGCGTTGATGGGACAATGTAAGATCCTCTACATATGAGACAAATTTGATATAGACCTAGTCATAGTTGCATGGAGGTGAAAAAATAATAATATTGACCTACAGTGACATTATCATGCAATATTTCACTAGCACTTGCCAAAGTATCACAACAGTTACCAATATCTGTGAACGGATGGGCCAATCAGAGGCATCTGTTTTAAGTTGGAGCATTAAGATAAACAGATGAATAATCAAGGGATAATGGTTGTGATGTTTGACTTTTTCGGTAAATTTATCGTAATAAATAAAAATTTAAATTGATATTTTCTATTTAGTTAAAACAAGTATCTAATCTCAATTTGAAATCGTATAGTTTTATCTATAACACTGAAGCCTTTTCTAATATATCTTCTGGGCATATTTATCTCCAAGATTATCAGTATTAACTGGTGGTCAAGGTCAAAGGTCAAGGTCACAGTTGAAGTTCATAGGTCAAAAACCTGTCTGTCCGTCATGCCGCAGTTCGTGTCCGGACTGTACCTTCAAAACCCCTGCATGGATTTTTTATTTACTTGGCACAAGTGATCACCATAACAAGACAATGTGTCGCGCGCAAAACCCAGGTCCGTACCTCAAAGGTCAAGGTCACACTTGAAGTTCATAGGTCAAAAACAGGAATTTCGTGTCCGGACGTCACAACCCCTGCAGGGATTTTAAAATAACTTGGCACAAGTGATCACCATAACAAGACGATGTGTCGCGCGCAAAACCAAGGTCTTCAAGGTCAAGGTCGCACTTGGAGGTCAAAAGTCAAATCGTGTCCGGTCATAAACTCTGGCATTCATGGATGGATTTTCAAATAACTTGTCACGAGTGCTCACCACAACATGCTCACCACAACAAGACGACGTGTCGCCCACAAAATCCAGGTCTGTGGCCCCAAGGTCAACTTCACACATAGAGGTCAAAGGTCAAATTGTGTCCGGTCAATAACTTTTGCACGCCTGGACGGATTTTCAAATAACTTGGCACAAGTGCTCACCACAACCAAACGACGTGACGTTCACAAAATCCAGGTCCATGGATCCAAGGTCAAGGTCATACTTATAGGACAAAGAACACTTTGGGGGCATTTATCACTTACAGTGATATTTCTTGTTTTACAGATTTCTGTGTTGTTTTGGTCAATTCTAACACATAGCTAAGTTACCCCTCAATCCCCTTCCCTCCCCGCACCCCCACTCGAAATTGGAATATTTTTATTTTTTATTTTTTTACATATTTCTCTGTGTTGTTTTGGTCAATTCTTACACATAGCTTCTTACACATATATGTTCCCCCCCGACCCCACTCGAAACTTGAATGTTTTTTTTTGTGTTTTTTTACATATTTCTATGTTGTTGTTTTTTATCAAACTAACCTATATCAATGATGCGCCCCCCAACCCTACTCCTACATTGTTTTAGCCTTGTTTTCTAATGGTATATACTGTCTATATAATTTATTATTCTTTGAAAAATCGAATAGTCGAGCTGTGCTGTTCTCCGACAGCCCTTGTTATTATTGTTGCCTGTTATTGTTTTTTGTTTGGATGCGTTTTTTGTTTTATTAATTTTCTAAAGTTTGTTTATAAAGATTTTGCTTGTTTTTCATAGACATTGTTTCCTGTTTGGATGCGTTTTTTGTTTTATTAATTTTCTAAAGTTAGTTTATAAAGATTTTACATGTTTTACATAGACTTAAAAAGGGAAAACTTAAAAAATCTTCTTCTAAATTGTTAGCATGGAGTTGTGGATTTTAAATTTTGGTTGAGGGTTTTGTTGTTTTTTGTACTATTAATCTTGTAAAAAGATACTGAAGGGATTTAATGATAAAAACCCTTGATATAAGAACCATTTTGGCTGGTAGAGCATCCACAGGCCTTCTTGTTCTCTTATTCTTTATTATTATTAATGATCGCTAGCCCCTGGTCTATCATGTTTGCTCATTTGAAGTCCCTGGGGTCAAAGATGGCTGCAACCCCTGGGTCAAAAGTTTGTATGTAGAGGTTTTGCATGTTTTTACATAGACTTACATAAGTAAAGACTTAAAAACATCTTCAATCAGCATTTGCGAGAAGACAATTTTTTCATCACTGCAAAGATCCTCAAGCGATCGATTCAGGGCCATCTTTGCCCTCTTGTTTTTTAACAAGATGTGTTTACCACTACACCACGGAATCTTGTTGGTATGTTGTAGCATTTCTAACACTAAATATCCATTATGTATTAACTATAGCACACACGCATGCACAAACTTATCATCCGCTAAATAAACAAGAGGTCAATGACCTTGAAGCTCTACTGATTGATTTTGATTTCAGGAAGAAGTAGTCGCTACAAACTTGTATTTTGAAAATTTATTTTTAACTGTGGCGGCCATCTTGAATTTCCGGCCGACCTGAAATTTTGCTAGGATCAATCAGACATCAAGAGCAACATTCCTGTGAAGTTTCATGAAAATCCGTCAAGTAGTTTCAGAGGAGTAGTCGCTACAAGTTTTCATTATATAACTCTATGTCACCAAAGATGGCCACTGGCAGCCATGTTTAACGTCGAATCAAAACAATTTCCGACAAGGACGAACATCATGTCATGCTGATTATTTTAGGAAAAGTCCCATATCAATATCACTTAGATTTTTCAAGAAGAAGTTGCTACAAACTTGTTTTTTAACAAGAGGTCAATGACCTTGAAGCTCTACTGATTGATTTTGATTTCAGAAAGTAGTCGCTACAAACTTGTACTTTTAGCCGTGGCGGCCATCTTGAATTTCCAGCCGACCTGAATTTTTGCTAGGATCAATTAGACATCAAGAGCAACATTCCTGTGAAGTTTCATTAAAATCCGTAAAGTAGTTTCAGAGGAGTTGTCGCTACAAGTTTTTATTATATAACTCTATGTAAACAAAGATGTCCGCTGACTGCCATGTTTAACATCGAATAAAACAACTTTTGACAAGGATCAACATCATGTCATGCTGATCATTTTAGAAAAAGTCCCATATCAATATCACTTATAGTTTTCAAGAAGTAGTCGCTACAAACTTGTATTTTGAAAATCTATTTTTAGCCATGGTGGCCATCTTGAATTTCCGGCCGACTTGAAATTTTGCTAGGATCAATTAGACATTAAGAGCAACATTCCTGTAAAGTTTCATGATAATCCACCAAGTAGTTTCAGAGGAGTAGTTGCTACAAGTTTTTACTATATAATTCTATGTAAACAAAGATGGCTGCTGGCAGCCATGTTTAACTTCGAATCAAAACGATTTTTGACAAGGACCAACATCATGTCATGCTGATCATTTTAGAAAAAGTCCCATATCAATATCACTTATAGTTTTCGAGAAGTAGTCGCTAAAAACTTGTATTTTGAAAATTTATTTTTAGCTGTGGCGGCCATCTTGAATTTCCGGCCGACCTGAAATTTTGCTAGGAGTTTTCAGGAAGTAGTCGGTACAAACTTGTATTTTAAAAATCTATTTTTAGCTTTGGTGGCCATCTTGGATTTCAAATCAACATGAATTTTTGCTAGGATCAACTAGACTTCATGGGCAACATTTCTTTTAAGTTTCATGAATATCCATGCAGTAGTTTTAGAGGAGTATTCGCAACAAAACAAAGTTAAAGGACAGACGGACGACGGACGCCGCACGTGACGGCATAAGCTCTGCTGATCTCTGATCAGTCGAGCTAAAAACCTATTTTTAGATTTGGCAGCCATCTTGGATTTCACATCAACATGCATTTTTGCTAGGATCAACTAGACTTCATGGGCAACATTTCTGTAAAGTTTCATGAAAATCCATTCAGTAGTTTCAGAGAAGTAGTTGCTACAAAAAATAGTTTACGGACGGACAGACGGACGACGGACGCCGCACCATGGTATAAGCTCTGCTGATCTCCTGACTAAAAATGAGAATAAAGTTTTGAGACAGAATCTTAGCTAAACTGATAATAATTAGTATTACACCACGCGTTATTTTCCGTAAGAATCGACCCTTGAATCCTCACTTACAAGTCGAGCTGCCAGTGGGATTTGAACCCACAGCAGTGAGAGGTGAAAAGGTTTAAACGCAATGTTGTTAACCCCTTTAATTTGAGGTACGGACCTGGGCTTTGCGCACGACACATCGTCCTGTTATGGTGATCACTTGTGCCAAGTTAATCAAAAATCCATGCAGGGGTTTTGAAGGTACAGTCCGGACACGGACAGACAGGTTTTTGACCTATGAACTTCAACTGTGACCTTGACCTTTGAGGTACGGACCTGGGTTTTGCGTGCGACACATCGTCTTGTTATGGTGATCACTTGTGCCAAGTTAATAAAAAATCCAGGGGTTTTGAAGGTAAAGAATCCGGACGGTGCAATTACTATATGCGGCCGAAAAGTGTAAGAAGCTATGTGTAAGAATTGACCAAAACAACAACACAGAGAAATATGTAAATAAATACTCGGCTAGCTCTAGGATTTTAAACCCTTTAGCCAAGCCCTAAAAAATCCTTTAGCCAGATAAGAATGTCTTTAGTCAGATTTTTGCCAAGATATTTTTTAACTAATTGAAGGCGTTAAAACTTCGCGTTTGCGTACACATCAATAGTAAGTTAAAAGAGTAATCAGTATGCTTAATCAACCTATAGGGTATCAATACTTCCACATCATATGCATTCTGCTTTAGTGCTTATAATTACTTTTTAAAAATTGTATTTAATTTGATGTAATTTTAATTTTTAATCAAAGGACTGAAGGTCCTGAGAGTTGCCAAGATTGAACAGTGTCTATCTTCTTGATGAGGTTAAAGGTTTTTAAATATTGAGAAAGAAAAAGTTTAATTTTTTTTTTTTTTACCCCATCCACACCACCAAATATTGGCCGCGATTTTTCAAAAACAGCCGTGCAAAAGACGGCTGCACGGTTGGCTGCCTAATAACTTCCCCTCTGGAAAATAACCGATAGTATGAATCAAATTGAGTACAATGTACAATAGTATGAATTTAATTGAGTACGAAGTACGAAATTTCGTAGGAGTTGTCGCCTTGATAAATCTGCCAACATACCAAACAAAGGAAATTCGAAAAATCGATTTTAGAAATTTTACGGGAGTTTTTCACACAATTCCGTGGGGCCGAGAGGAGGGTTAGAATTCCATCACAATTTGGGCTCCATGGGAGCCCAGAATTTGCAAAAGACAAAATTACTTACGCAATCCTTTACAACATACTATAATGAAACTAATTCCCAAATTTAGTTCAGCTAGGACAAGAAATGTAAGAGATATAGACCTGTAAACACAGCTTACACGCAAAATTTGATGCGAAACAGACATATTTTAAGGGCTATCAGAATTTGGGTTCCATGGGAGCCCAGGGGTTACAGGAACCAAAATTACTTAAGCAGCCCTTATGATAATGCTATAAGAAAGCTAATGGCCAAATTTGGTTGTGCTAGGGTAAGAATTGTAAGAGATATAGACTTGTAAACACAGCTTACACCCAAAATTTGATGTGAAATAGACACATTTTAAGGGCTATTAGAATTTGGGTTTCATGGGAGCCCATGGGTTTCAGGAACCAAAATTACTTATGCAGCCCTTAAGATAATGCTATAAGGAAGCTAATGGCCAAATTCGGTTGTGCTAGGGTAATAAATGTAAGAGATATGGACTTGTAAACACAGCTTACACGCAAAATTTGATGTGAAATGGGACACATTTTATGGGCTATCAGAATTTGGGTAACTTAGTAACTGTTGGGATCCCCACCCTATAACCATTTTTGTTTCGGAGAAGATTTTGAAGTGTTTTTCCTACATATATACTTCTATGTAAAAATAACATTTTTACCAATTCAGGGGTCATAATTTTGTCAAAATGAAAGGAAGAGTTATGGGGATTGTTGGATAAGGTGCAGAATTTGATGGGAAACATTGGCATAGGTTGAGTGAGTAGTATTGAAGTTATTAATCTATTGCACAAAAACTTTAAGGTGAAGCTGGGGACGCCTATACTGACGCTGTGGTGAGTAGGATAGCTCTCACTATTCTTCGAATAGTTGAGCTAAAAATGATAAGGTCTGAGGGAGAAGAGATGAAGGATGAAGTTTCCCATAAGACATGCCTCTGCCAAGGGAGCGAACCCACACAGAGCAGGTTTGTAGTTCTTAAGTGATTCATCAAGATCAATAGAAGCAACTGATCTAGATATTTTGGTTTTATAACCTGAGTTACAGGACTCACACCACTATTATCTCCCTTGAATACTCGTGCCCTACAGATGAAGGAGGTAGATAAAAAAAACAAGTTCGCTTTTCTACATTTTACAGGATACATTGATTTATCTTTACCAGGTTCTAAATCTACAGCATTTTAGAAAGAGATCACATAAAAATGCATGTTGATATAAGATTTCTATCTAATTCTGCCTCATTTTACACATCATGGGTCTAATCACCACGGGAATGTATTTTTGTCTAAATTTTGATAGGTGTCACACAAACATGAAATTAATAAAAGTTCATTCTGGTAAATATTTGTTAAATGTGTTTTAAATTGCAGATATTGGATCAATGAAAAATTTAAGCATAAATACATGTTGTAAAATCTGTTTATCTCTATGCCACGAACAAAAACATTACAATGGGACCCTATGGAAAATTAATTGTGGTGTGAGACATACAGATTTTAAAAGTTAGTAATCAATGAGAGCTCATGAATAAGGAGCTACTTGTAGTTATGAAGTTGGTCAGCTTTAAGCTGCTCTGAAATCCAACTATCGTTTCACCTCTAAAAGTTTACAATTTCACAGAGGATCCTTGTTCTAATAATTAATGGTAAACGCATTTTGTATTTACAAAAAACTTTTTTTTTTCACCATTAATTCTAAACACAAATACTGGAACTTAAGTGTGGCCCAATCAATAAGTACAGTCGGTAGCTTCAATACGATTAATTAATCGTTTGATTGATAATCAATCTAAAGCATGCTAGTGTTTACAATCCATTAAAGTTAATGACTGCTGATCATTAAAGGGTCTCGAGGCAATCTGGAACTATTAGAACTATCACTGAAGGTGATGAATACTCCCACTTAAATTCTAAGTCAAAGAAAGAGCCATAATTTTGTAAGAAATTAGGCAATCAACAATGGGTGATGTAGAGGGAAATAATGTCATCAGTTGTTATGTGTATATGAAGTTTGGGAACAACTCATTCAAAATTGTTTGAGGAATGCAGGTAATAAAAACGTGTTATGCGACAGGACGTGACTCGATGGGACAATGTGTTACGCAACGCAACATTACGGACAGATTGATTCCTATATGGCCTCCCCACTTCACTTTGTGAAAAGCGGGGGTATAATAATGGGTGTCAATCCAAATACGAGTAAAACCATCAAGTGTATCCAGTGTTTTTTTATGCCTAATTTGGGGCCGTTATTCGGCCCCTTCACAATGCCAAAAAGTATACTTTTTTCACAATTATATCCAAAAAATTCACAATCTTACTAGTCTTAATATAAGCTGGTGTCAAAACTAGTCTGTATTTACCAAAAACAAAACTTAAAACCAAGGGATATTAAACTGTGAAAATAAAAGTGAAAAAAGTTTCTTTTTCTTTTGTTATAATATTTCACAATTTCTAGAAAAATGCCGCTATTTTTCACAATGGCACAGGCACAGGCTGCATTCACAAAACATAAAAAAAACACTGGTATCAGTTGCATAGCCAATCAATTTAATTATTGTTAATGAAAGAGTTTTGTCAGGAAAACTCTGCTAATATTTGTTGCATAATTCATCAGTTGAATATATTCAGTATACATATGCACAAAACTAGGTCCCATAAAATAATCTATTTAAACATTGTTAATGAAATAGTTTTGTCGGGAAAACTAGCTTCATCAACATAGGTCAAATACTTGGCCATTTATGAGGTTGGTTGGGTTGCAGGTTAAAGTTTTATGAAAAGGGGCATAACTCTGCTAAAATAAAAGTCAGAGTTATTGGTCAAGTTATGGTCAGTTATGAGCTTGGTTATGTTGCAGGTTACAGTTTTATGAAAAGGGGCATAAGCTAGTTTTTGGTGCATAACCATCAAGTGTATCAGTTGCATAGCCAATCAATTTGATTATTGTTAATGAAACAGTTTTGCCAGGAAAACTCTGCTAATTTTTGGTGCATAATTCATATGATGCTTTTAGGCTATAATAAATTTGTATTTCATCACCTAACTACACTTTTATTTAATAATATGTACAACTTCTAGCAATATGAACCCATATGAATAAATACTGATGATTTAACAGTAAAACTGTTGCTGTATTTTCCAGTCCAAACATGACACAACCAAACTTAATGTGCGGCTTATAATGCAGGTGCACATTTCATATGAACAGAAACACATTATGTTTTTTCTCTGGCATTTCAGTATTGGCACCAATTACTCATCAAGATCACCTCCAGGTCCTTTAAGGCTTAATACTATAAATGTAATTGAAGGTACATCCCAGGTCGCATATAACATTATTATAAAGCTTTGAGTTGAAAGGAAAAAGTTTAGTATTTAACTGTAAAAGCAAATCAATAGTGAGGACTGCAGCAGTTATCTATTTACTATTGATATTTAGAAAATATTAATTTCTTTCAAAAAGGACTCGCTAAAATCCATTTTTCACAGATTTGTTTCTATAGACCGACTCATTGATTTTGTCACTATGATGGTAACTGACTTGGAGGAAACAAAAAATTCAATAAACATTGGTGTAACATAGAGGCGAGTGTAAAAATTGACAATTTAAAAATAAAAGAAATATGAGCACAATGCAAGTACTTGCATTTTTCTTGATTTATTTGGTCATGACTAATAATTGTAAAATGGTTCATAAGCTTCATAAGGACCTTCTGGATGGCTACAACATCAACGTTATACCACAGAATGACAGTTACACCGCTGTGGAAGTGGCTGCATCATTACATCTGCTGGCCATTACAAACTTTAACGAAAAAGAGGAATTACTAGTCACAAATTCATGGATAGACCTTCTATGGACAGACGAAAATCTAAAATGGGAGCCACTAAAATACGACAACATCTCATCTATATATTTGAAACAGAATCTGATATGGCTGCCGGATTTCATGTGTACCAATTCATATGATAAACCTGAACAAATCGGGTTTGACAGTTTTAATGTTAAGCTTCAGAGTGACGGGCTTGTGTACTGGGGCCCGGGCCTTGCCTTACAAACAACATGTGAACTTAACACCAAATACTTTCCTTTCGATGTTCAGACTTGTGCGTTTAAGTTCATGAACTGGATATTTACAAATAGAAATGTATTTTTAAGTTTGCCACAAAACACAATTATTATGAATAATTTTGTCACAAACGGACAATGGGATGTGATAAATACCACAGCAAGGATCACGCAGTTCGAATTCGACAATGATTTTCAATCTAATCTAATATTTGAAATAAAATTACGACGACGTTTTGAATATTACATAACGTCAGTGATTGTCCCCGTGATACTCCTGTCAATCCTTAACTGTTTTGTGTTCATACTACCGACACGTTGTGGTGAGAAAATGAGCTTCAGTATCACAGTGTTCTTATCCTACATGGTCGTCTTGACTTTCACGATGGACAACCTGCCAAAAACATCCAAGCAGACGTCAATTATCATTCTGTACATTGGTTGTATGCTGGGGCTCGGATTTCTGTCCGTATTGGGCTCGGTTATCAGCCATTTTCAAATTCAGAAATCAGAAATTCGATCCTCGCATGATGAAAAGAACAAGAACATAGAAACCAATGCGGACTATCTGGAATCAGAAACAGCAGATTCAAATGACACGGAAATTGCGAAAAACAGTCCAGGACTATGCTCATGTATGCTGAATCTGATGTCAACATTTGACTTGGTGATGTTTGTTTTAGTGGCCTCCGCCACTGTTGTAGCAACTGTTGTGGTATTATACTTGTTAACAAGTGGGCAAGCTGAAGCATAATTATCACATAACTTGCAGTGTGGCACAAAGTCATGATATAGTTATATTTATCATATTACGCTAGTGAAATAAGTATGCAAATGAATGCAAATGAAAGTCGAATCACCGTTCAGTTTTTTCCATTCAGCTCAGAGGACATCGGAATTGTTTCATCGATTTCGGTAACTGTTAAAGTATCAGATTACGGAAATCGATGAGATAGTTCCATGTTCGGCGTCATACGGAGAAGACCGAGTCAACATACGGCGTCATCAAACAAACATATGATGTCATCGTATGACATTATTATGTATAGGCAGCTACAATAAAAATGTTGCTTATCAGGCTTTTTTGGAGTTGGATAAAATTGATATATATAACATATAATGTTATCCACCTCGTTTAATAAATTCAATATTCAACAGGCACTCAGGTAAGATCCTCTACATATAAAGACAAATTTGATATAGACCTAGTCAAAAGGATGTTTGGTTGCAAGGAGGTGAAAAATAATGATAGTGACCTACAGTGACATTATCATGCAATATTTCACTCTCACTTGCCAGAGTATCACAACAGTTATCCCAATATCTGAGAACAACGTGGATGGCTTGACCAATCAGACGCATCTGTTTTAAGTTGGAATGTTAAGATAAACACATGAACATGTGATCTGTGACTTTTTCGGTAAATTTATCGCAATTTCTATTTAGTTAAAACAAGTATCTAATCTCAATATGAAATCGTATAGTTTTAACTATAACACTGAAGACTTTTTCCAATATATCTTCTGGGCATATTTATCTCCAAGATTATCAGTATTAACTGGTGGACATTTTAAAGTAGCTATCCCGCCAACAACAGCCAAATTTTACAACATATGTACACCATTTCTTAACCTACTGACGACAAGGTATATATATAACTTACATTATTTTGAGAATCCAAACACTATTGACACAGTATAAACAGCTTTAACCAGCCTGGCCAGACCCGAAAACTGGAGTGTTGAATAAGAGTTACCAACTCATAATTCATTTTACGCATATTCAGTTACGAGTTTAATAAACCTATAATTTTAATTCGCACATATACATAATTATATGACCTAAACACCTGGATACAGTTTTGAAAGTGGTTTTGTAGGGTAATTTTGCCGTTATTTGTTGGGGTAGTTCCTTTAACTGTAATTGTGAGAATGGCAATAATTTGGCATGTAATGAAGTGTATCTTGATGTAATGTTTTTATCACATTACGAGCGTCTCCGTGGCCGAGGAGTTAACAACATTGCGTTTAAACCTTTACACCTCTGACCGCTGCGGGTTCAAATCCCACTCAGGCAGCTCGACTTGTAAGTGACGAAGGGTCGATTCTTACGGATGTACTGGTTCTACCCAGGAAAGGTGGGTGGTTTGCCTCCACCACAAAAAAAACGATATATAACCTAACATGTTGAAAATGACGTAAAACACCATATAAACAAATTTATTTCATTACATCAGTGCTTAACCGACATGCTTTGTATTCTTCAACAACAATGGAGAATATCTGTAATTCTGATTTGAATTAAAGCTGCATATCATGGAATTGTAGTTACTCGTAACCAAAAGGCCCATATTTAGGCCAATCCTTAACCCTTAACCCGCTACATATATATAATGGACTGTTCTTTATTTGAATTAGGACCATTCCATTTATGTGACAAAGGGGTGTTTTGGGGGAAATGACTGATCGGCAGCCAGACATTGTATCTGGTTTTTACAATGGACGCAAAGGCTATTATAGTTGTGCTTAGCGGGTTAAGGGTTAATATGCTGTTTCCCAACGCATTACATAAGTGATTAGGCAGGCATTTTATTTTTTGTGCACAGTAAAAAAAACTGAAATTAAAGAAAAATATTCTAAAGATAGGAATCAAACAAATGTTGTTCAAGAATTGCTAAAAAAAACAATGGTAGGGCCCTTTATTAGATGCTAGGAAGGGAAACAGCAAACCTAATAGTTTTTATGGTAGGCCCTACTTGTTGAACATGGCTCTTATAACAAATGAGAGAATCAAAAGAAGAAACTTAAATATATTTGCCTCGTCATAGGTCTATGGAGGTTCGAGGCCATCCTCCATAAACCTTACAAATGTGCATATAACAATATTGCAATAAGTCTAAGAAGACCCTTGAGCAAATCAATGAAATACATAAGCATTAAACTTTTTTTTCGTTTCTCGATCATAGTGGACATTATGAATATGTGTACTTATATCTAAAATACATCACTCATATGATATAAGGTAAATAATAAGATTAAATGTTAATCAATCATAAGATTAAATGTTAATCAATCAAACAGAAATACTGTTCTTCAATGATTCTAATTAGTCAGATATTATAGACTTATTTGAGTCAAATATCTTCTAGATACCTGTCTATCCATCATACCTTTACCTGCAAAATCGAAACAAGAGGAAAGATATAATTCAAAACTGGTATATTTAAGTCAAAATGTAATGGGTGCCTCTTTATCTACATATCTTTCCCCTCGCAAAACCGCAACGCAGGGAAAGATATTACTTGAAAAGAGGCACACATGTATATATTTTCAGTGACATATGTATTCTTTCAATTACAGTCTAGACTGTCTTAAAGCTACAGACCCTGTATTTAGATTGCTTTCTTCTTTGTAGACGTGTTTTTATACATATATGGGTATCAGAGAAGAATAGCTTCCCCTGCCCTAGTCTCTTGCACTGCAACACCTATTTTCCTTTATAAGGGATGGCGAGAGGTATACAGTACTGATTCTACCCAGGAAAAGTGGGTGGTCTGCCACCACCACTAAAGGACTGACCGTATATAGCCTAAAATGTGAAGAAAATGATGTAAAACACCAACCAACAACCCTTTATAAGCCAGATTGTATTTCCAGTAACCCGACTGACTGCACATTGAAACAGCTGGTTGTCTATTTTTCAAGCAATACAACAAGTGTTATGAGTTTTACATGCTGTATTAGTTAATCAAACCAAATGACATTGGTTTTACAGTGGTAAACAACTTGAATGTGTTTCATTTTATAAATATCTTGGTACATATGTATATTACTCCAAAACTTTCATGGTCAAAAACACACGAAAACTTAGCAAAACAAGCAACTAAAGCAATGGCATGTAATTTTCAATATCTACGTAAATTTGAAAGATTTCAATCCAATGATATATTTAAATTATTTGATGGTATGGTCAAACCAATTATTATATATGGATCAGAAATATGGGGTATTTATAATATTATACGTATTTGGAAAGAGTTCATATAAAATTTTGTAAAATTCATTGTAACTTACCATTGCAAGCAGCGGACTTTTTTTGATTTGGGAAAGTCCGGTAGAACTCCATTATGTACAACTTATATTCCAAGATGTATCCAGTACTGGCTTAAGGTTATCTTGTTGGAAAATCATAGGTACCCAACCCAAAACAATGTTATTACATGCTAAAGCGTTTGGACGAGGCAGGTAGTCACACGTGGGCCAGCGATATTAAAAGTTTATTGTACAAATTTGGTTTTGGGTATGCGTGGCTTTCACATGAGATCGGCAATCCAACTTCGTTTTGGACTGTTTAAGCAAAGAGTAAAGATTTGTATATGCAAAAATGGTATGGAAAGGTTGATGTATCAAGTAAAGCTTTTTATTACAAACACTATAAATCATTGCTTAACATTGAACAATACCCATCTATGGAAATGTCATCTATACCAAGAAGTTCTCTATCTAGATTTCGATGTTCTTGTCATAATTTAGCTATTGAAAAGAGTAGACACTTAAATATAGAAAGAAATATGAGGTTGTGTCCTTTATGTTATGCTAGAAATATATCAGTAATTGAAGATGAATTTCACTTTCTAATGGAGTGTAGAGAATATGAGGAATATCGAATTCTATTTTTCAGACCACATTGGCTGGTTGACAGATCTTTGAATATGTTTTATCAACTTATGTCATGTACAAACACTAAAGATATCTTATCCATTGCAAAATTTATATATAGATCAAACGAAAAACATAAACTGATTATCGATAACAATTTCTTGAATTAAATAAATATAGAGGTTACATGAAGAATGTTAAGTAGATATTAGCTATTAGATATAGACAAAACGTAAAGTTTCTACTTAATTTGTTTATACATTCTATATTTGTAATCTGAAATTATTATAAACATGTTGTAGTCATATCTTCATCCATGTAATGTATAATAATGTTATTATCCTGTTCAACTTGTTTCTTTTGATGGGCTGGTGGCCTAAATTATGAAATAAAATTTCTTGATTTTGATTAGATAGTGTATTAGTTTGATTAGTTTTGTATTCAATGTATCAGATATAGGTTCCTCGGTGCATGCTAAGTATCATTTACATAGCACAGGCATACCTGCTAAATAACTGGCGAAAGTTCACTGGGATGCAGCATCTAGGTTAAAGCTTAGCAATGGCCTACATGCTAACTCATTAATATTCATAAGATTAAAGCTCCTATAAAAAGGGCCGCAGCATGCAGCGAGTCAGTTTTCAGGTAGGATTTTGGATGTGATTTAGGACTTAGACTGGATTTTATTATTCTTCATTGTCATCGCTAAAATTGTTTTTGAAATTACCATTGCTTTTATAATAGAAATAGTGTTATAAACGTATAAAATAAAAGTATGTACCCAAACAGTGGATTTATGTCTGATTTAAACTTCCAACTTTGAGGACATAACTATATATATATAAATATAACAGTTCTTACAACACTGCTGGCAGAGCGGTGAGATTCAGACAAAAGTTTTTACAACACAAGCAAGACAGAAACAATAAAAAGTCCATTTAGGGCTGAAGTGCTCACCAGATAGTTACGGTGCATAACTTGATAATATCACGATTCTTCACGATTCTTCACGTCAATAATATGATTTGCACCAATTAAAAATTTGGTATTTGCTAAAGCATTTACTGGAATAACTTTTTTTTTATTGTTTTATTAAATTTATCGTTTATATCTGTATATGCAAGAGGAGGTGATTATAAGAATCCATCATGAGTATCCATGTGAGATAGAGAAATCTCACCCGAGGGTCAGAATTGTAACCAGGGACGAGGACTTTGCTGATTTAATGCCAGAATAAGGCGATCATGATAAGTTATCTCACATGAGCAGAAATGGGATTAATATCGTCTCGGAACATCATTTAACCCTTAACCCGCTAAGCACGACTATAATAGCATTTGCGTCCATTGTAAACCCAGATCAGCCTGTGAGTAACTCGCACACCTTTGTCACATATGTAGCGGGTCAAGGGTTAAGCTTGATAAGTCTAGGATATTATCTAGATAATTATAGAATATCATTTGACCTCTAACAGGGAGGGTAACTTTTTACTCCTGGGGTTTCATTTTGTATAATCTTAACCCTTAACCCGCTAAGCATGACTATAATAGCCTTTGCGTCCATTGTAAACCCAGATCAGCCTGCGAGTAACTTTTGTCACATAAATGGAATGGTCTTAATTCAAAGAAAGAACAGTCCATTATATATATATAAGTGGTTAAGGTTAATTGTGTCAATGGAATGCTTCATGCCGAACATGATAAATTAGGGTAAAGATATAAGATTTTACATGCTTTCTTATTACTGACTATATTTAAGGAGTTGTCATATATGATAGGATGTCATGGTTTACAGAGCTTTATATAATTTTTTCCGAGTTTTATTCACTAATAAATGAAAACAAATGTTGCTTGACTGTCATGTAATTACAGCTCAAATAGGACAGTAATATAGGATCTGGGAGCCAGTTTGGATGTCAGATCAAAATGTTCGTTTTGGACCAAATACTTTTTATGCCAATCACGTTGAAAAAGGTGTTATTGAAGTTATTGGGCCATAACAAAATTTGTATTTAAGTATATTTTAAGATGAGGCGGCCATCTTGAATTTTGCAGGTGGAGGAATTTCCTTTAAGACCAATTGGAGGAATGTCCCCGTGAGCTAACCCTCTCAGTAGTATTAGAGTAATAGAAAATAAATTTGAGTTAACAGACAGATGGATCAATCACATATAAGTTCTCGTGGTCTTCGTTTTTCTGTCTGCTTATTTGATTACTCGTGCCAAAATTGGGGTGTGGACGTTACAGGACTGGATAACAGATACAGGAATGAGAGTCAAAAGATGGGAGTGTCTGACTAATGGAAGTGTTTTACCCCAAGTATGACAACTAATGGTCAAACCCTGGCTACATCCAAATAACATGCACTAGTAATTAAGGTGCTTGTTTCTACCAACGATTTTATGAACTTTTCAGAAACCATTTCACTAGTACCTATATAACTTATATATCAGCAAAACAAGCAGTTTTAGTGGTAAATTAAGATACCTTACATTTCTTAAAATGAGCTCAGAAATAAAAACAAATAACATGCAAAAGTTGTTTGACAGAACATTGTTAATGCAAATTTTCTGCTTCATAAAAAACAAGTTTTTCTTCTTCTTGTTTTAGAATTTCTATACATCTGGTTTCAATGTTTTGGATAGTTCTATATGAAGACACCCTGAAATTTTTATTCCATATGTTGAAGCTAATTGAAGTTATTTGAGATTTTCTAATTTTCTGTTGTACCAGCAACACGAAATTTACATTGGAAAAGCCCTAACACAAAACTATTTTAGTAAAAATATTATTTCTAAACCAATTTTCAAAAGTTTTTTTTATTAAATTACCACTAAAAATTTCAGTTCTAATGATATATAATTTGTTTAAAGGGACAATGTAGTAACTTTTAGCTTATAAAACACACACTAATTACGTTCACAAACATTACACACTAACAGTATTAAATATTTACTAATTAAAAGTAAGATTTTTTGACGGAATTCAATCGCGGTACAAAAAAAAGAACTACCGCTTTGCGAGTTTGAACCAGCAGCCTGAACTAAAATTACACTAACGGGTAATAAGACTGTGCGCGTAATGACGACGTCGCTCCTAGCTGAGCTATGCGGGCCACACATATTTCGCAATACATACTATGTAGAAAACCTAACGCGCTAATGGAAGTCACGTGATCAGCATAAAAAGTAAATAAAGTGGGTCCCACATTATTTACAAATAATAATTAAAACTTTTTTTTTTTCAAACTCACGAATGTATTACTCAGTGCTCAAAGAAAATTATTTTAAGAGACAGGCCCAGGGCTTGTTGCTTCTGAAAATGGACAGGCCCCGATTTGAAATGGACAGGCCCTCATTTGAAATGGACAGGCCCTGATTTAAAATGGAAAAGTCCAATATTTTTTTCTTATTGGAAATGTGTCTTTATTCACTTTTATAGCACACATTAATTTTGTTACATATGTATTAATCAAGCTCAGAACCTCCTCTGACTATGTTTTTCTTTTTGCTACCACTTTATGCTCCCTGGTCAGCGGACTTATTTACCATTTCGTTTAAAATATGTTAGAATAGAATATTACATAGTAATTTATACATAGTAATTTATAACCAATGTAAAGGAGAGTACTAGCACTTTTGCCAAACTTGGTAAAACTGGAGCTAACCTTGGAGCCAAATTTTTAATCAGTTTTTATGAGACTATCAGAGCCTCCTCTGGCTATATTTTTTCTTTTTGTCACCACTTTCTCCAAGTAAAGAATTAGGAGCCTAGACTAGAATTCATTTAAAAGAAGATTCCAGGAACTCCTTACACCTTAAATAATGAATAGAAATATACTTTAAATATCTGTATTTATACATATACTGAGTATATATATTTTTCTTTCCACCAACATGTATTTGTAAAGGACAGTTTTTCTTATTTGATTATGTAAAAAAAAAAAAAAAAAAATCCGAAATTATGTACCATCCAAACTACTATGACACCGCACTTTTACGGCCCGAACATTTCACAAACATTCAATCGAAATACCATCAATAATGATTTTTTTTCATGCATTAGTGTGTTTTTAATGACAAAAACAGTATTTCTTATCACAAAGGAAAGAAAACACAATCCTAATAGCAGAATAATGAGTTTTATGTCAACAACTGTCGACCTCAAAGTTGTGACAAACTGCCGACACGAAGCCAGGCAAAATATTCAAACTTCTTATTGTTTCAATGTGTGTATAACACATTTTAATTACTTTATTGCAAGTGTTTTCACAGTTCACAATACACATGGGAGAATTTTGTCTTGAGGAACTTGAGCTTGAGATCCAGTAAAACTGATTTTTTTTTGGATTTTCTTTTTTTAGACAGGCCCGACGGGCTCCTCGTCTGCAAAATGAGACAGGCCCTGAATGGATTTCGAGGAGCCCCGGGCGTCGGGCTATCCTATTTCTTGAGCACTGTTACTACATACTTATTTGGGTCTATGCTCATGTTTTGATGTATACATTTCATTGAATAAAAGTCAGACAGTTATTTGATTATGCTCAATATCAGCTTACTTATGGACAGTGTCCCTTTAAGTATTGACAAAAATGTTCATGTAAATGTTGAAAAGCCATTTGCCTAAAACAAGTGCCCCCCAAGCAATACTCATAATTTACCCTGCTTTACTGGAGCCTATCTCCATGTCTGGACTATCACTGGCAAGTTCGGGAAACTTCTTCTGCAGCTCTATGGTGGACAGCCCGGTCTTCCTCGATTTTCTCTGGCGGAAGTTTGGCTTCATGCCACTTCTATTTCTAGGGCTGAGAGGCTTCTTCTCATCTGAATAGGAAAATTGAGAAACTAAAATACAAATTGCATATTAGATAAGTTCATACAGTTATTTGCAATAAAGATTCAAATACATTTCTGTTTCATTATTTTACTTTAATTTTGTTCCTCATATTAAGATATCATGCTGATCGGTTTGGTAGAGGTCTAGAGGTTTTAGGTTCTAGAAATTAATAACGGCAACTCTTATTTTTAACCATTGTGGCCATCTTGGATTGGGCAGGAAACTGAATTTCTATTAGGATACATATAATGTTTCTGAAAAAGGTATCATGAAACCCTGTAAGTAGCTGGTACACTTTTTTCGTATTTAAGTGCACTTCCTCCCATTACCTTCTTTTATTGTGTCGGGTTTCATTCCAGTCCCATTAGTAGTTTTCAAGTTATATTATATATTCTGTGATGAATTATAGAAATTTCCCAGTTTGAGAAAATCTATAACATATCCCTTCCTCTACTGTGCTATCTCGCCTAGTGCGCAAGATAGCACAGTAGCCAAATGTTATGAACTAAACAACAGATGTCACGATATTACGTCACGAATTGACGTCACAATATTACTCCGCGCTGTCGCCAAAGGAGTGACAGAAGAAGGAATACTCGCGTCAAAAGACGATTGGGAAGAAATTCATCACAGAATATATATTATATAGTTTAATTAACATTTTTGTCTTGATATGGAAAATAATTCACTAGTGAGAAATATTCTTGCGATATAGAAACTCGTGCGAAAACGAACTCGTTTCTATATCGCAAGAATCTTTCTCACTCGGGAATTATTTCCCGTATCACTTCAACAATGTTAATTAAACTCTATATATTTCAGACAAGAAAAGTGGGACAGACAGACAGACAAAGAGGCCATGAAATTTGGACTGAGGGACAAAGTGGCGACTATATGCTTTGCTGAAAAAAATGACATTCAAACAGTGCCATTTGTTAATTTTGCTGACTACATTAATAGACGTATACCATTTTAATCGTTAAATAGCTGAATCAACAAAATTATTCTATTTTTATTTTACTTTTAGCCTCCTTCGTGGGGTCGCCGCCTGACTCTGCGTCTGAGGTAGTCTGTGTTTTCTCGCTGTCCTCGGCGGCACTCTCCTCTATATTATCTTCCGACTGCCCTCCCTCCTTACTGGTCTCCGATACACTGGTCCCTGTACCATCTTTACTGCTTGAAGCGTCCGTCTGTTGACTGCTCATGTGCCTGAATATATATAATGAATGAACTGTTGTCTTAAAGCCCGTCAACACATTATCACAGGTTATTTTGAGACGCCCCAGAGGGCGGGGAATAATGTATAGGAACTGGGAACCATGCTTTAATCTTGTTTTCGAATAGACTCCTTATGTCAACACATTATTACAGGTTTTTTTGAGATGCTCCAGATAACAGGGAATAATGTACAGGAACTGGGAATCATGCTCTAAATTTGTTTTAAAATAGACTCCCAATGTTGTTTAAGTAGCTATCTGCCAAGGTACATATATATTTACATATTTTGAGAATCCAAACTCTATAGACACAATATAACTGTGTTTAACCAGTTTGTAGTGTGTTTTTTCCGTTATTTGGTGGGTTAGTTTCTTTAACATGCACGAAGAATAGACTCCGATACATGGGACAACCCAGTTTACCTCCTCATGTGACAGACAGACTAGGCTTTGGGAAGGGTGAATATACAAGAAGAATATTTTCATCTCTTCAAAGGAACAGACAAAACACGATTTCCTAATAATCATCTTGAACAAGTCATAATTTTAGTTACAAAATGTGTAAAGTTACATATATTTTTGTGCAGCACAACGCATGACAAAATTCCTTATTGGCAGTAATTTCTAGCACTCGATGTCTTCTATGACCTCCATATCGAGCTTTATCTTAAACATCATGGGTATTCCAGGAAAACATGTCAGGAGGTGTAGAAAAGACCCCAAAAAAAATTCTGGGATGGAAGGTCAGTATTAAAGGAACTGAACTATATTAGCAGTATATGTACCGCAAAAGTAATTAAAATTCTGATGGTGGTACCCTTAAAATTAGCGGTGTTTTTTCCTAAAATATCACTTATCAGAACAGAACATATGTACAATGTACTGGTACTATATATTTTTGCATGGTGTTTTACGTCATTTTCAACACATGTAAGGTTATATATGACGATCAATTTTATGTGGTGGAGGCAGCCCACCCACTTTTCCTGAGCAGAACCAGTACTGAACACCTCCCGCCAGATAAATAGACATTATTTTGCACGTCAACATGTTTGCACATTTGCACACCCATGTCTTACTCACTCAAGGGGGAGATATATCCACATTAAAGGACCCACCTAAATCCATTGGGCTGTTTATTGTCCACGTGCAGCTCAAACTCCTGCAGTTGCTCTTCCATCTTCTTGTCCACACTCACAGGGCGCTCCTTACTGTCTGCGTCTGCTGACACAGTCTGTAGCAGAGAATGAATCAAGTTGTTGTTACAGGGACGATCAACCAATGTTATCATGCAGAGTGACCTAATAAATTGTGCTTTATTCTGCCCTTTATAACAGTGGGACAGTGGGGTATGTATAAGCCATATAGAGGTCAAATTGTGGACTTCCGGAAGAAAGCATGAAACTTTCCATATTTATACCTTAGGATATGTACTTTAAATAAATTGTAGGAGACAAATAAATTGTAGGAGACAGGCGTGAGGACCCCCTCTATACCGGTACAACGAGGCCCCTTAAAAGGGGTATTTGATGTTTCTCAGATAAAAAATAATATACTGCTTTTACTGGATCTGTCATCAAAGTAATGTATACTTAGAGCATTTATAACATTGTAAGTACAATTTAATATAATTTTCCTATCATTTAAAATATATAATTGTAACCATAGCAACAACAGTATGGCATTGAGGCCCAAAAGGGGGTATTTTATTGCTTAAACACCATTAAAAGATAAAAATGTACATTTTAATTCATGAAAAAATCTGCATTTTCGCAAATTATGTTTTTTTACCTACTTATCTAATACCATTGATATCTTCATAGAGGGCGGATCAAATATAATACTACAATATTGTTGCTACAATGATGGTATAACACCACTCGGTCTATATAAACGTGTAACAGTCATATTGCATGGCAACAGAACAGCACTGCCGTACATTTTGTGTATAATACATTGATTTGTTTACTAAGCACCAAGTTTAAAGTTGTCTTTTTAGCTTTTAATTGATTTTAATAATACCATTTTAACAAAAATATGCCATTGACGCCCTAAAGGGGGTATTTCCTGATTAAATACATTTTTTAAAGGAGAACACCTTTTTGCTTAATAAAATCATTTTTAAAGGAGAACACCCCTTTGCTTAATAAAATGACTCTTTTTCACAAATTATTCTACTCAAAATTTGCTAAGGATCACTTTTTTGCTGTCTAAATTTTGAGTAGTATATATCATTCCACATATTACTGTTATAAAACAAGAGGTCAATGACCTTGAAGCTCTACTGATTGATTTTGATTTCAGGAAGTAGTCGCTACAGATTTGTTTTTTGAAAATCTATTTTTAACCGTGGCGGCCATCCTGAATTTCCGGCCGACCTGAAATTTTGCTAGGACCAATTAGACATTAAGAGCAACATTCCTGTGAAGTTTCATGAACATCCGTCAAGTAGTTTCAGAGGAGTAGTCGCTACAAGTTTTTACTATATAACTCTATGTAACCAAAGATGGCCACTGGCAGCCATGTTTAACGTCGAATCAAAATAATTTTTCACAAGGATCAACATCATGTCATACTGATCATTTTAGAAAAAGTCCCATATCAATATCACTTATAGTTTTCAAGAAGTAGTCGCTACAAACTTATTTATTTTAAATCTATTTTTAGCTGTGGCGGCCATCTTGAATTTCCGGCCGACCTGAAATTTTTCTAGGATCAACTAGACTTCAAGAGCAACATTCCTGTGAAGTTTCATGAACATCCGTCAAGTTGTTTCAGAGGAGTAGTCGCTACAAGTTTTTACTATATAACTCTATGAAACCTAAGATGGCCACTGGCAGCCATGTTTAACGTCGAATCAAAATAATTTTCCACAAGGATCAACATCATGTCATGCTGATCATTTTAGAAAAAGTCCCATATCAATATCACTTATAGTTTTCAAGAAGTAGTCGCTACAAACTTATTTTTTAAAAATATATTTTTAGCTGTGACGGCCATCTTGAATTTCTGGCAGATCTGAAATTTTGCTAGGATCAATTAGACATCAAGAGCAACATTCCTGTAAAGTTTCATGACAATCTGCCAAGTAGTTTCAGAGGAGTAGTCGCTACAAGTTTTTACTATATAACTCTATGTAAACAAAGATGGCCGCTGGCAGCCATGTTTAGCGTTGAATCAAAACGATTTTTGACAAGGATCAACAACGTGTCATGCTGATCATTTCAGAAAAAGTCCCATATCAATATCACTTATAGTTTTCAAGAAGTAGTCGCTACAAACTTGTATTTTAAAACTCTATTTTTAGCTTTGGCGGCCATCTTGGATTTCACATCAACATGAATTTTGCTAGGATCAACTAGACTTTACGGGCAACATTTCTGTAAAGTTTCATGAATATCCATCCAGTAGTTTCAGAGGAGTTGTCGCTACAAATAAAAGTTTACGGACAGACGGACGGACGACGGACCACGGCATAAGCTCTGCTGATCTCTGATCAGTAGAGCTAAAAACATTGATTACTTCACAAAATGTTAAGGATATACTATTTCAATCAATTATCAGTATAAATACTCATTAATTTGCATTAAAACCGCAATACATAGTTTGTGTGTACAAATTATTGTTTAAACATACATTGTTTATTGAAACATGTAATGTGTTTTGAAGTATTTACCATGCTCTTCAGTTAAGCTGACTCTGTAAGGCTTTTCTTTGCTCTAATAATATTTAAATCAATTTCAGTCTAAAGCTTTATCATCCTCATTGCTTGCTGAATGCAGTCCATTCTCTTTTCAAAGGTCGAGGGCTGTCATCGCCCCAGTATATAGCTCGGTGAACTTGAAACTGGACGACCTGGATTCAAGCCCCGTCTTCATCACTTAGTTTCATCGATGTGTTCTTGGACAAGACACTTTCTCTTAGCCTTGCCCATCGGATGGGGACGTAAACCAGGTGGTCCCGGAGTCTATCCTATGATATATCCTGGGAGTATATGGGATTCTATCCTACGATCATGTTACATAATCATAGGAATCTATTCCTTCCCTGATTACTATATTAGTATATCCTTCCCCTCTCTCTCTCTGATAGATCTGAATAACCTTCAATATGTCGATTACTTGATAAACAACATTTGTTGAATTTATATTCATTTGACATCAAAGTATGGCTTGCTGGTCCAGAATATTCTTCCGCGGACTTTAACAGGAATTGGTATATTTATCATTTCACAGGAATGTTTTCCTTTTGGATGGCAACGATGTTGTAGTACCGGTAGTTGCTTCAGTTGTTCACATAACAGATGATATTTATTTGCGATTTTATATTGAGTTCTTTGAAATTGAGGAAAAGCTTGTCTTCAAAGTTTAAATGATTTTACAAGGTGATGAGGTTTAAGTGGCTCAAGTGATTGCACTGCAGCGCCATACACACTAATCATATAACCAACCCCAGGACAATCATCTAAGCCTAGACTTCCAAGATATCCAAGTAAATTAGACTTTTCTATTTTCGTTTTATTTTGTACTGCCAGTGCTGGTGGCATTTCATGGTTTCTTGTTGTTAATCATCTTTTTTTTTGTGTTTTCCATGCATCGGAATTGTGGAAGGTTGGGCTTCCTTTGTTGGTCATAGAATGATTGATGTTTTCCCTTAAAATAAATTGTACCGTTCATTTCCTGTTTCCCCTGCCTTTCTCGCGGATTGAAATTATGTCTTCAGTAATTCGTTAAAACATTTGTGTCATTGATTATAAGGTCTGATGTCTTTCCTATTGCGTCATTGGTGCTGATAATTGTTTTGACATGGTTAAACAAACTTGTCTGGGTGCAGGCTGTTTATATTTTGTTTTATTACAATACTGTCATTTGTGTTCCCTTCAGTTAAAATCCATCTATTATCTATTTCTTGATTTCTGGGTGACAAATTTATCGCTGTGGAACTATTCTTATGATGATAAACTGATCATATGTAAGGTGTCTAGGTCACAAACATGCAATGCATGAATAACCAGCGATCAAGTATATATGGTCAAATAAGATGAACCATGATATCATAGATCTACCATAGTGACTCTACCATATTAGCTTGTAGAATTCTTAGCAGGAGCTTCCAAGTTCAGTGTTTTGTTCCAATAATCACATTTAGAGTGGTCTTTCGGTAAACTCTCAGTGCTCTTGCAAAGGAGTATTTTAATGAAATTTGCCATCTTTTAATGATGATTGATTTTAAGATGTTCTTGCATAACTCTATATAAAAATATGACCACGAGGTGTTATATTACTCAACTCTCATAGATTCAGAGAAGAAAATTGTTCAATGATTTTCTTATACAACTCTAGGTAACACTGTGACTTCTGAGGTCACAGCATGAGGGGGGAAATGTACCTCAGGTTCACCATTTGAACAAACTCGGTAGAGTATCATATGCTAATGCAACAAGAGAAGTATTATAAATATATGCCTTGTGGTGCCATAGTAGAATTCTCAAGGGTTCCAGATATGTCTATGGAAAACATGTTAACTCTCATTATACAAACCCTGGAGCAGGTCACCGCCTCCTCCAACCCCCTCCCACCCCCCTATTTGACCACTTCATTTGAACAAGCTTAATAATGTATTAAATTACTAACACTTGTAAGCAAAATCTGCCGAAAGCAGTGTTTGCAGTTTTTGAGAAGATTTTGTTTTATTGTTATCTACTATTTTTAGTAAAATCTTGGAACTCATGTTGACCTAATTTTAACAAACTTGGATGACACTAATATACGGATTGTTCATGGTCAAAATTAGCCAAGCTGTTGGTGGGAAGTATTTTAAAGCAAATGTTAAGGAAAGAAGGCGGTCAAATGGTTATCCCTAGAGCTCACATTACTGCTTAAACAAGACGGGTGATGCGCGGAACATGTGTGTCGCCTGTCAGCGCTTATCATTATAACAAGGTTTTTTGGAGCCTGATAAATGACCTTGACAAACTAGCCGGACTAAGTTTTCGTGAGGAAAAAATGAATATTTAACCCATATAATGACCTTCAGTGTGACCTTGACCTGAATATATTTGGAATGGTCATGTCGCTGTTGTCGCTGTTGTCATGATGGGTATATATTAAAAAATTTATGAAGAATCAAGAAATGAGAAAGTTATAGCTAATGTTAAGTTTTCGGGAAGAAATAAATGAGTATTTAACCCATATAATGACCTTCAGTGTGACCTTGACCTTTATATTTTAGTATGGTTATGTTGATGTTGTTATGATGAGTATATATATAGGTTTGATGAAGAAATATCAAGAAATGAGAAAGTTATAGCCAACGTTAAGTTTTCGTGAAGAAAAAAAAGAAGAGTATTTAACCCATATGACCTTCAGTGTGACCTTGACCTTTATATTTGCATACGGTCATGTCGACGTTGTCATGATGATTATATATTGAAAGTCTGATGAAGAAATATCAAGAAATGAGAAAGTTATAGCCAACGTTAAGTTTTCGGGAAGAAAAAAATTAGTATTTAACCCATATAATGACCTTCAGTGTTACCTTGACCTTTATATTTTAGTATGGACATGACAATGTTGTCATGATGAGTATATATTGAAAGTTTGATGAAGAAATATCAAGAAAAGAGAAAGTTATAGCCAACATTAAGTTTTTGTGTCGGACTGATGGACTGACTGACTGACTGACGGACGGTAGACGAAGTGATCCCTATGTATCGCATTTTTCTTCTAAAAGGCGACACAAAAATAATGCCCCTTTTGTGGGCCTCATAATTATTATGCTTAACAAGTAAGGTAAATCATTAAAAAACATTTTTAATATTATCTTGTTACTGCTTTTTATTTGTTTTACATATATTTTGAAAAGTTTTTTCCGACACAAAAAACATAATATTAAGATTAATAACAGTTTTATATTAAAAACTGGGGTACCCCATTTAGGGCCTCATTTGGGCCCCCTGGCATGTCTCCTGCATTTTATTTAAAGGTCATACCCTAAGGGTCAAAGATGCAAAGTTTCGTGCTTTCTTCCGGAAGCCCACAATTATTTCTAAACATATCTCACTATAAAGCAAAAGTAATGTGGAATTTGTTGCGTTTATTGTACATAACGTTATCTGAGGTCTAAAATGTTATGAACAAAACAATATGGCTGCGACTCCATGTCAATTGCAATATTTTGTTTAATAGATAAAACTAGTTTAACTAGTGTTTTTTTAATCGAGTTTATTAGGCTCAGCCTAAAAATGCATAACTTGGCAGATTCTAGCAATTCTTATTTTCTAAGCCTCGCCTAATACACTTGATAGTCTGGAAACTACATCCCTTGGTATAACTGTTTTAATCTGAACAGAGGCACAGCCGATCTTCACTGGATACTCATGACTGATTCTTACAGTCTCTCTCTTATGGACAATCAAATGTTGGCATGTATGCTATACTAACCACAGTCTGTTTGTAGCTCTGGGGGTCAGAAGAGTCTTCGGTCTCATTATCGAGGTAATGTACAAGTTTCCGCGGCTGCTGCTGCTGTCTACGCTGTTTGTATCGCCTTCCGCTCGGGGGATCTGAAACTGGACGAGGCCACTCGGATCATTATTCACACACCTCTGTTTATACCACCCGTATAGCATATAACATCATTTGTTATCATTCATTACCATGTGAATCACTTTTTTCCCATTTCTAGTTAAGTGAGATAGGATTTTTTACCCATGGAAGATAACTCTGTCTTACATGACATTTGATTCTTAGATGAAACTTCATGACGCCACCTTATTCTAGCATAAAATCAAATACAGTTATTGCAGTATGCTTGTACTGAGCACATATAAAATTATAATAGATTTATTTAAACTAGATATCCATATCTTACTTGCTAAACATATTTCTTTCAGTATATACAGTTACACCAAGTTGTGAAAACTGAAACAGAATCTGTGTACAATGAATAATCAGACCATCACAATACTTACTATGCTTAAGCTCGCTAGCAGGTGAGGGAGTTCTCCATTCATCGCGGACTGTGTCGGACTTCTTCTTGTACTTCACTGTGGTGGAGTCCCGGCTGTTGGACATCTCTATGACCACCTCCTCCATGGAACTCACGGCTGGAGGACTCTGCGGAGGCGTCTCCGTCTCCAGAATATTCTCCAGGTCACTCACGCTGATCTTCGCAGAATCTGATAATGAAAGAGATGGACACACTGGATCATGGAAGTAAACTAGTACATGTGAAACTACCTACAGGTCACTCACGCTGATCTTCGCATAATCTGATAATGAAAGAGATGGACACACTGGATCATGAAAGTAAACTAGCATATGCGAAACTAAACTAAAACAGTATTTAGATGAGACATCACTTGACAGGTTGGGTCATGAAATTACAGAAGTAACAGTAGGAAACTAAAATATTTTACTAATAATCGTATTTTGCCCTTTTAAAAGAAAAAAAAATTTAGTCTCTGCTTTGTAGATTGGTTGCAGATTGTCTTTCACTAAAATCTCAACTCTTGTTAACCACATTTAAAGCGAAATACTCAAATAGACGCAGGGTGGCCGCAGGAATTTCAAAATAAATTTCTCTTATTTATCCCTGACCCAGCGTAACATTTCCCTGATTAACATAAGAAAATATCCATCACCCACTTATAGCCGTACCTTCACCCCCAAATACCACATATATGAGCATATACAGATTTTTTAAATATTTTATATACTTCTTTATTTCATATAAACTATTTAAGCAAACGGACACCATCTAATTTCTAAAATGTTTACAGTATTGATTTTCATAGAAAAAAAGCATTTTTTATCATCAAACGTTTCTTTTTTTCTACCTGAAGGGTGTCAATTACAGTAGTGTAGCTGCTTTTAGGCACAGCAGGCCCGGGCCTACAACTTTTTCCAAGATATGTTCTGTTTACTCCCAATAATGCACCATTTAACTTCTTATTTTAAACTAGAAATGTGTCCATGAGACACAGATACCCCCACAGAAAACACTCAGCGATAAAAAATAAAATGTTGATGGAAAAAGGGCCGTAACTCAGGTAACACAAGGTGGATTTTGATGCCGAATCAATATGCACACCCTGACATCACAGGTAAGCATCCTGTAAAGTTTTAAAAAAAATCAGTTGAAAACTGTGGAAGGAGATAAAGATTTAACATAACATTTGACAAAAGGAAAGGGCTGTAACTCTGGTAATACAAGGTTGATTTTGACCCTGACTCGATATGCACATCTTGACATCATAGGTAAGCATCCTGTAAAGTTTCAAAACCATCGGTTGAAAACTGTGGGAGGAGACAGACAAACAAACTTTTCGGGATGGACAGACAGATGGAGATGGGATGTATCCCTCACCATTCGTGGTGCAGGCATAAAAAAATGATGTGGGGAGTGTTCTCCTAGACCCCTTTAGCACCCTCAAACTGTTGCTCAATTGCATGGACCTACAACTTAAAATCGGTCAACTACGCCTCTGAATTTACATGTTCAACATATTATTTTTGTTTTTGTAAGGAATTTGCAGAAATAAATTCTCCGACTTTTTCTGATTTTTGCATTTTTTAAAATTCCATGTTGTTTCCATAGTGGGAATTTGTTTGGGCCAGTTTTCTAGGATTCATGGCTACCCTGTTAAGAAAATAGTTGGCTTTGCAAATACATTTTGAACATGTCTAACAATCCTTTCCATCCTGTCTTGATCTTCAGATCTATGCTTTATGTTGACAATACTTTTTAATATTCGAACACTAAATGAGGCTCACCTTTACTCCTCTGCATAGTGGGACTTGGGGCTGGTCTATCATCCTCAGGTACAGTCTTACACATACACTAGTTAATACTCACCTTTACTCCTCTGCATAGTGGGACTTGGGGCTGGTCTATCATTCTCAGGTACAGTCTTACACATACACTAGTTAATACTCACCTTTACTCCTCTGCATAGTGGGACTTGGGGCTGGTCTATCATCCTCAGGTACAGTCTTACACATACACTAGTTAATACTCAACATTACTCCTCTGCATAGTGGGACTTGGGGCTGGTCTATCATCCTCAGGTACAATCTTACACATACACTAGTTAATATTCACCTTTACTCCTCTGTATAGTAGGACTTGGGGCTGGTCTATCATCCTCAGGTACAGTCTTACACATACACTAGTTAATACTCACCTTTACTCCTCTGCATAGTGGGACTTGGGGCTGGTCTATCATCCTCAGGTACAGTCTTACACATACACTAGTTAATACTCACCTTTACTCCTCTGCATAGTGGGACTTGGGGCTGGTCTACCATCCTCAGGTACAGTCTTACACATACATTAGTTAGTACTCAACATTACTCCTCTGCATAGTGGGACTTGGGGCTGGTCTATCATCCTCAGGTACAATCTTACACATACACTAGTTAATATTCACCTTTACTCCTCTGTATAGTGGGACTTGGGGCTGGTCTATCATCCTCAGGTACAGTCTTACACATACACTAGTTAATACTCACCTTTACTCCTCTGCATAGTGGGACTTGGGGCTGGTCTATCATCCTCAGGTACAATCTTACAGTGATGATGCTGGGCCTCTATAGTGTTCACAACGATCCTCACCAGCGTCTGCACTATGGCTGATATAGGCGATGTGTGAATCTGATACTGCAAAACGTATTAAACGGTCATGAATAAAAGCTTAAAGGATCATGTACACATTGTTTAGGTTATTTTGAGATGCCCCAGAGATGGGAAGGATGCATAGGATCCAGAAATCGTGCCTTTCTCATTTTATCAAATAGATTCCTTTTTATCGTCTGCGCAAAACATCCTTTTTTATAACATGGATAGACTCCAATACACACAGGAACAACCAGTTTAGGTCTGCATCCATCAAACGAGGCTAGGGCCCTTGTCTTGCCTAAGGACACACTAAAGAATCCCAGTGACGGATGCCAGTGAGACTCTAACCTGTGATCTCACGATTCAGAGTGCCTGCGTGCTATCCACTGTGCCACTGCGGCCACAAAGAAATTGTTTTGAATCTAATTCTACAATTGGAAATAATTTTGCGCATTATCTTTTGATTCTGAAACTGGAAACACTCATTCTTTAAAGGGACTGAAGATGATATCGAAGAATTTTGGGTATCAATTCAAATATGAATACAACCATCATAAATTGTTTCAGATTCATATTCATTGTGCATGTGCACTAGACTAGGGCCCATTATCTGTACAATTAATTATTGTTAATGAAATTGGATGGTCTGGTGTTGTCGTACAAATCAATAAATAATTAATAGTAATTCATATGCTGGTTTAAGGCTCTTGTAAATTCTTTTTTTGTGAAAGATATACACTTTATTTGTATTATTTGTAAAATATGATCACCATTTGAAAAAACGAAGCCTATTCATCCAGTTTTCCAGACTGAACATTTTCATTAACAATAATAAACAAGAAGGTCATGTACGGCTTAATTTAATGCATATGTGCATTTCATATGAAACTGAAGAACATTATGAAGGTTTTCATATGTATTTGGATTAACACCAATCACTCTTTTAGATCGCCCCAGTCCTTTTAAATAAGAATAACCACCATAGTGTGAAGCCAGGTGCATCAGGTGTGGGGCTCCAGTGATGTACCAGAGTGTGTAGTTACCTAACGTATATAAAATAAAATAAAAAATCATGATGTGAAGCCAAGATAGCCTGGTGTGAGGCTCAGACAAACATTTTTCGAAATGTAGATATATGCAACACCTTACAAGCAATACTTCTGCCTTTATAGCATGTTTTATGGGCAATTACAATTTACTTCCCGGGGGCTCATATGGTAGAGGGACTATAAACCTTAGAAAGAAAGAAAGAAAAAATTACAATTTGGGTTCAATGGGAGTCCAGAATTTATAGAAGACAAAATTACTTATGCAACCCTCCAGAGAATATTATAAGGAAACCCATGACAACATTTAGTAGAGCTAGAAAACGAAATATAAGAGATATAGACCTGTTAACACAGCTTACAACTTGATTTGGAGTGGAATGTCAACAGGGTCGATTACGTAAATTCTCATATTCCTGGAATAGCCAAGTTAAAAATGGCCAGTGATAACAACTAACGATCCCAGTCTCCATAATAGCATTCCTTGATATCAAAGGAACATATAAACACATTCTGACAGATTTTTGTGTAGGCAAATATAAAATTTTAAGTACATAAAAAATAAGTGTTGCTTGAAGTATATGGTAGACAATAAGGTATTTATCCATATCTAAAATCATGTGACCTGATATCCCCTCACCTGAAAATAAATTGAGGAAGTAAAATTTGACACACAATCATGACAATTAAACACAAAATATCTGGTGCAGTATACTTATTACTACTAGCAGTAGTTTATTTATTCAGGTAAAATGTAAATGCATTCCTACAATCTATAAATCATGTGACTGGGTAACAAGTGACACAAGTGTATTATTTGGGACATATTATTGTACAAAGATTAGGCAGAAGAATATGTATAAGGTTGATTCCCAGCATACAGTGACTATAATAGCAATGGAATACATGGTAAATCACAATGACCTAATAAGCAAATAATGTGAAGGAATATGTGTACATGCACTTATGCAATCTGTAAATTGTTAAAAGTGTGTTATATGGGACATACTATTGACAAAGTGGTAGCATATAGATTACACAGAAGAATATTTATTGATTCACAGCAAAAGGAATAAATATGTAACTTAAAATGGCGATGAGTGGAGATGAAGTGCCTCGGAAGAAAGAGGTGTCACTTAGTGAAAGTCAACTGTGTGCCTCAGAGGAGAACTTTCACTTGTTCTGTCACGTCTGCGCAGACGACAATAAACATGTTGCAGCCCATGGATTCTGCCTGGACTGTCAGGAGTACCTGTGTCCAGAGTGTGTTCACTTCCACAAACGAGTAAGAGCAACAAAGAACCATGTTATTCAGGACAGAGATTCAATGCCTAGAGATGCCAAACAAATACAAAACATAAGTCAATCTAAGGACACGTGCACCGAGACATGTTCCAAACATCCTGGGAAACTTCTGGAGTATTACTGTGAGGCCCATGATGAGTTAGCATGCAGTGTTTGTGTGACCCTCGGGCATTTAACTTGTGGGGTGGGGTATATTCCTGAACTGTCTAAAGGAATTACTGACGCGGATGAATACAAACAACTTTCTCAGAGGATAAATAGCCTCCACAAGAAGTCTGTGGAAACAAGCACCAAATCTATGGAATCAATCCAAGAAGTTGAAAACCAAAGTCATGAATTCACAGATGAGGTCACGCAACTAGGAGAAGAAATTATCAACCATGTCAGAGAATTAGTACAGAAAGCAATAAAAGAGAAAGATGAATTTGTCAAAGATATGATGACAGGACTAGAAGTTTCACAAAAACAAAATAATGAGGTAACTGAAGAACTAAATTCCATGAGTAGCTCTATGGAGGCAAAAAAGGATTCCGAAAATCAAAGTTTTGTTCTGATGAAAAAACTCAAACTGAAAATAAAAGAAACCGAAAATACAATGAGAAAAGTCCAAATAGGCTCAAAGCCAACAGTTTTTCAGTTTTCTGCAAATACTAAGCTGGTGGCTGTAAAAAGTATTTCAAGTATGGGAACATTAGTTAAGTATAAGAAAGTTGTAGAGCAGTGTGAAGTAATTGATATCTCTACAAATAAAGACAAAGAAACACCATGGATAACAGGCCTTGACATTCTGTCTGATGGTCGACTTGCTCTGGCTAATTTTGACAACAGGTCAGTAAAACTAGTGACAAGAGATAAAACTGTCTCTGAAATCAAACTGCAGGATCAACCATGGGACCTGACAGAGGTCAGTAAAGGTCAACTGGCAGTCACATTACGGATAGCATCTAAAATTCAGTTTCTGAGTGTTGAAAACAGTATGCGTTTAGGACATGTGATAGATACAGGTGATTACTGTGGAGGAATCTCATCATATCAAGGTCGACTGATTGTTAGTTTAATTGGGCGTTATCCTCAGGTTCAGATTCTGGATATAAAGGGACAAGTGTTGAGAAGAATCATTACCGGTGAAAATGGAGAGAACCTATTTCTGTTTCCTCAATATATTGCAGTCAACCCCAACAACAGCAGTGTGTATGTGTCAGATTATAGCAAACAAACAGTGACCTGTATGACCCTGGAAGGAAAGGTCAAGGCTGTTTATAGTTGTGGTAAATCGGAGAAACCACGGTGCATGGCAATAGATGATGACGGGTCAGTACTTGTCTGTGGTATCAGTAGTATCCACCATATTACAGCAGAATGCAGCAACATACAAGTATTACTAGAACAAGGACAGGAGGGACATTCATCTACGGCAGTTGCCTATGATTCAAACACTGGGAAGTTATACCTGTCAGGCATTCGTAAATTGTTACATGTCTACCAGTTAAAATGAACAGGGAATGTGATTGTTGTTGATATTCTGTGAAATGTAAAACACAGGACACATGTTGCCATGTTTGCCACTAAAGTTTCATTCTAATAGGGAACGTTGACATGTTCACACAGGTTATGTGTATTAATACAGCAAGCTGCAAATGCTTCATTATGGTGCAAATGGAATTTTTATTTTTTTATAGGAATTATTGTTTTTATCATGCATAATTTATGTTGTACTAATAAAATTCATTTTACAGATTTGCTATGAAAATATAAATAATTGAGAAAAAATATTAAATGAACAAAATTAAGATTTCACTATTCTAACTGTTTTACATGTTTAATATACATGTGTTCTACTTTCATGTTAATCATATATATGTGGCACTACATATGTGGCAAACATGTGAAACAATCGTGATTAAAACACAGCTCCTCTGATTTTATTTCTCTTCACAAGATAGATGTAGAAAGTCATGTAACTCATTTCTGGTTATTTTTTTCATGTATAATGTTTAAGTTGGTTACTTAAATTTATTAAGGTTGCACAAATCAGTTTAACAACTTGATCAAAGTGAATGGAAAAGTAAGTAATATATAATTATTTTCAGGTCCAAATATTTTAATCTAAGGTACATTTAAATTTACTGTTAAATAGACATCAAAACTATTTCCATTAAATATTTTCATATATCCCCGTATAAAGACTCCCCGCTAATAAATGAAACCACCCAACCTTTTTTCAGAAGGGGTGCGTTTATATGAGGCCATACATTTTTTTTTTTTTTTTTAAATTTGATTTTTTCATTACATGGTCCGAGTATTAACTTTCACACCCCATCCAACCCTTTCTCCAAGAAGCGAAAACTGGGTTCAGGCTGGGGTATGAAATAAAACCTTAATTTCAGCTTAAAAAGTTTGCATACTGTAAAATTAAAACATTTAATATGTAATTTTAAACAGCTTATCACATTTTTTCAGTAAAAAATGTTTTTAAACGTGTTTTATTGTCAAAATATCCGTCATAAAATCCTGCTAATGTAAGCTATCCCATCCCTTAATGGAATGGGGGACACATAATGTACATAATATTATGAGGTCTAGTTTAGAGAAAACTTTAAAAATAGGGTCCCCTTAAAAATAGGGTCGGTCGGGCCACCGGAAACACATATTTTTTTTTTTGGCCTAAGAGTTATGGTTCTTGTGCTCTGCATTTTCCCTCATCAGCATTGCCTTCTATCATGGTGTGAAGTTTCATTCCAGTTCCATTAGTAGTTTTTAAGTTATACCCCAGACAAGAATTATCAGTATAAAATTACAAAGACGAATAACTCTAATTTGATTCAATATAAAGTTATACTTCTTGTGCACTGCACTTTCCTTCTTTGCCCTCTATCAGAGTGTGAAGTTTCTTTCCAGTCCCATTAGTTGTTTTCAAGTCATACCCCAGACAAGAATTACAAATTTAATATACACTTACAAAGAGCAATAACTCTAATTTAAATGAAAATTAAATTATAGTTCTTGAGCACTGCACTTCCCTTCATTGCCCTCTACCATTGTTATGCTTTTTTTATTAGGGTCGCATTAGCAATTTTCAAGTTAAACTCTGGACAAGAATTATATGTACAAAATTACAAAGGACAATAACTGATTTGAATGAAGATAGGAGTTACGGTTCTTGTGCAGTGCACTTCCTCTCCTTTCCCTCTATCATTGTGTGAAGTTACAATTCCAGTCCTATTAGTTTTTTTCAAGAAATGCTACAGACAAAGAACCAGGACAGACCAAGCTGAGACTCTAGCGCTATGCTCCCCCAAAACATTTTGGGGCGCATGAAAAAGATAATATTAAACTTTATGAAAATCTAAACTGTTGATTAAAATCTGGAACTTTACCATATTTATCCAAAACAAGGCTTCTGTGGTGAGTGTAATAAAACCATGACTTAAATATCATAATACATAATACTCTATGGTGACACTGAGTTTCATCGGTGTGTTCTTGGGCAAGACACTTGCCCTTAGCGTCGTCCATCGGATGGGGACGTAAACCTGGCGGTCCCGTGTATCGGTCTATCCTCCGAGCACGTTAAAGAACCATAGGAATTTATTCAATACTAACAGTAGGGCACGGTTCCCGGATTCCTATGTATCCTTCCCCTCTCTCTGGGGCGGCTCTAAATAACATATACTGTGTTGATGAGCCGTTAAACAACATTCAATTCAATTCATAATACACTAATGTATTAGGTATTTAGATATGCAAATGAGGTCTGAATCAATGTTTGTGATTACGAAATGTTTAAAACGTGTCCATTTATTTCCACGGTATATATTCAAACAGAGCATATTAGTTACCATTTTGAAAATATACTTTATAACATGCACATCTAAAATTATTGGTTTATATGCACATTTAAAATTATTGGTTTATTGTCATATAATTTGTATAGTGACCGCTTTAGTCGCATAAAATATCTTGAGTAATTAAACTAACAACCAACATCATAACTTCACTTATAAAATGGCGCCGTGTCGTAGGTGAATATACAAAATTAAAGTTAAACTTTCACATTGTATAGGTGTTATGAGATAAAAGAATGTTACATTCTTGACTGTTATGTGTATTCTTTTACATTCTTCATTGAGTCCAACTCGTTTATTAGAGTCAATAATGCACAGACACTTATGTAAGAATGCAATCATAGAGCTATAAAACACAAGTTTCCAGGTTTAAAGGGACACACAGCAATCTTGAAGTATTTGTCAAGCTTTAAATTACAATCATTTATTCTGAAGTATTATGTTGACTTTAAACCCGTTTGCTTATATTGTATACAAGGTAGTACAATTTGGGAGTTTAAGATTTCTTTGTTCCACCGTAGGTTTAAATATATGATTGGTAAAACAGAACCAACAATTAGTAATAATATGTAAAAACAATTTGCTTTGAACTATCCAAATAATAATTAAATATTGCGTTAGTTTTGATGTTACACCTGTTTGCATATATTTTACACAAGGTAGTAAAATTTGGGAATTTAAGATTTCTTCGTTGTTACACCATAGGTTAACAATTTGCTTTCAATTATCCAAATAATAATTAATATCGAGTTATGCAGAAAAACTAACATGTCACCATAAGTTTTAAACAAAGTTAACCCTTAACCCGCTAAGCATGACTATAATAGTCTTTGCGTCCATTGTAAACCCAGAACAGCCTGCGAGTATCAGGGTTTACAACGTCTGGCTGCAAATCAGTCATTTTCCCCAAAACATCCCTTTGTCACATAAATGGGATGGTCTTAATTCAAAGAAAGAACAGTCCAATATATTTTTGCAGCGGGTTAAGGGTTAAAGGTTGCTTTGTGTCCCTTTAAAACCATAACATCAAATTTCTTTGTTCCACAGCATATTATTGTTTTGTTTGATTTCCTCATGTTGTGGTTGAATATATTACATGGTCTGATTTTCACATTCATAACACTTCTACACAAAATATTTGTAAGCTTTTTTATATTAATTAGTTTCTCTTAGCAAATAAAATTCCTTATAACCAGAAGATAAATAGTGTTGTTTTATGTCAAAACCCCATCTTTTATCCTGCAATCTTTATGATGTTGTTACATTTGACTACAGGCAGGCTTCCACATATTAAGGAATAATGGCTATAAAAACAGCCAAAAAAACCACAGTGTCCAAATCTGTCTTGGCCGACTTTAACGCCATTTGTTCTCATATTTACCCTACTAGTGCTGTTTGCACTTCTCCTAGATGAAATGAACTGAGGTTTTACATGTATTGTGCTGAGGTTTTCAGCTCAAGAGTGCAAGGCATTATCCACTGGCATAATGAGGCGGCTTTCCTGGGTTATATTCCCAATGCCAATTTTTTTTTTTTTTTTCCAAATTTTGAGATAAAAATTCCCAACTAAAGGAAAACTTTATGGGTAAAAGTAATTGATCACAGATCCAATGACATTCTTTCAGTCAAAACAACAAGATTTATCTCAATCTATTGAGTTTGTTAGTTACCTTTATAGTTAGACTCAAGGGCAATTACTCTGTTCGATTTGGGGCATGTCTAAAATTTTCCAGCCTGATGACAAAGACTGAAGTTGGGAGCCAATACCTGAACATTTTACATAAGAAGATGCTTAAACTAGAGCTGAAAAAATATACCCACGCTACCAGTCCCCCACATTCTACACCCTACCGTTTGAGTAAAGATGAGTGGAATAGGATTTTCATGATGAGGTAATGGTGGCCTTGACATCTGACCTCATGACCTCAAAATCAATAGGGGTCATCCTCTCATCACAGGCAGTTTACACATGAAGTTTCATGAGATTTGCTTTAGGGGGAAATGAGTTACAGAGTGGTCAAGGATTTTCATAGTCGGGTCCCGGTGACTTTGACCGTTGACCTACTGACCTCAAAATCAATAGGCATCATCATCTCACCACAGGCAGTCCACCTATGAAGTTTCATGAGATTTGCTTCAGGGGGAGAGGAGTTATGGAGCGGACAAGGTTTTTCATTATCGGGTCCTGGTGACCTTTCACCTTTGACCTACTGACCTCAAAATCAATAGAGGACATTCTCTCACCACAGGCAGTTCAGCTATTAAGTTTCATGAGATTTGTTTCAGAGGGAGAGGAGTTATGGAGCGGACAAGGTTTTTCATTATCGGGTCCCGGTGACCTTGACCTTTGACCTCAAATCATTAAGGGTCATCCTTTCACCACAGGCAGTTCACCTATGAAGTTTCATGAGATTTGCTTCAGGGGGAGAGGAGTTATGGTGTTGACAAGGTTTTTCATTATCGGGTCCTGGTGACCTTGACCTTTGACATACTGACCTCAACTCTATAGGGGTCATCCTCTTACTACAGGCAGTTCACCTATGAAGTTCATGAGATTTTCTTCAGGGGGAGAGGAGAGGAGGAGCTATGGAGAGGACAAGGGTTTTCATTATCGGGTCCCAGTGAACTTGGCCTTTGACCTACTAACCTCAAAATCAATAGCGGTCATTATCTCACCACAGGCAGTTAGCCTATGAAGTTTCATGCGATTTGCTTCAGGGGGAGAGGAGTTATGGTGCTGACAAGGTTTTTCATTATCGGGTCCTGGTGACCTTGACATATGACATACTGACCTCAACTCAGAAGGGGTCATCCTCTTACTACAGACAGTTCACCTATGAAGTTCATGAGATTTTCTTCAGGGGGAGAGGAGTTGTGGAGAGGACACGTTTTTTTCATTATCGGGTCCCGGTGACCTTGACCTTTGACCTCAAAATCAATAGGGGTCATCCTCTCATCACATGCAGTCCACCCATGAAGTTTTTCAGAGATTTGCTTTAGGGAGAGAGAAGTTATGAAACTGTTGCGTCAACAGACAGACAGATGGACAGATGGACGGACGGACAAGGTGAAACTAGCATACCCACCTAAACTTTCTTTCTTTATTTTTACTAACTGCAACAAGCAAACAATTGTTATGAGTCACTATCGCAAAATTGATGTCTGCTTCAAGCGCGATTTTAGTGAGTACAAAAAATATGACGTAATCCGATCCAATGTGCTGGTACCACTAAATAATTGCTGTCGAGTGATGTATTTAATACTGGGGAAGGTACCACAGGTTTCAGAAAGCAGGAGCGTGAACATTAATTGACAGAAGTGCCGAGAACCAATAACCTGAACGACTCAGGGGCAAGCTACCTTACATAAGAAGCAATCTACCCTATATAAGAAATAGTCTATTTCTTATATAGGGTAACTTACAGCAGTGTTGTGTCACTTGATTTATTTAAGATATTATATTTGATCTTTACCAAACTCTTTCAGAATGTTAATAACCAGAAAAGCCTTAATAAAACAAACCATATATGATACCCCCACCCTCTCCCACCAAACCTGCACCCACCACACACACACACACACACACAGCCGCTTAACTTGATTTCCATGAGTCGAAAAAGGGGCAGAACTCCATGAAAAATCATCAGACAGGAAATCCAGACCATATGTGGATGTCCACCTCACGGTAGTGCTGCATAACAAGTTTATTGCCTTTTGATGTAGAGTAAAAGAGAAATTAGTTGCACAAAAGAGCATCGACTATATATACAGGACAGAAACGGATGAGGATTCTATTATTTTTAAAGAAACAATAAACACACAAAATATCATTTGATAGTGCACCCGCCACATCACCCCACAACCTCTCTTGATGACGGATGGGTGGGGGGTGGGGACAGGTGTGTGGCATAATATGCTGTATGTAGCAATAAACAAAAGAACACGGAAACGTACATTTGGGAGAGGGTGGGTGGAGGGGGGAATAACCATCATGGTGTGAAGCCACAAGTCTGATGTGGGGCTCCAGGTACCAGAGTGTGTAGTTACCACCCTTATACAGAATGAACATCATGGTTTGAAGCCACGAGAGCCTGGTGTGGGGCTCCAGGTACCAGAATGTAGTTACTTACCTTATACAGAATAACCATCATGATGTGAAGCCACGGGAGTCGGGTCTCTGGCTCCAAGTACTAATATGTGTAGTTACCTACCTTATACAAAATAACCATCATGGTGTGAAGCCAGGAAAGTCGGGTGTGGGGCTCCAGGTACCAGAGTGTGTAGTTAGGTGGCTGATAGTCGCTGGCATATCGCTGAGGTGAGGGACCATACTGTAACAGCAGAAGTGTGATGGGAAGGATCTTGTTACCCAGCTCAAAGTTTCTATCCAGGACCTGTACAAAAAAAAGGGTTGAAATATATTCACATAACTTATAAAATGTTCAATTCTTCGTCTAAATGCAACGCATTACAATTTGTGCATTGATTTGTTCTGTGGAATATTGTCACACATTTGAAATAGTAACATATCTGAACCTAAAGTATCAATATAACATACAGGCAGTGTATTAGCCAACCAAACCGCGCAGCTGTCTCTTGCATGGCCGGTTTTGGAAAATTGCATCCAATATTGGTAGGGTGGGTGGGGGAAAACGAAGCATTTTATTTTTGCTTAACAACACTCACCATCTCCTACTTTCTCAACATGTTATGCTTTGTATGATGTATAGAAGAAAGATGATTTAAAATGTACCTTTTATCTGTAAAAAAAAAAAAGAAAAAAAAAGAATCCCCAGAGACACTCTTGGCACGGATTGGCTCTAGCACTTGCACACCCTGTTTGCATATTTGCACACCCAAGACTTGAATTCTGCCTAATACACTGCATACTGGTATGCAGTTTTAAAATTATGAGTCTTATCAAAGTGGATACACAGCACTTAGGGTGATGAAAATATGCCTCGTCACAAAACACAAGACCTGGTATTAGAACACTTACAAATGAAGCCCCAGTCAGGTAGGCGTTGAACACAGCTGAGGTTCTGTAAAATAAGATTTTCATATATGATTATATTTCAACACACATAAAGTTACCTAGTCACACAAATAATTAATAAATGATGTTTATCTGAATGGTGTTTTACATCATTTTTAGCACGTTAGGCCATATATGACAGTCAATTTTGTTTGTGGTAGAGGCAGACTACCCCATATTTCCTGGGTAGAACCAGTATTGTATACCGCCTGCCATCCGTAAGAATCAACACTTTCTCACTTGACAAGTCTAGCTCCCAGTGGGATTCAAACCCGCAGCAGTGAGAGGCAAAAAAGTCTCTGTCACAGCGTATTTACAATCCCGACCACAGAATGGTGCTTTAACAGCTAGATCACCATGGGGAATGGTGACGGGTAAAACAACAATAATGGAGTACTTGCCAAGAATTGACCAACCATTCTTAAGACTATTCTTAGACATGAGATCTAGTACTCAAATTTCGTTCACAAATATTCCTATGACTTTTAAAGATAAACAATCGTATGAAGTTACTATTTATTCATGTTTATCATAATGATATATAGCAGCTTGTAATGAATGCTTATCCTTTAAACTTATAGAAACATGTGTGACTGAAATTTGCATACTTGGGCTTAAGTCTTAAGGATACTCTCAAAAATGGCTGGTGAATTTAAGGCCAGAATGGGAAATTTGCATACTTGGGCTTAAGTCTAAGAATATTCTCAAGAATGGCTGGTGAATTCAAGGCCAGAATAGGAAATTTGCATATTTGGGCTTAAGTCTAAGAATATTCTCAAGAATGGCTGGTGAATTCAAGGCCAGAATAGGAAATTTGCATACTTGGGCTTAAGTTTAAGAATATTCTCAAGAATGGTTGGTGAATTCAAGGCCAGAATAGGAAATTTGCATACTTGGGCTTAAGTTTAAGAATATTCTCAAGAATGGCTGGTGAATTCAAGGCCAGAATGGGAAATTTGCATACTTGGGCTTAAGTTTAAGAATATTCTCAAGAATGGTTGGTGAATTCAAGGCCAGAATGGGAAATATGCATACTTGGGCTTAAGTTTAAGAATATTCTCAAGAATGGCTGGTGAATTCAAGGCCAGAATGGGAAATTTGCATACTTGGGCTTAAGTTTAAGAATATTCTCAAGAATGGCTGGTGAATTCAAGGCCAGAATGGGAAATTTGCATACTTGGGCTTAAGTTTAAGAATATTCTCAAGAATGGTTGGTGAATTCAAGGCCAGAATGGGAAATATGCATACTTGGGCTTAAGTTTAAGAATATTCTCAAGAATGGCTGGTGAATTCAAGGCCAGAATGGGAAATTTGCATACTTGGGCTTAAGTTTAAGAATATTCTCAAGAATGGCTGGTGAATTCAAGGCCAGAATAGGAAATTTGCACACTTGGGCTTAAGTTTAAGAATATTCTCAAGAATGGCTGGTGAATTCAAGGCCAGAATGGTAAATTTGCATACTTGGGCTTAAGTCTAAGAATATTCTCAAGAATGGTTGGTGAATTCAAGGCCTTCTCTACACAGAAGGATTAATCCATTTCATGTCAGTCCAGCACTGCAACTTACAACTTACCTCAGTTTATAGGGGGGAACACTGAATGATTTTTCTGACTGGTTGTAACCAAGCAACACGTTCAAGTGACGTAAAACAATGTTCTGAAATGTAGTAACACACATAATATTTATCGAATTAGATCCAAATCTAATACTTATCTTATTAACCAATTATGAAACATAAAGTCCTTTTCCATATCGTTAGACTAAAACAAAAAGCGGAGTACAAAACGAGATGTTTTTTGTTAAAAGAATGAATGAATGAATGCTGTCTTATGGCACGTCGTCACAAACAGGTCCTTTTGTGCACGAAGATTAATGAAAGTCAATTATTAAAAATTACACTAAAATGCTTAGGTGAAACTATTTACAAATAAAGGATGATACGGTAAAATATGAACCATCTATTTGAACATCAGTAAATGCCCATCAACGGGCTTATAAATAAATGAATGCAAATAAGAACATATTACAATGAATTATACAATCTTGATTGCTTTCAAGAAATCTACAAGAAGATTGAAATAAATTATATCAAACAACTAAAGTGTTTCAGAGCACTTTTAAATAAATTTTGTTTGAAAATAGTGCATCAACACCTTTAAGAAACCGACAGGAAGGAGTTTATCCACAGCCCGCAGTTTCTCAGTGGTGAAGATTTCTCCGTAGCCTCTATCCTATATGTAGAACTGGTTCCTATTACAGCTGTTAATATAATCCATACTAATTTTGATAAAAGCCAAGCCTATTCCTGAAGTAAGCATTATGATTCTACAATACTACTCTGATGCTGTGGATGCTTACCTCTGATTTCTGGACATCTTCAGGTACATTCTCTTGATTGCACTTGACCATGAACTGAAAATATGACATCATTATTTGGTCAAAGATCAACTTCAATACAAACAAAAAATCTTAGTGCATATAAAACGGGCTTTTCAAAATAACAATTACCGGTATATCTAGAAATCGTTTACCATTTTACAAGTAAATCTAGAATTTGTTTCCACATAAACGGTGGTTACCCCAGTTTGATTGAGTATATCTGGTATAAACGTAATTTTTCTTTTCTTTTTTCTAGTTATAAACCTTTTGTTTCCGGACCAATTTCCCCGTTTCTTAACAAAAACAACAGGATTTGTTTCATCCTTAATATCAAGCGAGCTCCCCTTTCTTCAAAGAATGTCCCATTAGAGCCTCCCAGAAACAGGGAAAGGATAAACAGAAATCCGTGAACCTGCCCTATTCTTACTAACAAATAGATTCCTATGGCTCTTTAACATGCTCGGGGAATACACTTCGATACATGGGACGTTTGGTTTACGTAACCATCTGGCAGAGCAGGCTATAGGAAAATGTCTCAGTGGCACTGGTGAAATTCTAAACAACATGAATGCTTACTGTAGATCGATAATCATGCAACTATTACTTACCTTCATGAGGAGAGCGACTAGCTGATGCACCATCTCCCTGTCCACATCCTCGAAGTCTATCATGCAACTATAACATACCTTCTTTAGAAGAGTGAAAAGCTGATGCACCGTCTCTCTGTCCACACCCTCAGTCCATGGCCTGAATCATCAAGACTGCATGTATGCTAACATCCATTACTTACCTTCATGAGGAGAGTGACCAGCTGGTACACCGTCTCTATGTCCACACACTCGAAGTCCATGGCCTGAATCATCAAGGCTGTATGTATGCATCCATTACTTACCTTCATGAGGAGAGTGACCAGCTGACACACTATCTCTCTGTCCACACCCTCGAAGTCCATGGCCCGATGCAACAAGGCTACACGTATGCTAACATCTATTACTTACCTTCATGAGGAGAGTGACCAGCTGACACAATGTCTCTCTGTCCACACCCTCAAAGTCCATGGCCCGATGCAACAAAGCTACATGTCTGCTAACATCTATTACTTACCTTCATGAGGAGAGCGACCAGCTGGTACACCGTCTCTCTGTCCACACCCTCGAAGTCCATGGCCCGATGCAACAAGGCTGCAAAGTTACTCTCCTCGTCTGTGAACTCCTTCACATAGCCACCTGTATGCATGAAAATAAATAAGTTCATATTCACTTCACAACAGCAGCTATAGCAACAGGTTAATAGGCTAATAAGATTATGTTAGTATCAGCCAACAACCTGTTATCCAGCATAATTTACCATTGCAATCTTAATAAAATGGATGTAAATGACACTTGTAGTTTCTAAACACATATTTTAACATTATTAATATAAAACTTATTTTATGTTTGCATATAATTCTACCTTCTTCCCCACCCCCCACCCCCTGTGTCATTGCCGGGATAGAATACAAGCACTGCAATCTCACAAACACACTGTCACGTGCAGAGGGGAAGGACACCCCTCCCCCTCCCCACCCCCGTCACGAGCAGAGGGGAAGGACACCCCTCCCCCAACCCACCCCCGTCACTCATATTCATTTTGTCATTTCTGCTCATTCAAGGTCTTTATGATGACAACTCTGCAGTTCTGCAGGTAAGATGGTTCCAAGCCCATTCTCCATATTTTACAGTTCTGCAGGTAAGACGGTTCTAGGCCCATTCTCCATATTTTATCTTGATGTAAATGGAGGATGAGCTGGCACGTTCATTCCAGTTAGGCGTCATATAAACTTTCATGAGCTCCTTAAAACCCAATTCTCTTAACACCTTCTTTATTGGAGGTGGGGGTGGAAGTGGGTGGGGGTTGGGAGGGATCTCCCCAAAATGAGGGCATTTTTTTTTCCGTGGCAGATTTGTCAGGTATTCATATAGAGGCACACACATTACTTCTTGTTAACTGTGCAACAGAAAAGCAAATAAAATTAAACTAAATCTATTTTTAGACAAATACCTAAAATTTTAAGATTTAAATGCGATACATAGAACTGGCAGCATATGATTATAGATAAAGATGTTGTATGCATGTAACTTACATTTCCACCACTTTCATACTTCAACATTTTAGAACATATCTTATTTTAGTTTTTATAAATGTTGTTAAACAGTCACTGACATCAGAAATCACGAGAAAAAGGAAACCACATACCTTGGAAGACAGAGTTTGCCAATGACCCAAGGTTTTGCTTGGTTCCCTGTCTTGGCAGAAGGAACTGCGGAGCTGACTGCTGGCGAATACATGACTTGTCCTTATCCGCTGCACAACCTATATGCAAAGAAAGCAGGTAACATCGATGCAAAAATCATTTCAGGTCGATGAGGAACACATAAATGAGGCGTGATTCAAATCACTTTCAAAGATATTCATTTTAAGTCTTAGAAATGAAAGAAATCATAATGTCATATTATGTACATTTCTGGAGGGCTAATCTCAGAAAGTTTGGGTTGAATCAAATTAACTTTTGTGGTTTGGTGATAATTTTTTGCAGTAAACCTGATCTAGATCGACATCGAGATTTTGAATTTAAGTCTACACTGAGTCACTGTAAGAAAAAGTTACGTACCTTTTGCAGGAGATTTTGTGAGAAGGTGTATGGGTACAGACACGGCCCTCCTGTATGGTGGCTTGCTGAACATACTGACAGACCGTATGCTGTCAGTCCTCGCCAACGCAAACCTTGCACGGTTCAACTTTCGCAGGAAATGTTCACTCTCTTTGTCACTGCTCGTTAAATCTAATAATAAATACAATCCAGTGAAAATGTGAATTAAAAAAAAAAATCAACAATTATAAATTTCACATTGCAGACTGCATAAACAATTTCTTAAACATATCAGAATACGTTCAAATGGCAGCTTAAAACTGTATGATTAAATGTACAGTTTGTAAATTTTCAAAATACAAAATTTATTTTATTTAAGTTATCTGGAGCACAACTCCCAAAATAATTTGTTATGTATTACAAATATATTATACATACATTTACATATACATGTATACCCTCCTCCAACACATTCAATGACAAATCTATCAATAGCATCATATTTCCCCTAATAATAGCTTCTCATCTTATAGAAGCATACCACCCCCACCCCTCCCTTTCCACAATCCATTGTCTCGAAATCTTATGTTTATATCAAATCCAAACATTCAGAATTCTTTAAATTTGAATAAATGACTGATCTTTCGTAAAATAAAAAATATTTAGATTTTAATAGATTTAGTGTGAATGATATTATAACTCTAATAATTAAAAACAAAAAAAACAAGAGGACCAAGAGGGCCTTTGGACGCTCTACTGGCTAAAGCTAAAGTTTGTGTGTAAGGGGCCATAACTCTGTCAAAAATCATTCAACTGGAACATGGCCACTACATTCTCTACATGGCTTGGTACTGATCATCTCTGCCATGTTTTGCTGAAATCTGGCCAGAGGTTCAGGAGAACTAGTCTGTACAAAGTTAGTGTTATAAAACCTTTAAAGGGTCATAACTCTGCCAAAATTTATTTAAATGGGACACGGCGATGATATGTGCAACTAGGTTTGGTACTCATCATTCCCGCCAAGATTTCTTTAAATCCGGCCAGGGGATCAGAATAACTAGTCGGGACAAAGTTTGTGTATTAAAACATTTGAAGGGAGATAACTCCGCCAAAAATCATTCGAAAGGAACAAGGCAATGATATGCACAACCAGGCTTGATATTGATCTTCCTTGACAAGTTTCATTGAAATCCAGCCAGGAGTTTAAGAGAACAAGTCTAGACAAAGATTGTGTATTAAAACCTTTAAGAGGCGTAACTCCGCCAAAAATCTTTTAACCGCAGCACGGTGATGATATGCACAACTAAGCTTGGTATCGAACATCCCTGCAAAGTTTCGTTGAAATCCGGCCAGGGGTTCAGGAGAACTAGTCTTGACAAAAGTTGTGTATTTAAACCTTTAAAGGGCCACAACTGCACCGAAAATCATTTAACCAGAACACAGCGACGATATGCATAACAAGACCTGGTACTGATCATCCCCAAAATGTTTTGTTGGAAATCCGGCCAGGGGTTCAGGAGAACTAGTCCAGACTAAGTTTGTGTATTAAAAACTTTAAAGGGCCATAACTCTGCCAAATCATTCAACCGGAACACAGTGACGATATGACCATCTTGGCTTGGTACTGATAATCCCTGCAAAGTTTCGTTGAAATCTGGCTAAATGAAGGTCCTATCATCTTCAAGAGGCAAAATACAGCATCTTGGAACTAAATCCAGGGCCATAACTCTGGTGTTACTAATCCGATTTGGTTGGTTTTCAAACTTTTCCAATATTTCATTGATAGTAACAATCTGGTAAAGTTTGGTAAAGATCGAATAAAATATGAAGGCCCTATCGTCTTAACGAGGCAAAATACAACAATCAACAATATTCAACAATCTGGTAAAGTTTGAAAAAGATCGGATGAAAAATGAAGGCGCTATCGTGTTAACGAGGCAAAAGTTAACGTAAGACGGACAGACTGACGACGGACAACTCGCCATCCAATAAGCTAAAAACTAATGAGCACCACCTTTGCATTTTGCGAAGCACCCGTGTGCTGTTATTAGGGGAAATATGGTATTACTTTCAAAGCTGTTATAATGAATTATGATATCCTTACATTTATAGAACCCAGGGATGTGATTCAGCTCTGCAAACTTTCACAGGGGTTTACAGGGGACTGACAAGACTCCTTACAGGGTCAAGGGGCAGTGCCCCTTCTGGGGGACCAGTTGGCGAAGCCCCCTTAAGCGCCTGGGTTTTAGCTCCTGGAGTGACCCGAAACAAGCTTAAAATCAGTTATATCACAAAGAGTAACACATCAAATAATTAACTATTTACTATTGAATGAAACATACAAATGTGATAAATGATACATATTTTTTCATGAGTCCATGTTTTGCATTTTAATTTGATTTAATAAAGTAATCACGGCATTTTTTGATGAAATTATCACAAGCATTTGCAGACTTCCAAATTTGTTTTGAGCCTTGCGATTGGTTGGAATATTCCCTAACCCTATTCACAATTACTTTGTTATTCTAAAAGCTGGCCAATCAAACGTCGTGTAACGCAACTTAACGGATGTAAAACTATGCATCATGTTCGAGAACGCTTATTTTCTCGGCACCAAAAACTGATTTGCAGTGACCCCACCTCCCCACCACCCCTGAATTCATGCAATCAATTCACAAAAATGATCTTTTTGATGGAACAAATGCGGACGAATCACTTCCCTGAGAACCATTTAAAGGGACTGCCGGCAATACTATACATGATATGAATGATACGCTATACTATACCTTTTTAAAATATATTGCACACTCTACAAAGTCTAGACTTCAGTATGGGCTATTCCATTTAAACTTTGAAACTACTGTATTGCAAATTCCTAAATTCATATATTTCGATTATAAATTCACTTCTATGACTGGTCATTCACTTCTATGACCGGTAAACAAATCACTTCTCTGGTGTCTTTGTCTCTTGGGGTATGTTTAAATGGAATAATCCTAAACAATAAATAATGGAAAGGGGATCCCTTGTAAGGAACAAACACAAACAAGAGAGAAAAGTAACAGACTCAGTTTTATAGTCTGTTCATAAGAGGTAATAGCCATGTATGGTGCAACACCTCTTATGCTCCCTGAATAGTATTCTACTTTTAAGCCACAAATATTCGGCTAGAAGACGCCAAAGGACCAGCAAGTAGTTATTAAGGGGATAACGTACAATTTAATCAAACATCTTTTCATAAGGCATAAAGGGAGATAATTTAAAACAAGAAATGGAGCTGTTTGAAAACAGATAAGTTCATCTATGACAAAAAAAATAAAATAGTAAAAAGGTGAACAATTTCAGTCATACTGTAGTGTCACTCTGGTGAGGTGCATGTGCAGTGCTCGAATTCACCGTATATTTTGAATGGAATTGGGCCTAACATGTTTAAATTAACAAAGGGTGTATAACCTAGAATAGCACATATGGCTGCGCAGAATGAATTTCCTTGTAGATAAGGTGACATTTTTATGTTCATTTACTATGATTAGGCCATTTAGAGTAAAAATAAATCATTATTTGTCAATTTTCAGTTGGACCTCTAAGACCCGCCCACCCCCACAAAAATAACTACAACTTATTAACGTACCCCATTTAAAGACAGTATGTATGTACGTCAATGAATTAGTCAGAATTAAAAGACTTGCAAACAGAGAGTGCAAAATAATTTGCTAACATGCAGACTGTAATGCACTGAGATCCAATCCGTGCCAAGTGGGGAGTGCCTCTCGGGCATTTTTTACAGATAAGGATGAACATGGTTTAGTTTAGATAAGCTTTCTCATATAAAAGTATCCAAAAGATATCAATATTGAGAAAGTAACAGCCGCAGAGTTGTTTACAAATTACTTTTTTTACCCAAACCCCACCTAATATTGGTCGTGATTTTAAACAAGAGGCCCAAAAGGGCCTGTGGTCGCTCTACTGGCTAATATGGCTCCTATAACATCAATGAAGCGAGTGACTATCGTCTTAAAGAGGCAAAATATAGCATTTTTAACTAAATCAAGAGCCATAACTCCACCATTACTGGTCCGATCTGGCTGGTTTTCGAACTTGTCCAAGCTATCATTGACATTAACAATCTGGTCAAGTTTGGTAAAGATCGGATAAAGCATGAACGCCCTATGGTCTTAACGAGGCAAAATATAGCATTTTTAACTAAATCAGATGATGCCCTATCGTCTTAACGAGACAAAAGTCCACGACGGATGGACGACGGACAACTCGGCATCCCATAAGCTCTCCTGGTCTTCGGCCAGTGGAGTTGAAAAACTGATGTTAAACACGGCTGCACAGATGGCTAGCTAATACACTGATGAACATAAAGAGCTTGATGAGTGTAGGGCTAAGTGTTAGAGAGAATTACACAAAAGTAGGTCAAGGTCACCATCTTTTGATTTTTACTATGTCGTGGTTGTCAACATATTATATCCAGAATTTGTCTGAATAGATTTTTCCATGTAAATATTATATCCGGAAATTGTTTGAATAGGTTTTTCCATGTAAGTATTATATCCGGAATTTCCATGTAAATATTATATCTGCAATTTGTCTGAATAGGTTTTTCCATGTAAATATGATAACCTTAATTTGTCTGAATAGGTTTTACCATGTAAATATTATATTCAGAATTTGCCTGAATAGTTCCATGTAAGTATAAACATGGTAGGTTAATCTTCCCATTGAAAACAAACGTGTAACTCATATTTTATTGGCTGAGCTGCCAAACATTTTCACAGCGAACTTTAGGTTGTTTGTACCTACATCACGAGACGAGAGGCATTTTATGGAGTAAGTCTATATGTAAGTATGCATAAAGATAAAGAATGTACAGCTAACAGTGTTTGAGAAACAGAGATTAGTAGAGGTTAGCCAGCTAAATGCAAAAAGAAAGTTAGAAACTAGAGTCTTTGACGACAATGCTGAGGGTATTGCGTAAGCTCTAAACAAATTCTTTTAATAGCTATTTGGATTTTTTTCAATGAACAAATAATATTTTGAGATTTTTTTTTTCACAAATGTTAAGAATTGCTTAATTTTTTAGAATGCCAAATCGGGCCATGTTTATATTCCTAAAATCAAAATAATAAACCGGGGGGGTGAAAGCAAAACTGTTAACAAACTTCAAATATGTTCATGGGACACGGATGCCTCCATTGAAAACAATGGCCCCGAGTCGCTCACCCGAGAATTTTTGCAACGAGGAAAAAGTAGTTAACAAGTGCAATTGATTATAGATTGAAATCTTCGTACGACATATTAAGGTAAAGTTGCAAAACTTGGTTCTTCATACTGACAGAGAATATCTGTATGAAAATTGACGGATAGGAAACCCCGGGGTGCCGCCAATTTTTACCCTAGGAACTTCATTTGTACAACTTTCATAGTATAAGATTTGGCGATCATATATAAACAACAAGAGGCCCAAGAGAGGGCTCTACTACTGGATTGGGGGGGGGGGGGGGGGGGGGGGGGGATGTATTTGGATCAAGTTTGGCTAGCTTTACATCAAATCAAACTTTCGTTAATATAAACACACCAACAAATCAAGTTTGACATGTGACCCAGGGGCGTGGCCAAATTTGACCCCAGGGTCACCATTTGAACAGACTTGGTAGAGGGCTATAAGCTGAGTGTAAATACAAAACATTAAACCATTTGTTCTTGTAATTTCAGAGAAGAAGATTTTTGTTAGTCCCTATATAATTCTATGTAAAACGTGTGACCAAAATTTGACTCCAGGGTCACCATTTGAACAAACTTAGTAGAAGACCATAAGCTGTTGGTAAATACAAAATATTAAAGCTCTGGCTCTTGTAGTTTCAGAGAAGAAGATTTTTAAAAAGTACGAAGTACGACGGACAACTCGCCATACCTAAAAACTGTCGAAATCTATTCAGTGGTTCATAAGAAGAAGATTTTTTAAGGTTCTGACCATGTATGGTAATAGCAGCCATCTTGGATAATGAATTGATCTAATTTAGATAATTTTGAAAGGCATTGACCTCAGAATCATTTGCGTGAAAATTGATCAAAATTGGCCGTGAAGTTTCTGAGATATCGTTTACCCTCTCCCCACCCATACTTCAATCGCGGCCATCTTGGATGAGGCGTTGTCCTAATTTTAACAAATTTGAAAATCATTGACCTCAGGATCATCCATCTGAAGTTTAGTCAATAGTGACCAAGCAGTTTTGGAGAATAAAATCTTTAAAAAGATTTTTCTATACTATTCTATGTAAAACTGTGACCCCCGGGGTGGGGCAAGATATGACCCCAGGGTCACCATTTGAACAAACTTTGTAGAGGACCATAAGCTAATGCTACAAACAATATATGAGAGATCTACATCTTGTGCTTTAAGAGAGGAAGATTTTTTAAATTCCCTATATAAATTTATGTAAAACGTAAAATCTTCATATACAAACTTTGGAACCCCGAGGCACAGCCACTTTTGACCCTAGGAACTTCGTTTGTACAACGTTTGTAGCCTAGGAGTTGGAGATCTTGTTTACAAATGCCCTACATAAGTCTATGTAAAACATGTAAAATCTCCATATTCAAACTTTGGAAACCCGGGGCACAGCCATTCTTGACCCTAGGAACTTTCTTTGTATAACTTCTGTAGTCTATGAGTTGGTGATCATTTATAAATAAAATCTGTCAAAATCTGTTCAGCGGTTCTTGAGAAGAAGATTTTTTAAGGTTTTGACCATATATGGTAATGGCGGCCATCTTGGATGTTGCATCGACTTAATTTGTACAACTTGGGAAGTCACTGATTTCAACTGGTAGCGGTTTCTGAGGAGATGTCGTTTACAAATGCCCTATATAAGTCTATTTAAAACATGTAAAATCTCCATATACAAACTTCGGAACCCCGGGGCACAGCCATTTTGTGACCCTAGGAACTTTGTTTGTACAACTTTTGTAGTCTAGGAGCTGGCAAACATTTATAAACAAAAACTCAAAATCTGTTCAGCGGTTCTTGAGAAGCAGATTTTTTAAGGTTTTGACCATATATGGTAATGGTGGCCATCTTGGATGTCGCATTGATCTAATTTGTAAAATTTTGGAATAATTTGACCTCAGTATCGTCCATGTGAAATGTGGTCAAAATTGTCCAAGGAGAAGTTGTTTAACCAAGACCTAACGGACGACGGACGGACAAAAAGCGGTCACAATAGCTCACTTTAAGCCTTCGGTTCAAGTGAGCTAAAAAAGGCTGCAAATCCGGTAACAAAAATGTCGATTTTCATGCCCAATCAATATACAAATCTTGACATCATAGGTAAGCATCCTATTGAGTTTCAAGACAACCGGTTGGAAACTGTGGGAGGAGATAGACACACAAACATTTCGGGATGGACGGACAGTCGGACGGACGGGACGGACATGGCTAACGCTATATACCCTCTCACGATTCGGTTATGGGGGCATAAAAACCAAAATACAACAGTTTTGCATTGACCTCTCAATATGCTTCTACAATTCAAAATTCCTGAAAGTCCCGTTTAAGCAATCTTTAAAATGTTCAGCTGTGAGTGCATGATAGAGAAGCTACATAATTACACCACAAGACAGATCAAACAAACGACAAATATAGACACAATTCCCTGGTATAAACAAAAATAGAATGTATACATGACAGAACTGGATGTTGTTTATACGCTCATCAACACAATATAGGTTATTAAGAGCCATCCCAGACAATGGACATAGGAATCCGGGAACCTACCCTACTCTTACTAAATAACAGATTCTCATGGTTCTTTAAAGGTGTTGATGCACTATTTTCAAATACGTTTTATTTTAAAGGGCTCTGAAAAACTTGAAAAAAGCTGAAAGAATTATCAAAATGTCATGAAAAATAAAGCAGATTTGACCTATTGAAAATTAAAAAAAAACACATAAACGGGGACGGCCATCTTGGAACGATGATGTCGCACTTTTTTTACCATATTTGGCATATTGACAAAATGTCTTTTAAAGCAAAGAAAATCACTGCAAATGAAAAACAAGAGGTCAATGACCTTGAAGCTCTACTGATTGATTTTGATTTCAGGAAGTAGTCGCTACAAACTTGTTTGTTGAAAATTTATTTTTAGCAGTGGCGGCCATCTTGAATTTCCGGCCGACCTGAAATTTTGCTAGGATAAATTAGACATCAAGAGCAACATTCCTGAGAAGTTTCATGAAATCCGTCAAGTAGTTTCAGAGGAGTAGTCGCTACAAGTTTTCATTATATAACTCTATGTAAACAAAGATGGCCGCTGATAGCCATGTTTAACATCGAATCAAAACGGTTTTTGACAAGGACCAACACCATGTCATGCTTATCATTTTAGAAAAAGTCCCATATCAATATCACTTATAGTTTTCAAGAAATAGACACTACAAACTTGTATTTTGAAAATCTATTTTTAGCCATGGTGGCCATCTTGAATTTCCGGCCGACCTGAAATTTTGCTAGTATCAATTAGACATCAAGAGCAACATTCCTGTGACGTTTCATGAAAATCCGTCAAGTAGTTTCAGAGGAGTAGTCGCTACAAGTTTTGATTATATAACTCTATGTAAACAAAGATGGCCACTGGCAGCCATGTTTTACGTCGAATCAAAATAATGTTCCACTCAGATAACCATCATGTCAATTTTTGACAAGGACCAACACCATGTCATGCTGATCATTTTAGAAAAAGTCCCATATCAATATCACTTATAGTTTTCAAGAAGTAGTCGCTACAAACTTGCATTTTGAAAAATTATTTTTAGCCATGGCGGCCATCTTGAATTTCCGGCCGACCTAAAATGTTGCTAGGATCAATTAGACATCAAGAGCAACATTCCTGCGAAGTTTCATGAAAATCCGTCAAGTAGTTTCAGAGGAGTAGTCGCTACAAGTTTTCATTATATAACTCTATGTAAACAAAGATGGCCGCTGGCAGCCATGTTTAACGTCGAATCAAAACGATTTTCGACAAGGACCAACATCATGTCATGCTGATCATTTTAGAAAAAGTCCCATATCAATATCACTTAGAGTTTTCAAGAAGTAATCGCTACAAACTTGTTTTTTAAAAACCTATTTTTAGATTTGGCGGCCATCTTGGATTTCACATCAACATGAATTTTTGCTAGGATCAACTAGACTTCATGGGCAACATTTCTGTAAAGTTTCATGAAAATCCATTCAGTAGTTTCAGAGGAGTAGTCGCTACAAAAAAAAGTTTACGGACAGACAGACGGACGGACGGACGACGGACGCGGCACCACGGCATAAGCTCTGCTGATCTCTGATCAGTCAAGCTAATAAGCATAAAATGTATACATTTTACATCTATATATTTATTTTAAATCAATTTGTAGTGAAAAAAGAAAAAGTGTTTTACCAAAGAACGAAACCCAGTTGCGCTGGCGAGACTTAAACAAGGATCCTCCAGACTGCAAGTCAAAAATGCTATCCATTTGGCCAGCACCAGAATTAGGTAGACAAACAACAGCCAACATGCGTCATCCAAATATCTTCAGTGGTTTAAGAGTTATGGACAGGACACGGAACATAAGAACTTTTAGTTTATATGTATGAAGTTTGGGTGGAGAGTGGAGGTATTTAATTGAACTGAATAAAGGTTATATGGCACCAAGATGAATATGAATTTTCTTAAGTCAAGCCTCATTTACATCAACATAAAAACACGAGGCATGGATTCAAAAACATCGTAACCAGTGGTGAAACCGAGTCGCTGCAACTCCTACTGTTAAGACTCTATAAGTTGCATCTTATGTTCAAGCACATGGTCGAATCAATCCTCGGTCATGCGCGGAACCACGCATGGAGAAAGGAAATGAAATGGGGGTTTACATCCTGTTTACAAACAGTATTAGGTTTAATTGGGACAGTAACCTATGCGGGAGATGAGTTGAAGGAGGAAGTTTCCCATCTGACATGCCCCTGGCAAGGAGCAAGCCCACGCAAGAAAGAGGTCTGCAGCTCTGAAGTCAACGCCTTAGCACTGAGCTACCGAGGCCGTGGAGAAAGGAAATGAAATGGGGTTTATCGTCTGGTTAACACATAGTATTAGGTTATATCAGGTCCGCAACCTCAGAGGGAGATGAGATGAAGGCGGAGTTTCCCATCCTACATGCCTCTTACAAGGAGAAAACCCATGCCAGGCAGAGGATTACAGCTCTAAAGCCAACACCTTGTCCACTGAACTACCACTGAACTACCACTGAACTATCAAGGTCTTGAAGAAAGGAAATGAAATAAGGTTTTACATCCTATTAACACATTGTATTAGGTTATACTGGTACAGCAACCTCAGTGAGAGATCAGATGAACTGAATTGGGTTTTAAGGCGTACCAACACATGAAAGGGTATATGGCACCTTACAGGAATGAACATGCCAGGCTCATCCTCCATTTTCATGTGGATAAAATACGTAGAATGGGCCTAGAACCTTCTCATCTGGAGAAATGCAGAGTTGCTGCAAATTCTATTGTAGACAATCCATTTACGCTGAAGCCATTTTTATTTTTTTTCTGCCACTATCTAGTGATTTGAGTGAGATGGCACCTGAAACAATGCAGGGGTCATGATGAAGACCTTTAATGAGCATGAACAAAAAATGATTAAATGAACATGAATTTGGGTGAGTTCTACCCCTCTGCCTACCTCTTTAACGGGATCTGCAGTGGCCCTATTCTTTGCCCATTAACCACACAGTGTGAGTTGAGATGAAGTTTTCCATATGACATGCCTCTGAAAAGGAGTGAACCCACACCAGGAAAAGATCTGCATCTCTAAAGCCAAGGCCTTATCCACTAAGCTACCGAGGTCGTAGAGAAAGGAAATGAAATGGGGTTTTATGTGAGGTTGACATATAGTATGCTATATTGGAACAGTAACCTACGAGGGAGATGAGATGAAGGAGAACGTTTCCCATCCGACATGCCTCTGGCAAGGAGCGAACCCACGCAACGCGGAGTGGGGGGGGTATTTCTAAGGATTATAGTCCCTCCACCTACGACAGGCGTCCTACCCGACGATTATAGGCACAATGTCTGTTGTTGTTGTGTAATGATATGTCTACCTGAAGCAGCGAATACAATGGTTTCTTTATAGTGCTGGAATACCACGCCGTAGTAGACATGATACCCCCACCCACCCAGTCACTTTATTCTGACACTGGTCAATCAGTCGTAGCACTACCCATTATTTCGTCAGACAAGGGTAACAAATAACTACTCCATTTTAAAGTCTTTGGTATGACGCGGTCAGGGGACTCGAACCCACGACCTCCCGAATGCAAGGCAGACGCTATAACCACTACACCACATTGCTTCGCGAACCCACGCAAGGAAAAAATCTGTAGCTTTAAAGCCAAGGCCTTATGCACCAAGCTACGGAGGCCGTGGAGAAGGAAATGAAATGTTTTACATCCTGTTTCCACAAATTACTAGGTTATATCGGGACAGCCACCTCAGAGGGAGATGAGCTGAAGAAGGAATTTTCCCTATAGGACATGCCTTTGGTAAGGAGCAAGCATACACCAGGCACAGGTCTCCAGCTCTAAAGCTAAGGCATTATCCACTGAGATACCAAGGCCTTTTGGAGAAGAAAGAGAAGAGAAGGAATGAGAATAATCCAACACCAAAAACACACATTAAACACATTCAAAATGAGCAGAAAGTACAAGAAAATAATGAGAAACATACAAAAAACTGTTTTATACCAACCACACACAGCACAAAACAAACATTGATCACATTATCGCTTTACATAAGCATAATGGGGAAATCATGAGAAATAAAAAATAAAGGTATATACAGAAATATATTTCAAACCTATGAAATTTATGGACAAAGCCAATTCCTCTGAAAATAAGAATAGGATTAAACAGTGGTGAATTGTTTTATGTATATTAAAAGCATTTAGTCAGTTCTAAGAATAAAGGTTCGAAGAATTAGGTTCTGAAAATGTTTAACCACTTATAGGAATTTTTCTAGACAAAAAAAAAATATGAATGATTGTTCTAAAACCCAACTGGAGTATAAATTATAGTTATAGGACATGAAAGAGGTCAAAACTTAATGGTAACAGAGCATGGGATCATTACGTGGTCCCGTCTTTATTCCATTAAGTGATGGGAACACTTATATTAGCAGGAGTTCATAACCAATATTTCAACAATAAAACACGTTTGAAAGCATTTTTTATGAAAAAAACGTGATAACCTGTTTAAAACTACTTATTAAATGTTTTAATTTTATAATATGCAAACTTTCTGAGCCGAAATTAAGGTTTTATTTCATTCCCCAGCCAACCCCGTTTTCGTTTCTCGGAGAAGGGGTTGGATGGGTATGAAAATTAATACTCGGACCACGTAATGTTGGAAAAGGGGTTGGATGGGGTATGAAAGTTAACACTCGGACCACGTAATGCCAACAAGGGTTGTTATGTAAGGAACTCGAGTTAAGTCCAAGATTTATCCACCGGCAGTTGGTATCAATCTAGTGAATTTCCTGTAAATGTTCAACTTAAGCACTGAAAATTATTATAACCCTTAATCCGCTACATATATATAATGGACTGTTCTTTCTTTGATTAAGACCATTCCATTTATGTGACAAAGGGGTGTTTTGGGGGAAATGACTGATCTGCAGCCACACATTGTAAACCCTGATTAGCCTGCGAGTTATTCGCAGGCTGATCAGGGTTTACAATGGACGCAAATGCTATTATATTTGTGCTCAGCGGGTTAAATACCAGAATTTAAATAAAGTGGACGTTAGGACATTTACAGCCATTTCAAAGAGCTCAATGTTTCTAAAAGGATTATGAAATATATATATATTATATTTTTAATGTTTTTTTCTTCAAATCTCAGCACATGGTCGAGGGTCTAGACCCCCTGTATTCCCCCAACCCCCACCCCGTCTATTAAATCTGCTACTGACTACCACTGCAGTTTTAATATCCTTTATTCAGAGAAATGTCTTCTACTATTACTACTGCATTTTAGTACGTCGGCAGCGGAGGTACAAAGCATGTCTATCTACAGGTGATTACAAAATGTTGCCAAGCAACACCTTTTTTGGAAACAATCAGTGTTTTCTTACAATGACAATGTGCTTTTTACACTTGAAAACAAGAAAAGCTTTTAAATTTAAAAAAAATATAAACTGAACAAAAGTAAAAAATTAAGCTTTAAGGAAAATATTGATAACACATATTGAATAAGCTATACATGTATTAATAGAGGATCTTACACGAGTACTCATTCATTATTGAATTTATTAAACGAGTTGGCAAAATGATATAATGCGAGGCTCTTGTCGAGCATTATATCATTTTTGCTAACGAGTTTAATAAATTCAATAATGAATGAGAACAAATGTTAGATTCCATTTATCACATAACTCACATATCGAATTTTATTGCATTTTGCCTGTCTAGGCTCATTTGCATACTTATATAACTAGTGGTATATCAAAATTATAGAATGGTGTTATTCCACTCACACACCATAAGTTATGTGATAAATAAATGTATTTAACTTTGTAAATACTGGAAGTTAGTTACCCAGTTAGAGTATGTTTGACATCACAGTCATTTTAATAGTGAAAATGTATTTTCTCAACATTTTTGTCAGTGGCACTTACAAAAGGTATTTTTTTCTATAAAATTATAAATTAACAGCTTTTATTTAATCGAGAAATGGGAATTGAGAAGTTTTACATTTTTATGAAAGCGAAGCAAGAGTGGAATTTTTTTTTCTCACTTTAAGCCAAAATAAATATAAAATCAAATGAATGCAGCACAGATGGTTTCCGCACTCATTATCCGATCTTTGACCTATTTTCTACAGTTGCTGCAGTGTATATCTAAACAAATATAATAATACAAAAAGTTTCCTTTTTTTGTTGTTAAAAATCTTCATAATTAAACACCTCATCTACACCTTAAAACCAGAACTGCTTGATACATGTACATTATACCAGATTCTAAAAACTATCCATTTTAGATGACTTTTTATCCTTTAGATAGCATTTTCTTTAATTTCCTTAACTAGATAGGGTGAACAGTGACACTGCTTGTGAATTTCACAAATATCTAATACAAAGAATAAATAATTGAGACTGGTTATTTATGTGTAGCCATTTCATGAAGATACCTTGAACAGTTGCACTATAAAAACTAATATTTTGACAGATTAGTAACTTTTTTCCAATTAAACAAGCAAAATATTAATATTATAAATTTATTATGCGTATCAAGTTTCGTGAAGTTACAAACATTTTCGCAAATTCAATTAACAGATTTCGAACTGTGCCTTGGAAACAATGAATATTAAATGCTGTTTAATGGTTCATCAACACAGTATAGGCTAATTAGAGCTGCCTCAGAGACTGGGGAAAATATATGAAAATCCAGGAACATGCCCTTCTTTTACCAACGAATAGAAGATGTTGATGGTTCCTACACATGCTCAGAAGATAGACTCCGATACACAGGACTGCAACGTTTACATCCCCATTGAACAGACAAAATTAAGGGAAAGAATCTTGCCCAAGTACAGACCACTGAAACTCAGCGGCAATGGTGAGGCTTTAACCCAGGACCCTATATTTCGAGTCCACATGAAGCTACTGGGCCATGCCAGCTCATCTCTCCCATTCCCACACCCCTCCATGAAAACACCACTCAGAGCAGGGTAGAAATTGAAGCTGAACTGGAAACAAAGACTTTGACCAATTTTTATAACGTTTTTTGCATAGTATGCTAAAAAGATCTACATTGAAAGCCATCAAAGACCACTAGGTTGATGTGTGTATGGAGTTTCAAAAAAAACTGATACGGAGCTATGCTCCATAAATAAATATTATCATAAATTCACTATCTTGTTCCATGATATGACTTAAAACATTGATATAATAATTATTTTAGTCAAAAGGTACCACAAGATCGCTAATCTATATATGAAATTTCAAGACGATAGCTTGAACAGTTTTGGAGTAACGAAAAGTGTGAAGGACTAAAGGTTCTGTGGGCGGGGGATTATAATTTACAACAATTGGACTGACATTCACAACCATATAAAACATGATTTGTTTCACACATACAGATTGAGTAACAACTTTAAAGCACGAACCTGTTGGATAGGAGAGGTCACCCGAGCTCTCCAGATTAATCTGAGCCTCGAGGGAGAGGCTGTCAAACCTTGCGAGGAAGAAATCCCAGCTCATGATGTTGTGTTCAGGGAGAATGTGGGATAGCAGCTGCATTTTGTGTAGAATCATGGCCCGGTCACTGATCACTGCATCAAACTGGAACTCCAGGCACTGACAGATACACTAGAAATAATAATGTTATTAAAGTACTAATGAATGTGGGATAGAAGCTGCATTCTGTGTAGAATCATGGCCCGGTCACTGATCACTGCATCAAACTGGAACTCCAGGCACTGACAGATACACTAGAAATAATAAAGTTATTAAAGTTCTAATGAATGTGAGATAGCAGCTGCATTCTGTGTAGAAGCATGGCTCTGTCACTGATCATTGCATCAAACTGGAACTCCAGGCACTGACAGATACAGAAATAATAAAGTTATTAAAGTATTAACGAATGTGGGATAGCAGCTGCATTCTGTGTAGAAGCATGGCCCGGTCACAGATCACTGCATCAAACTGGAACTACAAGCACTGACAGATACACTAGAAATAATAAAGTTATTAAAGTATTAATGAATGTGGGATAGCAGCTGCATTCTGTGTAGAAGCATGGCTCCGTCACTGATCACTGCATCAAACTGGAACTCCAGGCATTGACAGATACACTAGAAATAATAAAGTTATTTAAGTACTAATGAATGTGGGAGAGCAGCTGCATTCTGTGTAGAATCATGCCTCTGTCACTGATCATTGCATCAAACTGAAACTCCAGGCACTGACAGATACAGAAATAATAAAGTTATTAAAGTACTAATGAATGTGGGAGAGCAGCTGCATTCTGTGTAGAAGCATGCCTCTGTCACTGATCATTGCATCAAACTGAAACTCCAGACTGACAGATACAGAAATAATAAAGTTATTAAAGTACTAATGAATGTGGGAGAGCAGCTGCATTCTGTGTAGAAGCATGCCTCTGTCACTGATCATTGCATCAAACTGAAACTCCAGGCACTGACAGATACAGAAATAATAAAGTTATTAAAGTACTAAAGAATGTGGTATAGCAGCTGCAGTCTGTGTAGAATCATGGCCTGGTCACTGATCACTGCAACAAACTGGAACTACAAGCACTGACAGATACACTAGAAATAATAAAGTTATTAAAGTACGAACAAATGTGGGATAGCAGCTGCATTCTGTGTAGAAGCATGGCTCTGTCACTGATCACTGCATCAAACTTGAACTACAAGCACTGACAGATACACTAGAAATAATAAAGTTATTAAAGTATTAATGAATGTGGGATAGCAGCTGCAGTCTGTGTAGAATCATGGCCCGGTCACTGATCACAGCATCAAACTGGAACTACAAGCACTGGCAGATACACTAGAAATAATAAAGTTATTAAAGTACTAATGAATGTGGGATAGCAGCTGCATTCTGTGTAGAATCATGGCCCGGTCACTGATCACTGCATCAAACTTGAACTCCAGGCACTGACAGATACAGAAATAATAAAGTTATTAAAATACTAATGAATGTGGGATAGCAGCTGCATTCTGTGTAGAAGCATGGCCTGGTCACTGATCACTGCATCAAACTGTAACTCCTGGCCTTGAATTCACCAACCATTCTTGAGAATATTCTTAGACTTAAGCCCAAGTATGCAAATTTCAATCACACATGTTTCTATAATTTCAAAGGATAAACATTCATAAGAAGCTGCTCTGTATAACTATGATAAATTCTAATTAATAGTAACTTCAAACAATTGTTTATCTATGAAGGTTATGGGAATATGTGTGAATGAAATTTTAGTATTTGAGCTCAAGTCTAAGAATAGTCTGAAGAATGGTTGGTGATTTCAAGCCCCAGGGTACTGACTGGGAATAAAACCCTTTGCATGTCAACATCCAATGAAGAGTCGGTATATGTATGGAGTCTTTGGTGTGACCTGGCTAGGATTGAACCCACGACCTCCCTGATGTGAGGTCGATGCTTTACAACTATGCCACCACTGTGGTAACCTTTTTTTACCAGGCAGGCACTCTTCACTTACCTTAATGGAGGAAGCTTTAATGGTTTCCAGGTACTGGGTGGCTCTCTGGCTCACGGCGGAGTTGATGTCTTCAAGTGATCCAATCAAAAAACAGAAGATGTGGGCAAAGGCCGTCTTGATCGTCTTGTTATGCATGATTAACTCCTGCTCTATGAATCGGGCCAATACTGTGGCTTTTTCAACTGAAATTTGAATATTAAAAAGTCAATTACTGAGCAAATGTATCGTGTTTAATTACAGGGGATTGGAAGCATTTAGAATTCTCTAAATAAAAGTTGAATTAAGAACAGATATATAAGCCAAATAAAACAACAGGATTTCTGTAGTCCCTGAAGATATCCTTAAAAAATCACTGATAGGTATATAATAAATAGAGTAATCAACAGTCTTGGTGTGATACAAAAAAATATGTCACTCTTTTTAAACGAATTACGTGTTCTCGTGACATATTTTTCGTATCACACTGAGACTGTTGATTATTCTCTATTTATCTGTTTATAAAAATAAATGTCCACATTTGCTTTAATCCATATTTGTCTTCAAGAATTATGGTGTTCATTATGTCATATACAAAATGTATAAGATTTGAAAACAAGCTTTACATAAAACTCTTAAATCTTTACCTGCAGCAAATCTCTCTTTCCAGTCATCATTAGTAAAGTTCTCCTCGACAATTTTCCAGAGCATGTCGGCGCCCGTTGGCAGTACGAGGCAGTGAAGGAGGAGTGGTACACAAACGAAAGCCAGCTGGGAATAGCGAGCCTGAAGCAGTCTCCATACACTACAATGGAATGAAATAGGATTTTACGCTCACGCATTATATTAGGTTATATTAGGACAGCAACCTCAGAGGGAATGAGATGAGATGAAAGATGAAGTTTCCCTTCAGACACCAGGGAGCCAAACCCTCTGTACCTCTACAGTGCAAGGCCTTATCCATTGAACGACTGTTAATTGGATCAATGTGTGGAGTAGGGAAAGGAATAACATTTTTTATAGAATAAATAATGTCATACTTTTATCTTCCACCCTACCTCATCAACTAATAAGTTTATTTATTTGAAAAGTAATACGTAATAAAAAAAATTCAAAGTAGATAAAAAATGATGTTTATATTTTTTTCTTTGATTATAAAACAAGCTGATACAAAGCATTCTCAATGCCTTGATTATTTTTAAAATTGTATATTTAAGTGTAAATCTTTTTCCAGAAAATTAACAAGAGTTCAATGACCTTGAAGCTCTACTGATATGTCTTGATAGATAGATTAGCATTCCTGTGAGGTTTCATGAAAATCTGTTAAGTGGTTTCAGAGGAGTAGTCGCTACAAGTTTTTACTATATAACTCTATGTAAACAAAGATGGTCACTGGCAGCCATGTTTAACGTAGAATCAAAATAATTTTAAACAAGGACCAACATCATATCATGCTGATCATTTCAGAAAAAGTCCCATATCAATATCACCTATAGTTTTCAAGAAGTAGTTGCTACAAATCTGTTTAAAAATCTATTTTTAGCCATGGCGTTCATCTTGAATTTCTGGCCGATCTGAAATTTTGCTAGGATCAACTAGGCATCAAGAGCAACATTTCTGTTAAGTTTCATGAAAATCCATCACGTTCCATCAGAGTAGTCGCTACAAGTTTTTATTATATAACTGTATGTAAACAGCCATGTTCAATGACGAATCAAAATGATTTTCGACAAGGACCAACATCATGTCATTCTGATCATTTTAGAAAAAGTCCCATATCAATATCACTTATAGTTTTCAAGAAGTATAGGTGCTACAAACTTGTTTATTTTAAATCTATTTCTAGCTGTTGTGGCCATCTTGAATTTCCAGACAACCTGAAATTTTGCTGGGATCAACTAGACATCAAGTGCAACATTCCTGTGAAGTTTCATGAAAATATGTAAAGTAGTTTTAAGAGTAGTCGCTACAAGTTCTTTATTATATAACTCTATGTAAACAAAGATGGCCACTGGCAGCCATGTTTAATGTCGAATCAAAATAATTTTCGACAAGTATCAACATCATGTCATGCTGATCATTTTAGAAAAAGTCCCATATCAATATCACTTATAGTTTTCAAGAAGTAGTCACTACAAATTTGTTTTTTAAAAATCTAATTTTAGCCATGAATTTCCGGCCGTCCTAAAAACAATCATTCCACAAAAAAATACAGATTGCTATTATAGTAAAGGAAACTCTTACTCTGGTATGAGTTTCCTGGCCAGACAGAACTTAAGGAAGTCTGGGTACTGATTGACTGAGTAGTTGAGACACTCCCCGTGAAGGATCAGGTACTTCATGGACGTCAGCAGTGAGAATAGGGCATCGATGTCCACCAATGATGTCAGCTCCTTAAAGTATATAATCAATGATTTTATTATCATACATGCTTTTCGATCATATTTCCACATTACAACATGATGTTTAACAATAAATGTTTCATACCTTTTTATATACAAAATTTCAATTTCAACATGATATTGAATATTGAGTATTACATTCTCTTTTTTTTCCTTTTTTTATATATACATAAAAGTCCAATGTTAATTTATTTCTTGAGCTAACCATTCCATGCGAATCTATTTTTAATAATAACAAGACTTCGATCTGAGGGTGTCTCGCCCACTGCGGTAAACTGCATATAAAACATTTTATTAAATTTGTGCTTAAATGATGTCCACCAAAGACAACACTTCATATGACCAAGTATCAAACAAATAAAAGCGAGGTAATCATAAGAAGTTAAGTTACTGAGGTTATGTGGTTTAACCAGGTTGTAGTTTTGGGAAAATAACGCAAAATATGACTTTGAACTTGGTATTTTTTGTCGTTCAGTGATCTCCACCAATGCCAACAATACATATGACTAAGTATCAAAGACATAAAATGAGGCAATCACATAAAGTTAACTATGGTTAAGTTACCTAACCAAGGTTACGTTACCCAACCAAGGTTGTTACCTAACTAAAGTTAAGCAAAATATGACCTTGACCTAGGAATTTTTTGTCGTCCAGCAATGTTCGCCAATGCCAACAATACATAAGTATCAAAGACATAAAAGGAGACAATCACATAAAGTTAACTGAGGTTATGTTACCTAACCAAGGTTTAGTTACCTAATCAAGGTTAAATTTGGAGAAAATAATGCAAAAATATGACACTGACCTTGGTAATTTTTGTCGTTCAGTGATGTCCATCTTAAATGATCATAGTTTATAACAATACATATGACCAAGTATCAAACAAAGAATTAAAGTTATCAGAAAAATTTAACTAAGGTTAACTTGCCTAACCAAACTGATGTTTAGGGTAAATAATGCAAAACATGACCTTGACTTTGGTATTTTTTGTCGCTCAGCGATGTCCATCAACGCCAACAACAAATATGACCAAGTATCAAAGACATAAAGTGAGGCAATCACATAATGTTAACTGAGGTTAAGTTACCTAACCAAGGTTAAATTTGGGGGAAATAAGCAAAATATGACCTTGACCGTAGTAATTTTTGTCGTTCAGTGATGTCCACTAATGTCAACAATACATATGACCAAGTATCAACAAAAAAAGAAAATGAGGCTATCACATACAGTTAACTGAAGTTAACTTACCTAAACAAGGTTACGTTTAGGAAAATTACGCAAAATATGACCTTGACCTTGGTAATTTTGGCATTACGCGATGTCCCTTGACCCAACAAAGCATCTAAGAAAGTTTCAGAAAAATTCGAGCAGCAGTTGTTGAGATATAGTTGATCTAAAATGCAACTGCCGCCGGAAAAGAGACTGCTATGTCTCGTTATCCACTATCGTGGGCGAGACGATAAAAGTACATTTTATAATACTAATTAATGTTAAAACAAGAGGCTAAACCAAGGAACATGTTTATGATATTTCACAAGAATGGAATAAGTGGTTTTGGAGGAGATGTTGTTTGAAATTTCCTAAAATTTGACCTAATTTTAGCCATGGTGGCCATCTTGGATGACCGGCAGCCGCGAAAAACAATTCTGAGGGGGGTCTATCCTAAAGATCATTGTAATGAGGTTTCATCAAAATCCTTCAAGCGGTTTCAGAAATGATGTTATTTTTAGCCTTTTCCTATATAACTCTATGTAAACTTTGGATCGCCGTGGCGGCCATTTTGATTATTCGACGATAACGAAAAACACAAACTTGATAGAGGCTAACCCAAGGAACATGATATGATATTTCCCAAGAATGGGATAAGTGGTTTCGGAGATGTCGTTTGAAATTTCCTTAAATTTGACCTAGGTTTAGACATGGCTATATACTTTCCTATATAAATCTGAGAGGGACTACCGCAAATATCATGGTGATTAAGTTTCATCAAAATCCTTCGAGGTTTCAGAGAAGATGTCATTTTAAACCTTTTCCTAGATAACTCTATGTAAACTTTGGGTCGCCATGGTGGCCATTTTGATTATTTGACAATAAACAAGAGGTCAATGACCTTGAAGCTCTACTGATTGATTTTGATTTCAGGAAGTAGTCGCTACAGACTTGTTTTCTGAAAATCTATTTTTAACCGTGGCGACCATCTTGAATTTCCAGCCGACATGAAATTTTGCTAGGATCAATTAGACATTAAGAGCAACATTCCTGTGAAGTTTCATGAAAATCCGTCAAGTAGTTTCAGAGAAGTACTCGCTACAAGTTTTCATTATATAACTCTATGTAAACAAAGATGGCCGCTGGCAGCCATGTTAAACGTCAAATCAAAACGATTTTCGACAAGGACCAACATCATGTCATACTGATCATTTTAGAAAAAGTCCCATATCAATATCTCTTATTGTTTTGAAGAAGTAGTCGCTACAAACTTATTTATTTTAAATCTATTTTTAGCTATGGTGGCCATCTTGAATTTCCGGCCGACCTGAAATTTTTCTAGGATCAACTAGACATCAAGAGCAACATTCCTGTGAAGTTTCATGAACATCCGTCAAGTAGTTTCAGAGGAGTAGTCGCTACAAGTTTTTACTATATAACTCTATGTAACCAAAGATGGCCACTGGCAGCCATGTTTAACGTTGAATCAAAATAATTTTCCACTAGGATCTACATCATGTCATGCTGATCATTTTAGAAAAAGTCCCATATCAATATCACATAGTTTTCAAGAAGTAGTCGCTACAAACTTATTTTTTAAAACTCTATTTTTAGCTGTGACGGCCATCTTGAATTTCCGGCTGACCTGAAATTTTTCTAGGATCAATTAGACATCAAGAGCAACATTCCTGTAAAGTTTCATGACAATACGCCAAGTAGTTTCAGAGGAGTAGTCGCTACAAGTTTTTACTATATAACTCTATGTAAACAAAGATGGCTGCTGGCAGCCATGTTTAACATTGAATCAAAATGATTTTTGACTAGGATCAACACCATGTCATGCTGATCATTTTAGAAAAAGTCCCATATCAATATCACTTATAGTTTTCAAGAAGTAGTCGCTACAAACTTGTATTTTAAAACTCTATTTTTAGCTTTGGCGGCCATCTTGGATTTCACATCAACATGAATTTTTGCTAGGATCAACTACACTTTATGGGCAACATTTCTGTAAAGTTTCATGAATATCCATCCAGTAGTTTCAGAGGAGTTGTCGCTACAAATAAAAGTTTACGGACAGACTGACAGACGGACGACGGACGCCGCACCACGGCATAAGCTCTGCTGATCTCTGATCAGTAGAGCTAATAAAAACTCAAAATTGATAGAGGCCAACCCAAGGAACATGTATATGATATTTCACAAGAATGGAATAAGTGGTTTTGGACATGATGTTTGAAAATTCCTTAAATTTGACCTACTTTTAGCCATGGTGGCCATCTTGGATGACTGGCAGCCACAAAAAAAACAAATCTGAGAGGGACTATCCCAAAGATCATTGTGATTTAAGTTTCATCAAAACCATTCAAGCAGTTTCAGAGAAGATGTTATCCACTATCGTGGGCGAGACGATAAAAGTACATTTTATAATAATAATTAATGTTAGAACAAGAGGCTAAACCAAGGAACATGTTTATGATATTTCACAAGAATGGAATAAGTGGTTTCGGAGGAGGTGTCGTTTGAAATTTCCTAAAATTTGACCTAATTTTAGCCATGGTGGCCATCTTGGATGACTGGCAGCCGCGAAAAACAATTCTGAGGGGTTCTATCCTAAAGATCATTTTAATGAGGTTTCATCAAAATCCTTCAAGCGGTTTCAGAAAAGATGTTATTTTTAGCCTTTTCCTTTATAACTCTATGTACGAAAAACATAAACTTGATAGAGGCCAACCAAAGGAACATGTTTATGGTATTTCACAATAATGGAATAAGTGGTTTCGGAGGAGATGTCGTTTGAAATTTCCTAAAATTTGACCTAATTTTAGCCATGGTGGCCATCTTGGATGACTGGCAGCCGCGAAAAACAATTCTGAGGGGTTCCATCCTAAAGATCATTTTAATGAGGTTTCATCAAAATCCTTCAAGCGGTTTCAGAAAAGATGTTATTTTTAGCCTTTTCCTTTATAACTCTATGTACGAAAAACATAAACTTGATAGAGGCCAACCAAAGGAACATGTTTATGGTATTTCACAATAATGGAATAAGTGGTTTCGGAGGAGATGTCGTTTGAAATTTCCTAAAATTTGACCTAATTTTAGCCATGGTGGCCATCTTGGATGACTGGCAGCCGCGAAAAACAATTCTGAGGGGTTCTATCCTAAAGATCATTTTAATGAGGTTTCATCAAAATCCTTCAAGCAGTTTCAGAAAAGATGTTATTTTTAGCCTTTTCCTATATAACTCTATGTAAACTTTGGATCGCCGTGGCGGCCATTTTGATTATTCGACGATAACGAAAAACACAAACTTGATAGAACATGTTTATGATATTTCCCAAGAATGGGATAAGTGGTTTCGGAGATGTCGTTTGAAATTTCCTTAAATTTGACCTAGTTTTAGACATGGCTATATACTTTCCTATACAAATCTGAGAGGGACTACCCCAAATATCATGGTGATTAAGTTTCATCAAAATCCTTCAAGAGGTTTCAGAGAAGATGTCATTTTTAACCTTTTCCTATATAACTCTGTGTAAACTTTGGGTCGCCGTGGTGGCCATTTTGATTATTTGACAATAAAGAAAAACTCAAAATTGATAGAGGCCAACCCAAGGAACATGTATATGATATTTCACAAGAATGGAATAAGTGGTTTTGGAGATGTTGTTTGAAAATTCCTTAAATTTGACTTAGTTTTTAGACATGGTGACAATCTTGGATGACTGGCAGCCACAAAAAAAAACAAATCTGAGAGGGACTATCCCAAAGATCATTGTGATTTAAGTTTCATCAAAACCATTCAAGCGGTTTCAGAGAAGATGTCATTGTTAATGCTTTCCTATACGGTCGATTTCGGTTATTTGCATAGCCCATTTGTCAAGAAAATATATGCGATTAACCAGAGTATTCGAATAGCCGAAATGGAACATTTTGTACATGCAGTGATGCACGTTTCTACTTTCGTTTTACTGTTCTGTTAATACTTACATAGGAACTCCATAGAAGCGAGTTAATTCTATGTAATATGTTGGAAATTATTATTATTGTGCATATTTGATAGATTTTATGCAGTTTTATGCAGTATTTATGCATAAGTATTTTTTTTCTTTCAAACTTTCAGAATCTACGTCATAATGCTATGGCTTGCTGTGTGAATTACATAGCCATGATAATAACACGAAAGGTTTATTTTTATTGTTTTATTGCAATACATGTAATTCTGATGAAAAATAAATGCTTGCATGGCTTCCCGTTTACTGGAGATGCATGACACCTGTGACTGCGAACACCCCAGCTTCTTCGATATCTCCGTCAGTGACAATTTCTCATCGAGAAGCTGGACAACTTCGTATTTTTCTTGCAGAGAGAGATCGTTTCTTTTCCGTTTGAGAGAAATGATTGAATGGCACAGATTGGCCGATTTTCAACTTAAATACTCTATAGGAGCTACTCAATGTCATATTCTTCTCTACAGCCAGCATACAAACTTATTAAATAGTGTATGCTAATTGGTGAGCGATCGTCATGCCTTGCAATTTTTACGGAAGCACAAACCAGTCGCTGACGTAATTAGCACCTTTTGTCATTGCCACAATTTGCCTCGGGCTTATCTTGCTGACCGCGTCAATCAATTAGCAGTTGAAAAATACAGGTAAATTCGACTTTCAGTATACAATTAGCCAGATTTTTCTTATGCAATTATCTGGAATTTGACAAAAACCTATGCGATTATAATGGGTTTTTTTACATGCAAAAGAATACGAATGGTTTTGTGTTTCAAAACTTTATGCAATTAACCGAAATATGTGATTAACCGATATACGATTAAACAGAATCGACTGTATAACTCTATGTAAACTTTGGGTTGCTGTGGCGGCCATTTTGATTATTCGACGATAACGAAAAACACAAACTTGATAGAGGCCAACCCAAGGAACATGTTAATGATATTTCACAAGAATGGAATAAGTGGTTTTGGAGATGTCGTTTGAAATTTCCTTAAATTTGACCTAATTTTAGCCATGGTGGCCATCTTGGATGACTGGCGGCCGCGAAAAACATAAATCTGAGGGGGACTATCCTAAAGATCATTGTAATAAAGTTTCATCAAAATCCTTCAAGCTGTTTCAAAGAAGATGTCATTTTTAGCCTTTTCCTATATAACTCTATGTAAACTTTGAGTCGCCTTGGCGCCCATTTTGATTATTGGACGATAACGAAAAACATAAACTTGATAGAGGCCAACCAAAGGAACATGTTTATGGTATTTCACAATAATGGAATAAGTGGTTTCGGAGGAGATGTCGTTTGAAAATTCCTTAAATTTGACCTAGTTTTAGCCATGACAGCCATCTTGGATGACTGGCGACCACGAAAAACACAAATCTGAGAGGGGCCCTCCAAGTAACATTGTGATGAAGTTTCATCAAAATCCTTCAAGCGGTTTCAGAGGAGATGTCGATTTTATAAAATTGCTAACAGACGGACAGACAGAGGGACGACGGACGAAAAGCGATCCCATAAGCTCGCCTTGCCTTTGGCCAGTAGAGCTAAAAATAGATATGTTAGTGCCACTAATATAAAACGTTCCATGTGAAATACCTAAACATCTTAAGGGCTCAGGCAAAACTGTTGTAACTATATACTAATAAAGAACAAGATACAATAGTCTCAATTTGTCATCCAATCAGGTTTAAATATGACAAGAAGAGCAGAGCAAGGCCTAGCGGGGTATATACGCCCATGCATCATTGGCAAGTTCCAGGTTAAACCATTACCACAGGCAAATAATTCAAAAATATTAATCAGAGATTGGCCTTTATAAGATGTATTCATTGGATGATGGTGAAGATGTGTGTGACATTTCATTGTTTTACACCTAATAATTTGAAAGTTATTAGCCACAATCACTGGTAAAAGGCAAGGTTAAGTTTCAGGTTAAACCTTTTTTCAAAGGGGAATAATTCCAAAAAATATGAACCAGATAGTTACGGGCCTTTATCACATGTATTCATTACATCACGATGAAGATGTGTACAAAATCTCAATGTTGTAAACCTTTAATATACTTTTAAAGTTGTTAGCCACAATCATTTGTCAGGTAAAAAGTTAACGGATGTACCCTTGGATGGTACCTTAAGTGTTTTTCCTTTAAGATCAAAGGAATGCTCACCTCTACAACAAATAGGCTTGAGTGGTTATGGATTGATTGACTGATTGATTGAATTGGATTTTATAGTCGCACCAACAGCTAAGGTCATATGGCGACTTTCCAGCTTCCATTGGTAGAGGAAGAACCCAGGTGCCCCTCCGGGCAATTTTCGTGCACGGGCGGGCACCTGGGTAGAACCACCGACGTTCCGCAAGCCAGCTGGATAGCTTCCTCACATAAAGATTCCTAGGCCCCTGAGGGATCGAACCTACAGCTGTGAGGGGCAAGTGATTTCAAGTCAGAGACGTTAACGACCACGGACGCCGAGTGATTATGGAATAAACTGTATATAATTTCTTTGTGCCATACCTTTTACCACCTAAGGTAGTGAACTTGTGCTCAGACAGACGGACGGACAATGTCATGACATAATACATCCTTATGGGCATATAAAAATCCATTAGAAAGATCTGTTAATTGAAAGGGTTTTTAATAAAAGATAATATTTGTGAAATATTGGACCACCCACCTGCAGAAGAGCATTGAACAGTTGTAGATGTACCGGCATCTGTGACGTGTCGTACGTGACGTCTGGCAACTCGGGAGTGGCCGAGGACTCGCGCAAATCTCCACCTGTAATATACAGCGCTCATTTTATCAGCAGTGAATGTTGTAGAGATAGTTTTGCTTTTAATTTTAGTACTCCAAATATGCATCACTTATGATCATGTTATCTATGTTTATGTTTTCAGGGCTTAGGGCTATTCCATTAAAACATACATGGGACCACAGAAGGCACTTTCGAAATTGACCACCCACCCATAGATGCAAAATTGAGTTTGCAAGACCCACCTATAGAATTTAAATCGGCTAAAATACACCCACTCATAGATTTTATTTATTTATTTATATTGAACTAGATATATATTTACATATAAACTACATACAAACTGCTTGAAGAATGTAAGTGGTTCTAGCCCCAGTCAGCAAATTGGGAAAAGTCCTAGGCTGGCTGATTTTGGGAAAAAGAAGTACGAGATTGTCAAAATTGGGGAAAAAAGAGTATGATTCTCTTAAGGGAATGTTTTTAAAGAGAAAACATTTATTAAAATGTATGCTTTAGGTATAATATTAATCAGGTATTGAAAGTAATGATTCTAACATACAACATACAAACAAACAATGGAAAGTAACTTTCTAAAAAAAAAATATATTTTTTTTACATTGGGAATGAGGAGTTTTTTTGCAATTGGGAAGAGGCTGAATTTGGCCCCACTTAAATAGGTTAAACAAATATTATTTTCTTTTACAGATTTATGATCGCGCCGTGAATCACGTAAAAAACCGTACCGCAAATTAAACCACCCAAAACAGATGCGCGTTACCAGAGTTATTTAGCAGCTTGCATTTGTAAGCATTCGTCGTTAAGCGTTTTGTATAATACAGACTTGCTAAAATAGAAAAAGATGTATACAGCAATTCATCGAAAAATAAGAATATGAAAAGGAAATCACCGTTCAAATTATTAATATTCGAGTGAACTTTCTTCTTCTGTCCAACGACAACGTGACAAATTTGCGTGACCACTCAATGTCAATATGAAAGCTGTAAAGCGACTGGTTTAAATCATGCAATCAACCAATGAAATGCGCGCTTTTAATTTGATGAACTCCATCAACGGAGAGAATTTTTTGATTTTCAACAAATACGTTAAACACAATAAAATACGATTTCTGGTTGGATTTTAGTTTGAAAAGTCTGATTGTCCCGAGATTGTCTGGGCGGCGTTCGTGGCCTTTTTTACGGCGATGTATGAAAATATCACGATCCTGAAAATTACACCCATGCATAGATGCGAAATTCATTTTAAACCACCCAGGCATAGAACCACATTTCAAAAAATAGGGTTCACCCATAGATTTTTATTAAATTGCTGTCCTGGGGTCCTGGGTATGTTTTGATGAAATAGCCCTTAACAATTCTACTTGTCTGCTAGGAATAATAAAGAGATGTAGAGGATGGGTAAGTTGATCATTTTTGTGCTCTTCCTTCAAAGAAAATGCTCTAAAACTCAAGATAACATTATATACATGCTTTTAAAATAAACTTCACCATCTCCTATGCAAACAGTTACCTATATTTGTTTTCTATTCAAAGAGTGAACAATATGACAGGACAGGTACAATTTTAAGCACATGGTTATTTCAGAATATATGGTGTTATCACAGAACCATTTGGGTGATAATCACAGAACCATTGCTGTTATCACAGGACCATTGGGGTGATATTCACAGAACCATTGGGATGATATTCACAGAACCATTTGGGCGACAATCACAGAACCATTGCTGTTATCACAGGACCATTGGGGTAAAATTCACAGAACCATTGGGATGATATTCACAGAACCATTTGGGCGACAATCACAGAACCATTGCTGTTATCACAGGACCATTCATGATTGGGGTGATATTCACAGAACCATTGGGATGATATTCACAGAACCATTTTGGCGACAATCACAGAACCATTGCTGTTATCACAGGACCATTGGGGTGATATTCACAGAACCATTGGGGTGATATTCACAGAACCATTGGGTTATCCCATAACTATTAATGACACACTTTCCATCTACATGTCATTCTTCATTTCTATATCTATATACCAAGCACGATAAAGAACCATAGGATTCTATTGATTAGTAAGAGTATGGTAGGTTTACCAGATTCTAATGTATCTTTTCCCTCTCTCTGGAGTCACTCTAAATAACCCATACTGTGTTGATGAGCCATTAAGCAACATTCAACAGTCTATCTTAATTTACATGACTAGTTGCTTTAAACAGATACCCATAATTATATATTAAAAGTATGGTGAGAATAGATGACAAGGAAAAGAAGAACACACCATACAAATTTTAACAAAAATATTCATTTTGTACCAGGCAAATCTACAGAGATCTTACTGGCAGTGATATTGGTTCCTTGCAGGTCCTCCACCTTGGGTATGTCCTTATTTGGTATCTTGACGGGGTCGCGGGGACTGAACAGCTGCATGACCTGGCAGGCCAGCTGGTGCCACAGGGAGATGTTCTGGCAGAACTGACAGTTCACCGTCTCTTGGTCATCTGCACACGAGTGAGAGCCGTCCCACGGCTTGGACAACATGGACGTCAGCAAGGACATCAGCTCTTTGCTTGTCTCGTTGTAGATCCCCAGGTGGCGTGGGCTGTCCTGTAGCTCCAACTGTGAGATTAAGAAATGGTTTATAAATATTTTATTTCACTTCTAATTGCAGAGATATTTATTTACTGTCAATCTGTAATGATGGCACTGGAGTAATGTGTGAAAATAAAAAGTTCATTATAATACAGTTTTGATCATGGCAAAAGGACAAAAAGAATCAGGATGCATGCTGACAGACATTTTCTCATGTCAAGTCAAATACAGTCATCTAAGTGAAATAGGGCAATCTCACCCTTGGGATCAGAACTGCAACCGGAAACTCAGAGCAGCCTAGCCCCTAGTTGCAATCCTGACCCCTGGGGTCAAATTTCCCAAATAATCACAATGGATTCTTATAATCTCATCAAGTACAAAATGAGAGATAACTATGTCTAAAAAGTGAGATTTCATTCATTCTAAAATGACCCAATAGTTTTTTTGTTCAGAGAGATATTTACTACAACAATTTTGAAAATAAGTAATCACTACGAGTCAACCATGCCACACATGGGAGACAATAATTGTACAAACCTGCTTGAGACAAAGATCCAGCATCATGATGTAACACGGAACAATAATCTCGGTCTCCCTGGCGTATATCTCAAAACTCTCCACGACCAATGGCTGCTCCTTGTCCGGGCTCAGAGGGGGTGGGATGTCGCCCGTCGGCGAGGTACGACTGAAGCTGTTGGGTTGGGTTTGGTTGCTGGAGCTGGTGGCGTCCTTGTCAACTACTATCATCTGCAGATGCTTTACGCCCAGTTTCAACATGGCAAATAGCGTGTGCATCGGGATGATGATGTCCAGCGTAGACAGGATCTGAAAATGGCAATATATTAGTTATTTATAAGTTTTACAGAGAAAAGTGTCTTGAAAAGATCAACCTCCATTTAAATGTAAAATCTTGAATTAGTTGACCACTGTGCTCGCAAACAATATTACTGATTGTACTAGAAAACTGTTACGTGACAAGTTGTGTCTCGTGCATCTTTGAGACAGGTTCTAGATCTTTTAAAAGCTAAGTAGGTTTGATTTTGTATTTGTATAAATATTTCAAGTCATTATATGTATTTTTTATAAGCAGTTATTTATTGAATGTTATATAATAAGTTTTATTTTGGATAGTTCTGTTCAGAAGCATTTAACTTTGTAAACATACACACTTTATTATTAGATCTTTGTGACAGTGCCTATTGAGATATATAAGATTTCACTTCACACACCTGAAGCCACTGTAGAGCCTGTTCCTGCACATATGCGCTGGGGTCAGCGAACCTCTCCTCCACAAAATGGTACATCTTGTCAAGCATGAATGGTAGGGGACACATGTCGATGTCAAACGCTTTACTGTAAAAGGTAATTCATTTGTCAGCAGTAGCAAGTTAAAGAACATAGAAATCTATTTGCTATAACAGGTTTCCCGGATTCCTCTCTCTCTCTCTAGGGCAGCTCAAAATAACCTATGTGTTGATGAGCCGTAAAACAACAATAATGTCTACTATGTTTAACCTTGTAGGAAAATGTTTTTTATTATTATATACTTAACAGTGAAATAGTGGATTTTATGATTAAAATAAAACCTTATATTTTCATTGTTTATATTTCACATCTGAAATACCGATTAGCTGCTGTTGACGTTCATTGTTTTGGCACATTATTTATATTCTGCAAAAGTTTCAAGGTTGTGAGTATATAATAAATAAAATATTTGTTGGTTTGTCATGAATATAGGATTTATTTTCATCTCAGTGAGAAAACTCAAATATTTTCACTCGTGCTAATTTAAAGCACTCGTGAAAATATAAGTTTTCTCACTTCTCGATGAAAATAAATCCTATATTCACTCCAAACAAACAAATATCCTCTATTTATTCAACAGGCAGAGTTTGTGTTTAACAGCTCACTGACACATTATAAAGGTTATTCAGAGTTTACTCAGAGAAAGGATACAGAAGAATCCAAGACACCCTACCCTTACTATCAAGATTCCTTCAGTTCTTTGACATCTATGTTGGATAAAATGGTGAAACAGTAGGAGTAAATGCCTGGCTGAAGGTCACAATGTTAGACAGCGTCTCTTAACATCCTTTCAGTTTATAAGAGGCAAACACACTTTGATTTGACCACCACAGCTTGAAACATGTTAAAACTGACTGGAAGCAAGAAACTAAAGGTGCATGCATGTTGTTGTTTTTTAAATATAAATAGTTTTAGTTAAACAAAACATAGAATATTATTGGCCTTTTTGTTACCTCACTCCATAGATATGTCAATGTTTTATATTATTGAAGATGCTTTCAGGGTCTTCTAATTGGTATTCTTATATACTGAATTGTTGTTTTACTGTCCTACTATTACTATCGAAAAAAATCGTATGGTTCTAAACTGTGCTCGGAGGATAGACGCAGAAACATGGGACGGCCTGGTTTACGTCCCAATGGACGGCCTGGTTTACGTCACCATGGACGACCTGGTTTACGTCCCCATCCGAAGGCAAGGCTAGGGGAAATGTCTTGCCAAAAGAAACACCAAAGAAACCCAGTGGCACTAATGAGCCTCGAAACCATGACCCCTGGATTCAGAGTGGAATATGCTTTCCACTGGGCCACGGTGGCCTTATATAACAAATGCTATAAAATGAAAACCGTCTGTGCAGAGAAGTATTGAAGATGACATTGTTTGTTTTTTTAGTTGCTGAAATTTGTTACCACTGTAATTTGATCTGTCTTTACTGCAATTAAACAATTTTGACTGATTAATAACAGTCTGAATAGTAAAATCCAAATATTTTTCTTTTGTTTTTAACCCATAACCCGCTAAGCATGACTATAATAGCCTTTGCGTCCATTGTAAACCCAGATCAGCCATGGAATGCTCTTAATTCAAAGAAAGAACAGTCCATTATGTATGTAGCGGGTTAAAGCTTAACATTTTATTTCTTTTCAATATAACAATAACGATGGACAATTCAATGTCAGAACAACAACTTCCTATATAACACAGTGAAAGATTTGTTTGTTTGAATGGTGTTTTACATCATTTTTAGCACATGCCAGGCCATATAAGACGGTCGATTTTTTTGTGGTATATGCAGATCATTTTTTTCTGGGTAGAATCAGTACTGTAAACCTCTTGCCATCTGTAAGAATTTCGCAGTCAAACAAAAGTTTACTTTAATACATCTGGAACAGAGAGAGAGAAAAGTAGAAAAAAGAAAGAAAGAAAGGTAAGATATAATACAATCAGCTATGGCTAGTGAATGTTACTTGTTTATGTTTAGAGTAAATCTGACCTCAACAGGACTTTGAGAAGATGCAGGTCTTCAGTTGGAACTTCTGTCCTGATTGCCTCCATCCAGTATGGAATAACATAGTCCCATATCTACAAACCAAAGGCAGCTCAATTAACAGATACACAGGCAGGACATTGTAAGGATACTTACACACTCAACCTTATATGGATCTATTAACCTTGAATAGCACTACTTCATAAAACTAGAAGGGTGTTTCACTGAACACTTGTGTCGTCTGCCAAATACTTTTTTCAGCAAGGACAATCTAACTATAAAGTTTGAAGACAGAGGGTGCAAATGGTTAAAGTTTATGAAAAGTGGCATGACTTTGTACTCGATAATTGATAAGGAGGTACAGTATAAGGTTTCATGAACATAACCATATTTGACCAAGTAATGAGCTAGGTTAGCTTGCAGGTAAAGGTTTCACAAAAAGAGGCATAACTCTGCCAAAAATGAAAGTCAGAGTTATTGGACATGTCAACGGCATTGAATAATTGATAAAGAAGAACTGTATTAAGTTTTATGACCAAAAGTCAATATTTTACTAAGTTATGAGACAGGTTGTTATTCTTACAGCAAGAGGTTGTTAATGTTGCAGCAAGAGAATGACAAAACTTCCATACACATATAGTTTCTCTCTTAATCAAATTCTCCTGATCTGAATCTAGTTATTTCGGATATTTCATACAGATGGAACAGTCGGTACCAGACTGTCTAAAAGACAAGGCCAACTAAACTGAATAACCATTGTCTTAAATGCTACATGTACTCTCAAAAGTATATTTCTGCCTAGAATGAATCAAATGTGTAGAAACTAAATTGTTGTCTTAAAATAAAATGTTGTATCCATATAAACAAACCACTGTACCTCGTAGCTGATGATGTCATAAGGAACAAGGCAGAAGAAGCAGTTCAAACCTTCCTTTATCTGTGTCGTCCTGGTGGCCAGCGTGTCCCTGCAGTAGTGATAATAAATAAATGATGGGTCAATGTAAAATTACTGTACCTTGTTCATTTGTTGTATTTAGTTATAATAGTTTCACATTAACACCTTGATAAAGCGATAACAATTTCTTTTACCAGTAACTGTACACTAAAATTGTATAATCGACTGGAATTCATTGTTGTGTAAACTTTACTGGACCATGTGACAAATTAAATCAAGCATAATGTTTATGTTAAATAGTTCCGGTAAAGTTTTATACAACAATAAATATAACTAGAAAATGGATAGTTCCCAGAATTCTGCCAGTTTTAATATTTATATTCATGGTTTGTAAGAAGAACAATTTTGCACAACAGGTTTAGGTTATATGGACATGCAATATAACAAACTTTTTAAAAAAAATGGATTTAATTGGGAGTTTTTACTCCTAACTCCCACCCCACCTCATCCCTCATCTCATTTTAGATAAATAGTGGCATTTTTCTTTCAATCAGCCACAAACAATTAAATATAAAAGAAAGAGAACTCACCAAAATCCACCCACTCTGGCATACTCAACTGGATGGGGTAACAGGCAAGATACAATCACTTCAAAATGGGTCTTGTTAACTTCCCTCAACCACTTACAAATGTACTGAAATTAGAGAAAACATGTATAATTCAATATATAAACCACTTATGATTTTAAACTCTTTGTTCAGATTCATCATTTAATTCTTGAAGGTTGTCCAGCAGAAGTAAATCACTGATTTTTTTAAGCAAACATGCTTTTTTTCTTCAACTGTGCACATCTACTCTTGAAAAGACAACACGACTTCAACCTCGTGAAAGAATTCCTTATAACCAAACCGTCCAATAAGCAATCTATATATTATGCCATTCTACCGACTGCTCGTGTAATTCCCCCGAGTTCTGTCTTCATTAAATGTTTCATTTAACTTTTTAATGATCCTTCTCTGCTTTTATATAAACATAAAACAATAACCAGAATGTATACCCTGTTTTGCACCGTTATCTTGTTGGAATGTGTATGATCCTATGCGGCAAAGGTATTACACAGTTAAATACTACGGAAGAGTTATTTGATACTACAGGGTTCGACACTAACGCTAGTCCGCTAGTCCTGTGCCCACCTGTTTTTCAGGAGGACTACCTAAAGTGAAAGTTGGCTAGTCCGTCGGACTAGTAATTTTTCGAGCCCCATTATAGATATTACGGCCGTAAAATACACATTCCTAATATAGGGCCGGGGTCACTTGATTAGGCGAAGTCGCTTAAAACGTCGCTATGATTTGGCTGACTTCGCTTTTCTATCCATGTGGGGCGAAATTTGAGTCGCCATCATTTTCGGGTGATTTTCGGCAATTTCAAATGTGATTAACCTCATAATTAACAAAACCCTCTAAATTACAGGATCAGCTCGTGTTTCACAAGTACCTTATTTAACCCCATTACCATTAAATAACAACCCGACTCTTATCTAATCAGGGCAATAGCCTAGTTATCGATCATTATCGGTGTGCCTGAGGTGAGATGTGAATATAACCGACATGTTTGCTCGTTAGACGATCACGTGATTAGATCATGTGGGGATCATGTGCGCATTCTATTTAAGTCAATCAAAGCCGTCGTATTTTTCCGTTTGGTGAATAATTAAAAATCGTACTACAAACTACTACGCAAGGGCGGGGTTATGATTAGACGAGATACTTTGAAAATGATTTCTCCAGCGATAAATAAATTTAAAAGGCGGTTATAATTGTATGATTGACATCGGCACAGTGAGTTGTAAAGAACCTTTGCGGCGGTCGTCAATAAGCAAAAGTGCAAACTTCTATTGTGTGTTTTATCGATGGCTAATTAGGAAATAAAGAAATGTGTTTGGTATAAAGTGAGTTTGTTTGTGATTGCTCTATAGACGAGAGAAATCAACGGAAATGTATTGAATCCTACGATTAGTCATAGCCATCAATAACTTATCTATGTCTATGGATTAGCAGGGAGTAAGTATATAGGGAGGAGAAACAGATCGTTTTGCCGTTTTATGTTGTCGCGCGTGTTTCACTACTGCGTGAAAATGACTACTTCCGGTTGTTTCGCGCGTGTGTGAAAAACAGCAAATTCTTATAAATTATTACACTTACAAACTCGATAAAGGTGCAAAATGTAAACATAAGTATTATTTAATCACATTGTGTCCTCTGATACAGAGCGTGTATTTGTATGCATGTATAAAAGCACATTACTAGACGGTTCCGTTAAAATTAAAAATGGTATGGAGCTATTGCAAACGAGATACAAAGTATGGGTTATATTAGGCATTAATAATAACAAAAAGTGAATAGTAGACATATTTATCGTTGTCAAGAAGGTAATTTCGTGATGTTGATTATAACAGAAAGCCGTAAAAAAGAGGCTGTAAAAACTGCCTAATTTGCGAGGTTGGCTGAAATTTTAACTTTTCAAATTTAACGCGCTTATGATCGATTTACCTGTATCGATAAAATAGTAAATGGCGGCGTTCAAGCGCGACAGCATAAATCGATAAACTAGAGCGTTTATGAACCCGTTTCTCATCCCTGTATACTTACTCCCTGGGATAAGGTAATGATTTTGTGTTTTGTTACTCAATGCGGGTATGACTGAAAAATAAGTTTGGGGTAATTGTCGAATAATTAGTATTTTTCAATAAAAATGAAACGAAGACCAGAATAATATTGCATTCGATCAACATTTGTCGAGTTGGTTAGGGTTGAAAATGCATCTAAATCTGATGAAAGTCTGCCTGGGGAGAAACCGAAAAAGAATTAATAAGTTTTACGATTTCAGTTGGTATCTTCAAGACGAAAAGGGTTTTTGGCACTGTTCACTTTAAAGTTTGTCTCCTGTTATACACCTGTTTTTTTTGTTGCTAAATACACCGTTTTTTGGAAGGACCATCTAGTTCTCAGGAGGACTACTAGATTTTTAAAGTCACTAGTCCTGCGGACTACCCGTTTAAAAAAGTTAGTTTCGAACCCTGTACTATAGATTTTAGTCATGTTTTAGATTTTCTGAAAGAAATCAGACTTTATAAATCATTATAATATATTCTTATACATATTTACTTGTTTACACAACTGCTGACATATACATTTATACATAGTTTATATTACTACCATATCTTCCCTTATTTGTAAATAGTATTATCTTTATACATTTACATTAATTTTTAATTACTACTTCATTTCTTTATCTTTCATAAGCTTTTGCACACAATATGACCTATGTTGACGTGCCGTAAAACACCATTCATTCATTCCTTATACAAACATAAAAACCCAGTGGATTAGAAGTCTAATCTAACTATTGCACATAATAACTAATGTGGTTGAGCGCTGTGGTCTAGTGGTAGAGCGTTGGACCCATGATCCAAAAGTGGTGGGTTCGATTCCCGCCATTGCCATATGCGTTGTGTCCCTGAGCAAGACACTTTATCTGCATTGCTTAGTACTGGTTCTACCCAGAAAGACATCGAGAGTGCTTCAAATAAGTTCATAGAGCTTTCGTTACAATCGATGTAAAATAAATAAGTATAACCTATAAACTAACTAATGCAAGACTTACCTCTGGTTTTAATCGTTCCAACGCATTTCCAACATTGTCTGTAGTAGATGGAAATTATTTCATAAAAAGAAAAAAATGAACAGTATTTAAAAACAATGATAAAGAATCATTAAGTAACAATGGAGAGAAATACATAAACATGTATTAAACTGAACAAGGTCTAAAATGTTGATTTTTATAATGATAGTTGTCTGAGAATTTATAAACTATTATAAATTCTTACTTTTCGTGTCTTATTTCTTGTCTATTAGCTGATTACCTACATTTTACAATAATGTTAAGAGACACAGCTCACCAAATACTCAAGAGAATGATGCAAGCTATATGCATATAGACAACTGAAGGTGAATTTCAATCATTAAGAATGTGCATCTAATTATGCATTCAGTAACATCTTGAACATGGTTCCTCCTCCGTAAACATTCAAATGAATGTATGAATTGTTGTTAATGATTCATCAATACATTATTTAGGTTATTTTGAGTCACCCCAAAGAGAGGGAAAGGACACAAGGAAGTCTGGGAACTTAATCCTATTGCTCTTTAATGTGCTCGGCGGAGGATAGACTTCAATACAGGGTACTGCCCTGTTTATGTCCCCATCTGACAGATGAGGCCAGTGGTAGTCTTGCCTTCGGACACACCTAATCAACATAGTGAGGCCAGTGGTAGTCTTGCCTTAGGATACACCAAATTAACACAGTGAGGCCAGTGGTAGTCTTGCCTTAGGACACACTAAATCAACACAGTGAGGCCAGTGGTAGTCTTGCCTTAGGATACACCAAATTAACACAGTGAGGCCAGTGGTAGTCTTGCCGTAGGACACACCAAAACAACACAGTGATGCCAGTGGTAGTCTTGCCTTAGGACACACCAAATTAACACAGTGAGGCCAGTGCTAGTCTTGCCTTAGGACACACCAAAACAACACAGTGAGGCCAGTGCTAGTCTTGCCTTAGGACACACCAAATTAACACAGTGAGGCCAGTGGTAGTCTTGCCTTAGGACACACCAAATCAACACAGTGAGGCCAGTGGTAGTCTTGCCTTAGGACACACCAAATCAACACAGTGACGCCAGTGGTAGTCTTGCCTTAGGACACACCAAATCAACACAGTGAGGCCAGTGGTAGTCTTGCCTTAGGACACACCAAATCAACACAGTGATGCCAGTGGTAGTCTTGCCTTATGACACACCAAATCAACACAGTGAGGCCAGTGGTAGTCTTGCCTTAGGACACACCAAATCAACACAGTGAGGCCAGTGGTAGTCTTGCCTTAGGACACACCAAATCAACACTGTGATGCCAGTGCTAGTCTTGCCTTAGGACACACCAAATCAACACAGTGAGGCCAGTGGTAGTCTTGCCTTAGGACACACCAAATCAACACAGTGAGGCCAGTGGTAGTCCTGCCTTAGGACACACCAAAACAACACAGTGACGCCAGTGGTAGTCTTGCCTTAGGACACACCAAAACAACACAGTGACGCCAGTGGTAGTCTTGCCTTAGGACACACCAAATTAACACAGTGAGGCCAGTGGTAGTCTTGCCTTAGGACACACCAAATCAACACAGTGAGGCCAGTGGTAGTCTTGCCTTAGGACACACCAAATCAACACAGTGACGCCAGTGGTAGTCTTGCCTTATGACACACCAAATCAACACAGTGAGGCCAGTGGTAGTCTTGCCTTAGGACACACCAAATCAACACAGTGATGCCAGTGGTAGTCTTGCCTTATGACACACCAAATCAACACAGTGAGGCCAGTGGTAGTCTTGCCTTAGGACACACCAAATCAACACAGTGATGCCAGTGGTAGTCTTGCCTTATGACACATCAAATCAACACAGTGATGCCAGTGGTAGTCTTGCCTTAGGACACACCAAATCAACACAGTGATGCCAGTGCTAGTCTTGCCTTATGACACACCAAATCAACACAGTGAGGCCAGTGGTAGTCTTGCCTTAGGACACACCAAATCAACACAGTGAGGCCAGTGGTAGTCTTGCCTTAGGACACACCAAATCAACACTGTGATGCCAGTGCTAGTCTTGCCTTATGACACACCAAATCAACACAGTGAGGTCTGTGGTAGTCTTGCCTTATGACACACCAAATCAACACAGTGAGGCCAGTGGTAGTCTTGCCTTAGGACACACCAAATCAACACTGTGATGCCAGTGGTAGTCTTGCCTTATGACACACCAAATCAACACAGTGAGGCCAGTGGTAGTCTTGCCTTATGACACACCAAATCAACACAGTGAGGCCAGTGGTAGTCTTGCCTTAGGACACACCAAATCAACACTGTGATGCCAGTGCTAGTCTTGCCTTATGACACACCAAATCAACACAGTGAGGTCTGTGGTAGTCTTGCCTTAGGACACACTAAAACAACACTGTGATGCCAGTGCTAGTCTTGCCTTATGACACACCAAATCAACACAGTGAGGCCAGTGGTAGTCTTGCCTTAGGACACACTAAAACAACACTGTGATGCCAGTGCTAGTCTTGCCTTATGACACACCAAATCAACACAGTGAGGCCAGTGGTAGTCTTGCCTTAGGACACACCAAATCAACACAGTGACGCCAGTGGTAGTCTTGCCTTATGACACACCAAATTAACACAGTGAGGCCAGTGGTAGTCTTGCCTTAGGACACACCAAATCAACACAGTGACGCCAGTGGTAGTCTTGCCTTATGACACACCAAATTAACACAGTGAGGCCAGTGGTAGTCTTGCCTTAGGACACACCAAATCAACACAGTGAGGCCAGTGGTAGTCTTGCCTTAGGACACACCAAATCAACACAGTGACGCCAGTGGTAGTCTTGCCTTATGACACACCAAATCAACACAGTGAGGCCAGTGGTAGTCTTGCCTTAGGACACACCAAATCAACACAGTGATGCCAGTGGTAGTCTTGCCTTATGACACACCAAATCAACACAGTGAGGCCAGTGGTAGTCTTGCCTTAGGACACACCAAATCAACACAGTGATGCCAGTGGTAGTCTTGCCTTATGACACACCAAATCAACACAGTGATGCCAGTGGTAGTCTTGCCTTAGGACACACCAAATCAACACAGTGATGCCAGTGCTAGTCTTGCCTTATGACACACCAAATCAACACAGTGAGGCCAGTGGTAGTCTTGCCTTAGGACACACCAAATCAACACAGTGAGGCCAGTGGTAGTCTTGCCTTAGGACACACCAAATCAACACTGTGATGCCAGTGCTAGTCTTGCCTTATGACACACCAAATCAACACAGTGAGGTCTGTGGTAGTCTTGCCTTATGACACACCAAATCAACACAGTGAGGCCAGTGGTAGTCTTGCCTTAGGACACACCAAATCAACACTGTGATGCCAGTGCTAGTCTTGCCTTATGACACACCAAATCAACACAGTGAGGCCAGTGGTAGTCTTGCCTTATGACACACCAAATCAACACAGTGAGGCCAGTGGTAGTCTTGCCTTAGGACACACCAAATCAACACTGTGATGCCAGTGCTAGTCTTGCCTTATGACACACCAAATCAACACAGTGAGGTCTGTGGTAGTCTTGCCTTAGGACACACTAAAACAACACTGTGATGCCAGTGCTAGTCTTGCCTTATGACACACCAAATCAACACAGTGAGGCCAGTGGTAGTCTTGCCTTAGGACACACTAAAACAACACTGTGATGCCAGTGCTAGTCTTGCCTTATGACACACCAAATCAACACAGTGAGGCCAGTGGTAGTCTTGCCTTAGGACACACCAAATCAACACAGTGAGGCCAGTGGTAGTCTTGCCTTATGACACACCAAATCAACACAGTGAGGCCAGTGGTAGTCTTGCCTTAGGACACACCAAATCAACACTGTGATGCCAGTGCTAGTCTTGCCTTATGACACACCAAATCAACACAGTGAGGTCTGTGGTAGTCTTGCCTTAGGACACACTAAAACAACACTGTGATGCCAGTGCTAGTCTTGCCTTATGACACACCAAATCAACACAGTGAGGCCAGTGGTAGTCTTGCCTTAGGACACACTAAAACAACACTGTGATGCCAGTGCTAGTCTTGCCTTATGACACACCAAATCAACACAGTGAGGCCAGTGGTAGTCTTGCCTTAGGACACACCAAATCAACACAGTGACGCCAGTGGTAGTCTTGCCTTATGACACACCAAATCAACACAGTGATGCCAGTGGTAGTCTTGCCTTATGACACACCAAATCAACACAGTGGTGCCAGTGGTAGTCTTGCCTTATGACACACCAAATCAACACAGTGAGGCCTGTGGTAGTCTTGCCTTAGGACACACCAAATCAACACAGTGATGCCAGTGGTAGTCTTGCCTTAGGACACACCAAATCAACACAGTGATGCCAGTGGTAGTCTTGCCTTAGGACACACCAAATTAACACAGTGAGGCCAGTGCTAGTCTTGCCTTAGGATACACTAAAACAACAGAGTGACGCCAGTGGTAGTCTTGCCTTAGGATACACCACATTAACACAGTGAGGCCTGTGGTAGTCTTGCCTTAGGATACACCACATTAACACAGTGAGGCCTGTGGTAGTCTTGCCTTAGGATACACCAAATTAACACAGTGAGGCCAGTGGTAGTCTTGCCTTAGGACACACCAAAACAACAGAGTGACGCCAGTGGTAGTCTTGCCTTAGGATACACCAAATTCACAGTGACGCCAGTGGTAGTCTTGCCTTAGGACACACCAAAACAACACAGTGAGGCCAGTGGTAGTCTTTCCTTAGGATACACCAAATTAACACAGTGAGGCCTGTGGTAGTCTTGCCTTAGGATACACCAAATTAACACAGTGAGGCCAGTGGTAGTCTTGCCTTAGGACACACCAAAACAACAGAGTGACGCCAGTGGTAGTCTTGCCTTAGGATACACCAAATTCACAGTGACGCCAGTGGTAGTCTTGCCTTAGGACACACCAAATCAACACAGTGACGCCAGTGGTAGTCTTGCCTTAGGACACACCAAAACAACATAGTGACGCCAGTGGTAGTCTTGCCTTAGGACACACCAAATCAACACAATGACGCCAGTGGTAGTCTTGCCTTAGGACACACCAAATCAACACAGTGATGCCAGTGGTAGTCTTGCATGAGGACACACCAAATCAACACAGTGACGCTAGTAGTAGTCTTGCCAGTGGCAGTCTGGGCCACTGTGGCTTTCATAAACACTCAAAAGGACTATCATTTTATTATATGCTATATTATACAAATAAAGGGGTGGGGCCTGGAATGAGGGTGGGTTTTGGTGTGAGATGGGATTTTTTACCCATTCTCCCCCATTCTGACAACTCCCGTTTTATATCCATTTTCCGTCAATCCTAAATCCAATTATACCATACATACCATCTGGCAGATAAGCAGTAGCATCGAACCACTGGAACAACATTCCCAGAAGGCGACCTAGTATTTCCTGATGATATAGAAAGATGGAGAACTTTTAGTATTGAGGTATCAAGCCTGTAAATCATTGAGATACTGCCGATAAAACCAAAATACTTAAGAAGATTTTGATTTGAAATTTATAACATTCATAAATCAGGCCCCGTGACATGCTTATTTGCTGACCTTCATGTTTATTGTGTCTATGTATCCAATTAAGTATAAAATGACAGTCACACATGCAGAATAGTACATACTGAAAAATTATACAATTCTCATTTACTTGGTAAAGTAACTCACACAAGAGGGCTATATGGCACTGAATCGCTAACTCGACGACCTCAGCCATGAGGAAAAAGTAGTTGAACAAGCTAATAAAGTGAGTTTGATAACTTCATAAACAAATCCCACTGTTGGCTCATGCCAAAAGTAAAAAAACACCAAATTTGTTATAGTATGCACACTTTCAGTCAGTAGTGATGATGTGTGAAGTTTAGTTGTAATTGGCACAAAATCTAAGATGATCACACAAGATTAATACTTTCACAGGAATGTATCGATGACGACGACAGACAAAGAGCTGACACAATATGAAAACAAGCAAGCCCAAAATAAAACATGCAAATGAACTAAAACTATAAAACAGAAATCAAGAGATACAAATGTAACTTACACACAGTAGACGCATGCATCTAAATTCCCCAGGAACAGTGGAGTCTGTAGAAAGTTAAACAGGGAACATGCCAACATATTTCCACAACAAATACATACAGAAGATGATGATTCACTGGGTAAAGGTTATTATCAAATTACGCAAGATATGTTTTTAGAAAAGTCAGGGCCCCTGCTGGGCATCGCCAAAAGCGCTGAAATTATCAAAGTGGCTGTAACTTTAAACTTCTGACGAAATAACTTTGTCCTTGCAGTTTTTTTTTTCCATATTTTGGGAACATAGCCCATACCGTCAGATTCCGGAATTACAGCGCGATTTTTCATAAAATTAGGAAACGAAACCATAAAACATTCATTTCATAATTGTGTCTTTCATACTGTTTACAGTAAAACCTGATCAACCGCAGCATTTAAAAGCATTTCATACTCAATACTTGTCAAACTTTTGATATTTTCTGTGTGTTTTTCTTTTCCTTCCTTTTGTTGGGAATTTTTGTCTCAAAATTGGGAAAAAAAGCTGTTTTGGAATTGGGAATATGGCCCAATATCGGCTATAAAAACACTGCCTTGTTGTCAAATGTACATAATGCTTTGCGATTTAGAGAAGTTGAATTTTTATGTTATTCCCTATATAAGTCTATGTTAAACATGTGACCCCTAGGGCAAGCCAAATTTGACACAAGCAGCAATTAGTAATATTTTATCTGCTGGTTTTTGTAGTTTCTTAATTCAACAAAAAACATGAAATTTATATACCTTCAAACAAATGCAAATGAGACATTTTTTAAACCCCAAGGAAATGAAAAGTGCTTTAGAATAATCAAAGGATCAACAGTGTCTTGTGATAGACATATATTACAACCTTCAAATCTTGTTTTATATCGCACCCAAATCTTGTTTAAAGGCATTTTCGGTAGTTTTCTATGCGCAGCTTCTTTGGGCGACTTCTCTTCTAAAACTTTTGGATGGATTTTCCTACAAATTTACAGGAATGTTGCTTTTGATGTCTAGTTGTATTAGTTTGTCTTTTTGAATTTTCTTTTTTTATTTAATTTTTTTATTTTTTATATTTTTTTATGGTCTTTATTTAAATAAAGGCCTATTATTAGATACATAAAATAGGAAAAATATAGCATTTTGTAAAAATTCCAACAAAATTAAAAAATTTAAGCATAATGGTACGGTTCCAAAAACCAATATTAAATCTCAATATACATGGTGACCTATAAATTTAATTGAATATATTGTCTTAATATATGTTCAAATAAGTGCCTAGGAAGTTTGAACAAATTCTGTTATTAGGAACATAACAAAAAAGGAAAATATAGGGTAGGGTTTCAAAAAAAAATTCTAAACAAGCATGGGGACCGATCATTTTTATTGCACATTTTGTTTTTATATATATTAAACTATGTGCTTAGAAAGTTTAAACAAATTCTATTGTTTGGAACATACAAAAAAAAGGAAATTGTATCATTATGGGCTAATCTGTGCATAAATTGTGGTAATGGTCTCAACAGATTTTGTAAAAAAAATATAGGTTTTACATAAAGATGAGCTTTAAATAAAATTGTAATCAAATGTTCTTTACTTTAATACAATTTTAGCAGAATTGTGACCAATGAATAAATGATTAGACTTCGAAAATGTCTTATTTAGCTATTTCATGGACTTGTTCAACTTTTTGGACGGATTGACATGACGGTGGCATTACAAATTATTTTTTAAAATTTTAATAATCATGGTGACCTACCATTATTTTTGCCTTTTCTGTCTATATATATAACAGACTTACAGTACAAAAAGTTTAAAGAAAATCTGTTATGCAGAAAAAACTAAAGAAAATGTCTTTAATATCACTCACTACCTTCAAATCTTGTTTAATATCGCTACCTTCAAATCTTGTTTCATTAAACTGTTTAAGACCAAGACGATAAAACAAGAGAGGTATGAGACAATCATGCTATGAACACTAACACCCAGTCGATATTTTAGATGCTTTGTTAAATCCTGAAATACTGTATTTACATGTTAATACAACAATTCTGATACTACAACATGCTATATTATATTGGTTCTGGCTTAAAGTGATTCAAGACATAAACCTCAAAGACAGTATAAAACAAATTCTTCAGGTATAATAGTACCGGTATTCAAATAATTCTCGCCCCATGTGGTTCCCGGTCAAGATCAGAGCGCTGCTTATCCAGGTAGAGGGGTAAAATGCCACCCCCAATTCATGTTCTGTGGGTGAGAAGTTTCTAGGCCCATTCTGCATATTTAGATGTAAATGGTCAGTGGGTCTGGAATGTTCATTCCTGTTGGCGCCATATAACCTTTTTGTGCCGGTGTGCAGTAAAACCCAATTCAATTCAAATACTTATCAACACCATGTGTTGTTTGGACCAGTTCAGTGTCTTCAGTTAGAGACCCAAAGGTTTTTCACCATTTCAGAGATTATTAAAACATTTTAGAATTATTTTTTGTTTAGAATTTGCCTCAAAAAGCCAAGAAACTCATTTCTCTTCGAGTTATATGCAATCAAAATATTATTTTTTTATGAAAAAAATAGAACACAATGAGTTCTGAGAACACCTTGAGTGTCTGCTATATATGACTCACTGTGAGTTCCATGTTTTGTAGAAAATAAATAGTTTAAGTGTTTGCATTACTCTGACATTGAGTAATGAGTTTCTTGACTATCGGATGAAGCAAATTTTAAACAAAAATTCTAAAATGATTTAATAGACTGTTTTAAATAGTATCTAAATAAATGTTATATTTTTGACAGAGAAACAGACTTTTTAAGAAGTAAATAAAACACTTTACTATCACAAAAGTATATTTGTAACAAACAACCTTTGGCTCAAAGAATTTCCCCAAATGATAGAACCAGCGATTGCTTAAACAGTGTCAACTTTATGATTACCTCAATACTGCAAGATGTGTGAAATCTGTATCAATTTAGTATAAATATTGGTTATTTTTGGAAGCTAAATTGTTGCGCATAAATACTAACAATAGGTATATCCTCTTTGGGGGTGCACAGTTCCACAAGCAGCCAGATCCCGTATCGACTTAGCATCTTCCTTTCCCCGGCTTCCTCCACTTCAAAGAGATCATCATCGTCACCATGGCGATGACGATGCTCCTCCCCCATCTCTACTGTACGCTTTGACTCCAGTGGCTGGGCCTCCTTAAGCAGTCTAATGGAAATAAAAAAGTTAGTAATGTCCCAAACCTGGGGAAATATGTAGAAAAAATAGTATTTTGTTAAAAATTGCTATTAAATGGTCAATAATTGCTATTAAATAAATGAATGAAATGAATGATTCAATGAATAAATTGAATGAATTGAATGACAAACGAACGAGTCGAGGGTGACCCAGTTGGTTTAAACTACCTTCCTTGGGGCCTTCTTTTTGTTAAAATGTTAACATACAATAAGACGATTGATTACGACACTGTAGAACAAGAATCAAAACCGTAACTATTTCCTTGGTCCTAAAAGAGCCATAACTCCCGTAGAAATTGTTGACATGAATGACAATGTGACATGTATGATCATCTTCGCATGACGACAAACAATAAATGACTATGTCCAAAAAGGGCCACAACTGTCGTAAATTGTTGAATCAAAGCGACAATTAAATATGATCATTTTTACATGTTGGCTAATAATCCTACTAAAATATGAATTGAATCCCGTCAAAACTGAATGAATAGTAGTGGCCACAAGCTTAAGGTTCTTATAAGGCCCTTAAATGTCTAGGTCCAATGACGTCCTTTTTTTTTAATTGAATCAAAATTAATTCTATTCTAGTGATGCGTCATCAAATAGTTTTAATCACGCTGCCATCAGCGCTCACGCTGCCATAAGACATGGGCGCCATTACAATTATTTTATTAAAAAATATTATTTCTACGACATGGCGACCAACCGCAAATGGCGATTATTTTATTTAAAAAAAAAATTTACTGCCTATGTTACCCATTGTCAAACTGACTACCATTAGATCAGGTCATAATTAACCAGATGACCGTAATAAACATCCTCTAATCCCTCAGGCCACGTGTGAAATCGTTAGCCAATTAGTGCTGTTAGTTGGCTAATTATATATCACACCTATTTGCACACAGCTGGTGTTGAGACAAGATCTAATTATAAATGCAGCCAATCAGAAATTTTATTATTTATTGTTCAGTACTATTAACCAATCAATGAATCCTTCGCATGTTCTACTTTCAGTTTGAGAAGATCATATCATGTGACTGATCATGTGACAATTTTATCTTTGTTTTTCTTTAGTTATCTTTCAATTAAAATTAAAAGTTAAACTTTAGTGATTGAATAATTGTTAAAATATTTTTATTTACAAAACGAAGCTCAATTTTGTAAGTCAAAATACGTTTTTAATTGCACAAAGGAAGATCACGTGACCACAAAAGACTTTCAAAATGGTCGCCGACTTTAAATATGTAAACAAGCACATTTTCTGCTGCTGGTATGAGTATTAAAGTTAGTAAAACATTGTGCGTGTATTGATTCATGTGTTGAAAGAAATTATCTCAAACTACACACAATTTGCAGCAGAGTTTCACCCTAAATATGAGGTTTTACAATTTAATTGTAAGAAACATGTGTCCCATTCACAGTCAATTGTTTTAATCGATTACCTTTTCAACTAAGTCACTGTAACATTTTTAGTAAAATATAAAATAATTATGAAATGAAAGAAGTAAATCATTCTGTGGTCTATTTCTTATATTATGTAGCAAATAGGTTGCCTAGAGGTTGGGTGGGGAGAGTATAGAAAATAGACATGAGCACGAGTAGGTCTCTCTTACAACTGACCCAATTTTCGTACGCATTAATGTTGGCTATTATTTTCTTAGCTAATAAATGTGTGGCTATTAATTTTAGATGGCCAGTGCTAGCACTGTATAAGAAATTAATTACTCCTACCCAATGATAGCGTCCATCAGATATCTCTGCATCTCCGGGGTACAGGACCATATCTTGTCAATGCTCTGATGGTACACGTGAAAGTCATCTTCGGTCTTTCTGTGCAGATCTTGGTTACAGCTGTTACAGTAGCGCACGGGCCGGTTCCCATTAAAGCTGGCACACTCTATGGAGAAGCATGTGGATACAGCAGTGTTGGTCCTCGTTGATTTACATCTCTAAAAACCAGGGAAGTTTATACATGTAGAACTGATAGGCAGAGAGATGCTTGACTGACGATGTTCTTTAAGATGGAAAATGAAATGGTTGCCATCAGAAAAGATGGTCGGCTTATACCAACAGTAAGAAGAACAAGACACAATCACGAACATATCAACTCCCAACCTATGACATCAACAGCAAAAAATATACATTCTTCCCCAGAACCACGAAGGAATGGAACGCATTACCCCTAGATCTAGTGTCACTTGGATCACTTGAAATATGAAAATGTCCGAAATTAGTCTCTAAAGCTAGTCCTTTGAGTTTTATCTTTTTACGCTAATTTTCTTTAATTTTTATGTTCTTATTTTGGTCAGCTTATGGTACAACTGAAATAAGGTTTAAAATTAGGTCTGAACAAATGTTGACGGGTTTACGTAACCCTAACCAGGTTAATGCATCCGACACATCCAAACTATTTACTTCCCCAACTAGGATGGTTGAATGTTGTTTCTCGTCATTTTCAGCACATGCTAGACTAAAGAGGTCGGTTGATTTTTTCACGGTGGAGGCAGACCTCGCATTTTTTCCTAGGTAGAACCAGTACTGTATACCTCCCGCCATCTGTAGGAATCGACAATTTCTCACAAGTCTAGCTCCCAGCGGGATTCAAATCCACAGCAGTGAGAGATGAGAATGTTTCAGGATAGAGGCAACCCACCCAATTTTTCCTGGGTAGTACCAGTACTGTATATCTCACGCATCCGTAAGAATCAACACTTTCTCACTTGACAAGTCAAGCTCCCACAACGGTGAGAGACAAGGAAGTTTTAGATGCAGCATCTTTACTATCCCAGCCATGCATTTGATCAAAAAGAAGAAAATCTCACAACTGAATGAAAAAAGTATACTTCTGTAGACTTAGTCAACTGATGAATTAGACATTACAAACCTTATTTTCACACTTTGTGGAGACATGTGACATGGGCAGTAGAATATCCATCATGAAGTCACTGTGGTCCTTCTTCAACTCCTCGGCACAGTCACTACACAGGTACAGGGGTGGGGGTTTGTCACGCGAGTGGATGGCAAGAGCAGGGTTCAAACACATCTGAAAAATTACAGTTGAGCACCATGAACAAAGTGTCGTAGAAATGAGAAAATGTGATGAGAGAACACAGTTCCATCTAACCTAAGAAATACCAGTAAATTTCATAATTCACTTTCTAATCTTAGATGTTCTGCACACTCTCCAATATAGTTGCATAATATGCAATATGTTATTATTCTGTGTTAATATGACAAGCAGAGGTTTTCTATATAGGCGGGAGGTGGGTGATTTATCCTCCTACTTTGGTCTACTTTGGATTATAGCTGACCGGCTACAGTGTTTTTTTTCCCGTTATAAATGGTACCATTCCCAATGGAGTGAAAAATTCCCAATCTAAAAAAAAGAAAGAAATGTTATGCCTACGAAGAGCAGCATATAGTAGTCAGTCTGTCCGTCAGTCAGTCAGTCCGTCCAATCGTGTCCGGTCAATAACTCTGACAATCCTGGACGGATTTTCAAATAACTTGGCACAAGTGCTCATCACAACAAGACGATGTGTCGCGCGCAAACTCCAGGTCTGTGGCTCCAAGGTCAAAGTCACACTTAGAGGTCAAATCTCAACAAGAAGTGCTTTCGTGTCCGGTTAATAACTGACATTCATGGATGGATTTTCAAATAACTTGGCACAACAAGATGACTTATCGTGCACAAAAGTTTGTGGCTCCAAGGTCAAGGTCACACTTAGAGGTCAAAACCACTTCGGGGCATTTGTCACTTACAGTGACATTTGTTGTAGATATTTTAGAGGGGATCTTTAAACAGAAACAGGGGGAGAATATATACCTATACTTTTAGGGGCGGGTAATGAAATACTACAAGAGGATGTATACATGATAATGTTTTTGCAAAGTATTTAAACATATAACATTGCTTTTGTCTGATAGTGAGAAATTCCCACTGAAGGAAAAACGACGCATATTTTCCCAACTGAATGGGTACTGGTACCTTCCCAAAAGAAAGAAACAAATCGCTGGGCTACTTCTGGCAGTGACCAATACAACAACTACGGGAGAACTTACATTACCCGCCTACTTTTTTCCCCCTGTAACTCATAAACAAAGGGAAAGCCATGGGAAATGTAGGAAGCATTAGTATAAATTAAAGTCAATTGTATTTTTCTTTTTTTGTAATGCCACGTTCAGTTTTAGTATAAAACGATTTTACATGTAATAAAGCACAGGAATCACTACCTTGACTGCTTGACAATTGCCAGCATTAACACATTTCTCTCTTTGACACAGCACTGGAGGCCATGCTGAAATATACACATACATACATGTGAGAACAGCTGATGACTAGTTTATAGAATACACTACATTATAATAGAATATGTCCACAGAAGTTCAAATCAATATACAGTTTATTTTTCAGCCGAAATCTATAGAAAATATAGCCAATTGTTTAAGTAATTTGAAGCACTTCACAATTAAACAGATCCTATACCTTTCTCCCCATTCCACGCACCACTCCACCCCCACTCCCCAACACACAAAATCATAATTTGGTGGAGCACTGTGGCCTTGTGGTAGAGCATTGGACACAGGATCGAAAAGTTGTGGGTTCGATCCCCGCCATGACCATATGTATTGTGTCCCTGAGCAAGACACTACTGCTTCTGCTTAGTACTGGTTCTACCCAGGAAGGACATGAAGAGTGATTAAAATAAGTTCATGTGGTCTATGGTGGTTAAGAATGTTGGACGCATGATTGAAAAATGGTGGGTTCGATCTCCGCCATGACCATATGTGTTGTGTCCCTGAGCAAGACACTTTATCTGCATTTGCTTAGAACTGATTCTACCCAGGAAGACATGAAGAGTGATTTATATAAGTTTATAGAGCTTTTGTTACAATCGATGTAAAATAAATAGTGCATGTGCATTATTTATACCCAGGCAAAAGTTACGGGCCCCATTTTATTAAACATCTTCGATAAGTCTAAACAATTTAAACTGTTCAAATTTTTGCACCTTACCATTCAATGTAGACAATTGTTTTTGCATTTTGTGCAGAAATATCAAATGTACAAGAAAATGAAATAAACCACGTTCATTTGTGAATTGTATAATAAAAGTAAAGAATTTGAGAAATTAACTTTCTATCACAATTGTCGTAAGATGTTTCATAAAACTGGGCCATGGCCCTCTTGGTAGGTCAGGAGATCTGAGTGTTTAATAGCTCCCTCTATAATACCATATGTACTTATATACATACTCATATATATTGTATGGTGATATAATATTTACTTTAAATGTGTTACTAATTACTACATTAAAATTATTTACATTTTTTGTAAGCAACATTATAGGGCATGTGCATTGATCATACCCACCCAAATGCTATGAACCTTTTGGTCAGGGGAACTTAGTGTTTATTAGATTCTCGGAGCCACCCCCCCCCCCCCCCCCCCCCCCCCCCCTCCTAATAATATTCAATAACGAATGAGAACGAATGTTAGATTCTATTGATCACATAACTCACATATTGACTTTTGTTGCATTTTGCCTGTCGCTTTAACACGCGAAACCGACATAAACCGTGGGAATTTGATCATATTCATTATCGATTTTTTGACAGCGCGTACTGTGCTTATTTGCATAGTTATATAAATAGTGGTATATCGAAAATATAGAATGGTGTTATTCCACTCCCACACCATAAGTTATATGATTAATGTTAATATAAGGTCATGACGTCGGTAACCTTATTCCACCGTTCGTCGTCCAAACCACGATGTCTGATTTCTCCTTAGGTAAAGATCCCTTAAAGATCTTACCAGAATATTTGTAGTGTATTCCCCTCCGGTCCGACAGTGACGGGTTGAGTTGTGGCCAGTAGTAGAAGAGTAAGTTGGCTGCTGGTGCCCTGGCCGACGGGGGACCATACGCAATGATGCTCAGTATGTCCTTGATAATCTCCATCTTCAGGCTCATAAAACACTCCAGGATCTGGGAATGGTATGCTGGAACATGCAGGAAAGTAGGTTTTAAATTAATAAAGCCAACATAAGACAATTCCGGTTAACCGACCATCCCTATTTTTTTTCTGTGCCACCTTAAATATTTATTGGCATCTAAGTATATAAAAACAATAACAGTAATTATTAATTAACTACTTAATATCTGCCGTGGTTTGCCGTGGTTTGCAGGAAACTGCACGCATCATATGGTAAAAACAAGGCCAATATGGAGAGAAACTCGACATGTATGAAAAAACTCGGCCAATATGAAATTTAAGCAATCTGATTGGATAAGCCAACACGGCCAATACGACAAGACTCTGTTTTCTTTAAGGACGCCATTTTGAAGAAAAAACACAACGTCGCAGCTTTTCGATGATAAACTAGTTCGCCTATATAATGTAGGCAATTAAAATAATTAAGGTTTGGTTATTTGTAAATTCGGTTACATGGACTTCGCTGAAATATAGCTATTATCAAGTTCGTGTGCGATTTCCCCACGTGCCAGCGAGCGGTAACAGTGGAAAATTTATTTGAATCAGATACTTGTTATTAAATGTTATATTGAACATATATCTCTTGTTTTTCCTTACCTGTAAATGATATTTAAAACATAGGAATAAAGAGAGATATTAAGTAGTTAATTAATAAAAATGTCATTAATTAAGTGTTTTCATATTGGCCCAGTTCTTGGTCCTCGGACTGTCATATATGACAGTCCTTGGACCAATAACTCGGCCAATATGAAACAATTAATTAATAACATCATATAATCCTGATATTACTGATATTTTTTCAAGTTTATCAAAAATAATTTATTGCTAATTCAAAGCATGTGCTAATGCGACATATGATAAAGACATCAAATAAAACCTACTTATGTTAAAAAAAGTAATTCTCCTGCATACATACCCTTTTTTTAGTACGTAATATTATAGGAACAATAATAATTTATCCTTAGTTATTTATTAATTTCTTGTTTATGGACATTGTAATTATCTGAAAATATAATTCTTAACCAAAAGTATAGAAAAGAACTACAAAAGAGCTGAAAAAAGATTGCCTGTTAAAAACAAGAGGCCCAAGAGGGCCTGTAGATGCTCTACTGTGTAAAATAGCTTTTATCAGGAGATCAGGAGAAGTAGCCGGTTCAGAGCTTGTGTTATCCGCTATAAACATGTGATGATTTGTTGCAAAACTGTAACTGGTTTTATTTTCTTGTATATTTTAGTACAAGAGAATGAAATAAGCCATAATTTTCAACAACCGAGTCAAGTTGATCATGAAAAATTGTAATCGATTGATCAGATCAAAGGTATAACTGATCGATGATCGCTCAAATCAACCACACTACTGATCATTCCTGCAAGGTTTCACTAAAATCTGGCCAGGGGTTCAGGAGAAGTAGTCTGGCCAAAACTTGTGTATTAAAAACCTTTAAAGGGTCATAACTCTGCCAAAATTCTTTCAACTGAAATATGGCGATGATATGCATAACTAACTTGGTACTGATCATCCCTGCAGTTTTGTTGAAATCCAGGCAAGTGTTCAAGAGAAATAGTCCAGATAAAGTTTGTGTAGTAAAACCTTTATGTGTGTGGCCATATGGAGAATGGAATACGTGGTTTCCTTAATTTTTACCTAGTTTTAGACATGGTGGCCGCCTTGGAGAACTGGCAGCCACGGGAAACACAAATCTGAAGGGAACTTTCCTAAAGATCATTGTGATTAAGTTTCATCAAACTCCTTCAAGCGGTTTCAGAGAAGATGTCATATTTAGCCTTTTCCTATATAAACTTTGGGTCGCCACGGCGGTCGTTTTGATTATTGGAAGAAAACAAAAAACATAAACTTAATAGACGCCAACCATTGTGATAAAGTTTCAACAAAATCCTTCAAAAGGTTTCAGAGAAGATGTCATATTTAACCATTTCCTATATAACTCTATGTAAACTTTGGGTCACCATGGCGACCATTTTGATTACTCAACGATAACGAAATATTCAAATTTGATAGAGGCCAACCCAAAGAACATGTATATGATATTTCACTGGAATGGATTAAGTGGTTTCGGAGATGTCATTTGAAATCTCTTTAAATTTTACCTAATTTTAGCCATTGCGGCCATCTTGGATGACTGACATCCGCGAAAAAACAAATCTGAGGAGGAATATCCCAAAGATCATTGTGATTAATTTTCATCAAAATCCTTCAAGCGGTTTCAGAGAAGATGTCATTTTTAGCATTTTCCTATATAACTCTATGTAAACTTTGGGTTGACGTGGTGGCCATTCTGATTATTCGACAATAACAAAAAACACAAACTTGATAGAGGCCAACCCAAGGAACATGTACATGATATTTCACTAGAATGGAACAAGTGGTTTCGGAGAAGATGTTGTTTGAAATTTCCCTAAATTTGACCTAATTTTAGCCATGGCGGCCATCTTGGATGACTGGCGGCCATGAAAAACAAAAACACGAGAGGGGGCCTCCTAAGTAACATTGTGATAAAGTTTCATCAAAATCTTTCAAGCGGTTTCAGAGCAGATGTCGATTTTATAAAATTGCTAACAGACGGATGGACGGACGAAAAAAGATCGCATAAGCGCGCCTGGCCTTTGGGCAGTAGAGCTAAAAACACCATATTTTTTCTCCTATAAAGTGTGAATGTTTTCTAAGGGGAAAATTAAGAAATTATTCATTTTCTGTTTATTTATAAAGAAACAAATCTCCTATTACTCACATCCATTGTCTGTGTGTTGGAACACCATGGTGATGATGGCGGCAGCCGACTCACTGGCATACGTGGGCTCTGAACAACCATCAAAACCTACAGCACACAATGGCAACAGCCAATATATCACACAGTAAGTCAAATATAAATGTATAGTCCATGCTGCAGTTTTTGTTTAAATTACTGTTTTTGAAATCAAATAAACGTCATTAACAATCAGTCACTTTTATATAAAGACATTAAGAAATTATAGAATTCTAAAATCATGATCTGATGATTGTTATCGTATAATATTACTTCCTAACAAATCAGAAAAGTGACTTTGCAATAGATTTCACCCTGAAACATTATTTAAATAGTTGCAATAAAGATTATACACAACTGTTTTTAATAGTTGTTGATAAATAGATAATATGACAAAGCAAGTTTCAAATTGCTTCGAGTCATCTTAATCTATTTGTAGAAACATTTTCAGTTGTTTACCTAGTGTCATGGGTAGAAGGTTGCTACACAGAAGATCTATCGTGTCCTTGTGAAGGGTTGGGGGAAATATGGCGAGTGTCGATGCCACCGTGTAGGGGAGAGAATCCACCAAGTCATTCTCCAGGAATGGCACAAGGCAGCCAAGCACGTTCAACACGGACTCCCCAAGCTCTGGATAAGAAATAGAAACATGAAAAGATGTCCAACTCAAACAATCATTTCAATCCTATATTTTACTCAATGAGATTGCACAGTTTGGATGAAAGCAAGGTTAACGCATAAATATATACTGAAACTATTTATTCATTATTCGTGCAACGACCGCCTCGGAAGCTTATTGGATAAGGTCTTGCGATTTAGACCTACAGTACAGATCCCTTAGGCTCAGCCCTGTGTGCGTTTGCTCCCTGGCTGAGGCGTCTGATGGGGAAATTCATCCTTCATCTCATCTCCCTGTGAGTTTGCTGTTCCAACATTACCTAATATATGATGTTTTAACATTTCTTAAAATCCCATTTCATCTTTCAATCAGTGAACGTCTTTGACAACACACATGTACATAAGATTTTAACATAGCTGCATGAATTGTCATCACTGGAATTATATATGATTCAGTTTCCGGGACACATATCGTTGTCCGTTACATTTATTATGTATCAAGCTTACAATGGCGAATTAAGACATTAGGACGCATTAAAAAGCACCAAAACTATTAACTTGTTACCTAACTGTCCAACCTGCACAGCTGGTACCAGATCGATCATGTTGAGAACAGCCTTATACAAGCCTGCATAGTTGAGGTTGGGAAACACAGACAGACGTACACTGTCTCGCTGACGGGGTCCATAACTCTCAGCTGGAATATTGGGCACATCCTTCAAGATACTGAAAGTGAAAGAAGTAATGATCGATTAAAGCAACTAAATTATCCCAAAGCATTTCTCACAAAATGTTAGTAGCAATGTATTAAACTAGAACTTAATTTTTTTATTAAACAGGACAAAAAAACATTTATAAATGTTCAGCTTGTGACTTATTTATAGCAAACAATTCTGGCTTAAATTTATGTGTCTCAGGCCTAGAGTAATACTGTTGTTTTGAGGGTCATTCCAGTGGCAAAAATGCTCCTGAATAAAACCTTGTTTTCGTTTTTCCAAAAATACATGTTTTTATAAAGTTTGTAGAAGATAACATATTGCAACCAACACAAGAGTATGTGTAATAGAACATACAATTACATGAATAGAACATACAATTACATGAAGTGTTAATGTTAAAGGCAGAACATTTTAATTTAGGTCTCAGATTATAGCTAAAGACAATGGTTTGTCTCAAAAGTTCAGAAAACAAATCTGAAAACACCATAGTATTTTCTTTTCATTAAAGAGGCTCTACCTATATATTTTTGTCCACCAATTGATATAAACTTTACTTAATTATAAAGAGGACTATGAAAAAGGTAAATGGCAATAATTTCACCCAATGTAATATGCGTTTTGCTGGGAAAAAACAGGATTGAAAAGATCGGATTTTTGAAATTGTATTCGTAATTGTTTTAGACAAGCCGATTACGGAGATTTTCCGATCTTATTCGTTTACAATCGGAACTACCGTATTTGTCGGCGTATAGCGCGCATGCGCATATAACGCGCACCCCGACTTTGGGCCTGAAATCCTTGGGAATTTTTTTTTTTTTATGTATTGTAGCGTAAAACGCGCATTAAAAACATGTGTTTTCAATTTCAGGACAGCAGAGCGCCATTTTGAAGCATTGACCAAAGAGGAAATGTAAAACGAATTTTGATTTGCTAAAATGAAGCTGCATGTTAGACTGTGTTTTTTTACTCAAGTGTAAATAAACTTGTACTGTTGAGTGTACTTTTGTTGTTTACTCAAGTTTCAATAAAATAAAAAACCCACGCCCGTGTTCAACTTTTATTACGATCATATTATATTTAATATTTTGGATTGACAAGTCTCGAAATCATCAACACTACAAACAGAAGTAACTAACTATAGTAATACTATGTATCTAAATTTGTAGCATGAAACATAAAGCCTAAACCGGAAACGAAATGAAACGTATGTAGTACGTTTCTATATAAACTCAGTGAATAATTTCGAAAATCCTCTATCACTAACAATGTTCTAAGTAAAAATTCAAGAAGTTTCAATGTAAATGTTGCTCTCAGAGTTTTATATGTGCATTAGATAACTAAACTAATGCGTAACTTTTCTTTTATTAGATGTAAGAGTCTTTTACTAGACAAATCTTATCAAAAACGAAAATAATTGTGTAGTAGGGATATTCCCGAAACTGTACACTCGCCTCTGGATAAGAATAGATTCTAAAAATAGACTTTTGTGATTTGGACAAAAAAACAACTTTAAGCAGTCTAAGCTGTTGCACCCTGATAATAATCAGAGAGCAAACGTATAGAGTATAAGACTGCTGTAAACCTTAACCCCAAACACTAAACTCTACTCGTAGATATTTAAAGTTCCCTAGTTAAAAATAGAAGTAAAAAAAAATTCACACCAGTAGACCGGTACACAAAAGACGTCTATCCCAGTCGAGTTTCACATGTTTGTTTAATAATTAGTTATCATTGTTTGCGGTCAGTTAACATAAACCAAACACTTCACACTTAACACGTTTTCCCAATCAAATGAACCCTTGAACCAATTTAGGAATAATCATGATTCTACGTTGTCGAAATTCAGAAATTCAGAAATCAACTTTAACAAATAAGTAAGGGGGTCGTTGTTTATTAGAAATAATTATTATACATACAATTCTATTGTATTCTATTAATAAAATATGCACTAACCCAGTCTGCGGGTTCGGAAAACCCCAGCCTCGTTTTCATTTCAAAATGCCGATTTTTGTAAACAGTTGTATTTTTCAACATTTCAATGGTATTTTCTCAACAATAATCAACATAAAACATGGTAAAGTTTGATTTTATTATTTTTATTGATAATTAGCATATAGCATACAACGCATTTTATTGAAACAATAGAAACAAGCCAACTTTTGTTCGATTCAATCTCTGTAGTAAACGGCCGGTCTTGTGACTTTTTGAAAACCACAAAACTTCTCGTCTTGGCTGAAAAAAAAAAAGTAAATCATTACTTGTTGCTTAAACCGCGCACCCCAACTTCAGCCACAGAATCTGGGGTAAAAAAGTGCGCGCTATACCCCGACAAATACGGTACCTCGTCTGATTAGCGAAGAGTTCCGATCGATTCGTTTGCTATCGGAACTGCGCCGAATAGTTTGTAATCGCATTGCGCATGTCCGAGAAAATCGTAAAAACTCGTAGTTCTCAGGCAGGAATAAACGGCTGGGCAGCATTTTATTCAAGATATTGTTTTGATCATAATTAATAATTTACAGAACTGGAATACGAACCATGTTTCTTCTTAGAATACTCATAAAATAGCTTTGTATACATATAAATGCAGTAATATTGAGTATTTAATATTTTACATTAAAAATCGCGTAGATATAGGTAGTGCCTCTTTAAGGAGATAATATTTATCTATTACCTGAGTAGTGTCTGTGAGAAGTACTTTAGTGTACTTGCAATGTCGACACCCGTAGGCTGTGGAGTGAGGTTGTTATACACTCTATGATAGTAGTCCCGTAGATTACGGATCTTCGAAGTGACTAGAAAAACAGAAAAAGGCCCCTCAGGAAATGATTTACTAATTCAATGTGGACATTATTTTAGACTGAAAATGCCATTCGAAAATAGAACATATACTCTCTGTAATAAAATCAAAGATGAAGAACGTTTTATTATTTTTTTCAAAAAGCTCTTTGAACTCAGATCCATCTGTGCAGCTTGAAACTAAAGAAATTAATAAACCCTGTTGTGGTTGAAGAAACTTTAAAATTTATTTACAATTTTTTATGTTTTCCACATTTCTGATAAGATAGTTGTGTTATTATAATAGTTAAGCGTTATTTAGCTAAACAGTAGATTGTACATGTTTGTCCATATAAAATGTAGAGGACACCTGAACACCTTTTGAATATTTTTTTTTCTGAATAAAAAATTAAAAATATTATAAATACTATATTAACGGGACACATGGCAATCTTGAAATGTGTATTTACCACTGATATTAGCATTTCAATTTATTTATCCAGTATCATTTTGACTTTAAACCGGTTTGCATATAAAAATTATAACTAAATAAAATTTAGAGTTTTAATTGTTTCGTCTTATTCTACCATACGTTTAAATATAGTAACAGTTAATAATATGCAAACACAATTTGCTTTATACTATTCTTATAATTGATATTAGTGATTGAACAAATGCAAGTTATGAAGAAAACCAAACAAGATGCCGTGGGTTTTAAAAAAAATCAAGATTGCTGTGTGTCCCTTTAAATAAGAAAAACTTCCACATATTTCTCGCCAATTTTACATAAACTAATTAAGTTATAACTTACATGTTGCGGCTCTTGTGGTTGCCATGATTACCACAAATTAACTGTTACTGTGGGATACTTCTACTGTGGCTAGTCTTCTTCATTATAAAATCTGAAACATTGATAAAACAGTATCAGAGCTCAAGCAGCTAATTTTTAGCTTAACAGGTTTTGTGAATTGGGCGTTTTTCTCATTTTTCCCAAACCAATTCAATGCCAATGCTATCCTCAACAACATCTGAAACTATTCTGTTAATTATAGTTTTGTTTTAAAATGACGGAGCCAATCTGGAAGAATTATGGGTGTCAATCAAAACACAAATAAAACAGTCATAATGTGTTTCAGGCATAGTTACATATGCACTAAACTAGGACCAATGAAACATCTGATTTATTTTTTGTTAATGAAGTATTTTGGGCTGGAAACTCCACAACTCAGCAAGTCTGTGTTGTATAAATGATTAAATCATTAATATTATTAATTCATATGATGTTTTAAGTCTCAAATAATTATTTATTTATTTTTTTGTGATTCAAGCACATTTTTATCAAATGATATGTACATCTGCTAGCAATATGATCTCATATGAATTTAAGTTTTATAAATTAACACATAAATAAACAGCAGTCTGAGTAGAGTTATGGAGTTTTCCAAACGAAACAAAAATTATAACTGAATTTGTTAACATATCGCCAGGGTTCCGGAAATACGGTTGCCCGACGCCCCGGGCAAGTGGATTTTGGGTGCGGGCAAGTGACCTTAGCAAATCTGGTTGCCCGCCACTTGCCGACGGACATTTCCATTCCAGAACAAATCAAGTGGCAAACTAGCCATATCAGAATTCCATTTTGATAACTGAATAAAACTGGCCGCTGTTTTTCACCGCTAGCGATTGTTAATAAGATTAAACAACTTTCGGTACAATCAACAATCTCGCCCCAGGCAGCTTAATTTGTGGCATTATTTCAATAAACAACTAATTAACCCACACACGCATTTCACACCGTTTGAAAACAACACCGTATCACAATTTATCCTGACACGACCGTCAGACGTGTGTCCATCGGCCAATGAAATCGCGTCAATTATGTCCGTGACCTTCCAAACATAAACATAGCTACTTTCAGAAATCGTTTCCAAATAGTCTCTGAACGTCATTTGGACCTTCCACCAATCAAATCAGAAAAATCTTTCTTAATCTGCAAATTTAATGTGTCAAAATAATAACTGACAAACCCAAAAGTTATGTTTTTGTTTAGATAATTTTGCCGAAGATTTTTCGTAACGAAAATACATTTCTTTTACTCGAAGCACTCGTTTATCAATGCGCTTTTATGAGGTATTTGGTGTATTTCATTGCTATAGTCTGTAATTAAACGTATATGGATGGTCATCAAAAATGATGGGGTTGTGTGTGTGGTGATTGGTGGGGCGGGAGGGCGGAATAAAATGAGTTTGTATACTGTCTCATCATTTTATGATTTAAGTAACACAAATATGTAATAGACACAAAAGAAGAAAATGCAACCATTTTATTTTTTATATGAATAAATACAATGTATTAACTAAACTAATTCATAAAATACATTCTCCCTTCCTTTTCTAAGTATAATGATCCAAATTATGCGGGGGTCCGTCCCGTTTAACACGAATAATGGTACAGCGCCAATTTTTGGGGCAATTAAGTGTTCTTAAATGTGGGGCAAGTGAAATTATGGGCAGGGCAAGTGATTTTCAAAATATTTCCAGAACCCTGATCGCTCAAGTTAAAGAATGCACAGATTTCATGAAGCACATTATGATGGTTTTAATTTCCATACATTTTCTATTTAATAAACACCATCACTCCTCCAGAACACTTCTACTGCAGTCCTTTTAGAAATAAAATATTGTAGTGCATGCAAACCGGTGTCTGGTACTTGAATAACATCAACATCATTTCATGTATGCATGACCAGACCTTCAAGTATTGACCATCCGACAGGTCTTATAAACCACTGGAAACATTATATGTTTCAAAGACGCTTTGCTTTATAAACAAGGTTTGGAGCCCAAAACTCGCAACTTTGTTGGCTGCATGTATCATTATAATTTATCAATAATCAATGCAGGCGCAGTCAAAGCCTGTAGATCAACTAGAAATACCTTTGATTCAATAATATGATTGTGCATTTCCCCAGAGGTTTAATATACTCACTACTGAGTCTCGCATTAATTCTTAGATCTACATAAATTTTGCCAAACTTTGATGGAGTCGTCTTCCAGCCGCTGCAACAAATCAGGACGAGACCAATACATTAGGGGGGTGATGTTTACATTAACAAACGACGTGTGTAATTTATCCTATAACGAGATAAGTTGTACATCAGAAACTTCAGTGACACACATAATGGTGTAGATGGATTCAAAGTTATACAATACACATTGTCATTAATAAGTTCACCTCAAATTCGGATTTCCTTTCTTTGAGACCCCTATATAAATTAATGAAACAGTCCAATTTTATCAAAGCGCTTATCGATCCAGACTGACATCTGTGTGATTAGTATGGACGACAAAGACAAATATTTGTCTTCGAAGAAAAAAAATCATGAAAAAAATGTCTAAACAAGCTATGAATGACCCATCTACGCCAAATATAAATGAAAGAAATAATATTCCAAGTCTACCACAAGCACCAACCGATCCACTTCGAACTATTATAAGCTCTGAAGTCTACATTGAATCATTAGGTACGAAACTTCTAAAATATTCGCTCTTTGTTTTGTTCGATCCAAATTTATTTTTTTAGTTTGCAGTTGATTGTCTTCAAAGTTTTAGTTTATCAATTATATAACAATTAGTAAACTCTTCAAGGGCTATATATTTTCCATTAATCTTGACTCCTGCAAGGGACCTAAGGATGGTGCATCTAATCTGACTAAATATGGCTATTCACTGGCACTTGAGCAGCAAATATTATAAACAAAGTTATTAAAAAATACAATACCCCTTCTATCTATATAGTACCAGTGGTCACAAAGTAGAAGAGTATGAAAAGTAAGGGACAATTGATTTATCATTATTAATGTTAAAAATAAATACATACCTGAGACCAAGTATGATGAGGCATGTTCAACTGCGCTAACTGCAGAATTAAATTTTAACAGCTCTATGTTGGCTAGGATGGTGATATCTGTATCTTAAGGTATTCCAATGGACTGTAGAGAGTGAAAGAAGATATAAGGAGAGAAACACAATGGTCCTCAGGCTCTGGCCTACGCAAAAATAATAAAAAAAAACTGTATCACTTCACACAACACAGCAAAGTATTTTTTGTTTCTACAATACATACACATAGGTAAATTATCTCTTTTCCACATCTATAAGCTTTTCTAAGTGTTGGACTCTCAGCCTGGGATGTTGCCATTTATTATCCCAATGCTTTTTTGAAAAGAAGCATCGGGGGATTTTGTTAATGCCTCAGTTTCTTCATCTGTCCGTCCATCGATATCCGTACTTGAGGACAGACAAGAACATACAGAGTGGCACCTACACTGAACAACATCAACAATGCATACTGTATCATTTCCAAAATGTTATCTCCACTGGCACCTTTAGAGCAGAGGCTATACTGTCAAAGATTATCAATACTTTCCGCGCATGAAGATTTTTATCACATGCAGTAACATGGCTGCTGGGAATATATCTGCAAATGAGGACCGAATCACTGTGTTTGTGTACAGTAAAGCATTTAGTCCCATTTAGTCCCAATTGTTTGCATGGTATATCATATGATTTATTTAGACATTTAAAATATTTATGGTTATTTGAAACTTACATTATAAAATGCATGTTAGCAACGTTAAATTTGGTCTAAAGTGTCGCATTACTTGTAGAGCAAACGTACATGTTTTTCAGCCATGTAACATAGCTGACATCATGTTAACAACAAAACGTCATGATTTCCCTTAAAATAATTGAAATTGGTGCCGTATACAAGGTTAATTGATAAAAACAAATTAAACTGAAACTATCATGTCTTAGGTGTGTTATGTGATAAATAAAATCTTACCTCGTGATTGTGTGTTATTGACTTTAATAAACTCATTGGATGAAAAGATAGGATATCCAACTTGTTTGTTAAAATCGATAATGCACAGTCACTCATTAAAGATCTCTATATGTGAACTGAATGCTTTAAATTGACAAATAAGTTAAACATATGTTTGCTATATGACAATATAATTCTAAAAAATATAAAAAATAATGAATATATGCATTTTTACAGTGGTTTAGTAAATACACCTCAAGGAGCAAAAAAGAACCTTTCTGAATGTATGTTTTAATAATTTTTTTCAGAGAAAAAATTGAACAGATTAAAAGGAAAGCAAACTGAAAATGTAAAGGCAAGTGATATGATCAACACATTACAGGCTGTCAAGGAAGGCCAGTTGGCCCAGATGCTGACAACCAATCAGAATCCAGCATACAGTGAGGAAGAATACGGTGAATGTGACACTACCTCATTTGCATTTTCCCTACAGAGAAAGTTAAATCCAGATAAGCAAGCCCTCAATCCGCAAGAGCTAATGCCATTAGTTTCAAATGATGTGTTGGCTAAAGTTGCAGAACTTAACGACTCAAACAATGACGGAACTGAATTGACGTGAAAGGAAGTGTTATTGAACAATTTCAAGAAGAGAAATTTGTATTTTGTGTTAATAGGATTTTGGAGGAGTTTCACTGAATGACTGGTTGCCTCTAAAAGACATATTTGTTTTAAATGAAATACTCATGACTGACCCTGTCTATTACTTCATTTTTCTCTGTTACTTCATTTTTCTAAGATGATAGTAGTAAATTGGTTCAATTTCATAAACTTGAGTTTGATATAATTATGTTATCAGTGCATCCGAGTGGCGATGCTTTAATCCAACTCCTAATAAACCCATATTATTTGCCTTTATAAACGTTGTGTAATCTACATTATATTGCTCTAAATGCGATAGGGCAGCCGCACATGACCTGCAAAAAATAGTTCGAGACTGTTCATACAATTTTATAACTAGGCCAATTTGAACTGTGTTAATGAATAGTTTTTAAATCTAAATACCGGTATGTAATTTTAATTAATAGAATCTTAGAGGAGCTTCACTGCTTGTGAATGTCTCTAATACCGTAGATGTATTTGTATGCATCACTGCTCTCTGTGACTTCATTTGAACAAACACTTTGGGTCATACATGTCTGTTTTTGTCTGAGATGATACTAGTAAATTGGTTCAATTTTATAAACTTGAGTGTGATATCAGTATATCATCAGTGCATCCAAGTGATGTAGCTTTAATCCAAATTCTCTTCCACCTGTATAATTTGCCTGTATAAACATATACAATATATCACACTAAGGGTACTTTTGAAATTGAACACCCACCCATAGATGCAAAAGTGAGTTTAAAGAAGCAAATTTCAGGAAATGGGGTTCACCCGTAGATGTTTATTAAATTCAGGCTTCCTGGGGTCACAACTATGTTTTAATGGAATAGTCTTAAATGCATCAGGTCACAACACCCACAAACATTAGTTCAAGACTGTTCATACAATTGTATAACCAAGCCAACTTGAACTGTCAGTTTGAACATTGTGTTGAACATTTGGTTGAACATTCGTTGGGTTGGCATGACCTAGTGGATATCAGGAAAACCGGAGGACCTAGGTTCAAGTCTCATCAGTGCCATAGAGTTTTGTCAGTATGTTCTTGGACAGGACACTTTTCCATTAGCCTCATTTGTCGGATGGTGAAGTAAACCAAACAATCCCATGTCAGGGTTTTCCACAGAAATAATTTAAAGAATAGGGGGAATTAAATTTGAATATCATGGGATGGGGTGGAGTGGGAGGGAGTTACCCTTCGGTTGACCAATATTTTAAGGGATCACGATTTGTTTAGATGCAATTTGAAGTATATTTCAACTGTAAATGAAAGGATTTTTAAGAAGTATAGCCTAAAAGGAGTTATTTATAGACAGGCTTAATGCATTTTGCAGGTTTATTGGTGTTTTTAAGAGATAGGACAGAAACATCAAAGGATAGGAGGTCAGTTAAGGAGTAGAGGAAATTAGATTTCAGAATTAAGGGATAGAGGGAATATGCTCTGAAATGCCCTGTGGAAGACCCTGCGTATATCGGAGTCTACCTTCCAAGCACAAAGGGCAGATTCCTATACGTCCTTCCCATCTTTCTGGGGCAGCTCTAAATAATATGTTGATGAGCTGTTAAATAACATTCATTTGATTCATTGAACATTTGGTGAAATTAACTTTACTAAATGTTACATTTCATGTATTAATAAATACCTCAGCACATACATATATGGCCAGCCATTTTCACATTTAATCTCTGTTTAACAATATCGCTAATTCTATTGGCGATAGCTGTAATTCAATTCTTGATATCTCTAAATACCAGATATTTCGATATCGAGAATTGAATTGTTGATATCCCTAATTCAATTTTTGATGTCACTATTTCAATTTTTGATATCAGTATTAGAATTAGAGATATCAAAAATTAAATTAGAGATACATGTATCAAAAATTAGATTAGCGATATCCAGAAATGAAAATTAATTGTTTATATCTGAAATTGAATTCCGTAATTAAATTTTTGATATCACTAATTAATTATTGAAATCACTAATTCATTTTTGATATCAGTAATTGAATTAGCGATATCGCTAATTGAATAAGCGATATCGCTAAATAGTGATTAAATGTGAAAACGGCTTGCCATATACAATAAACACTATTTTTATATAAATCCTAGAGTCTATTCAGTTTGACATGTATGAACAGCTTTTTATCAAATTAAATTGACAGTTCACCTTTGTTTAACAATACATTACAAGATATGACAGACAACATTGATCTTATTCTTAGAATCCACATGGATTTATTGATGGTTTGATGGATAAAAGCAGAATGATCAAAGGAGAAAGTAGCTGTTTTCCAGGCCCTGACATGAAATTAGATTGTTTTTAAATCCGAACAGTGATAAAATATACAATAAATAACTTTACAAATACCTTTAATTAAAGCATGGACAAGTTCGAAATGCAGCAAGTTCAGACCAATTTTAGTTAAAATTGCTATATTTTGTCTCGTTAACGCGATAGAGCCTTCATATATTATCCGATCTTCTTCAAACTTTACCAGATTGTTGATATCAATGAAGGCTCGGACGAGTTCGAAAATCAGCCATATCTGACCAGTAACACCGGAGTTATGGCACTGAAATATGCTACAATCGGATCTTTTTTTTGTTGTTGTTTTTTGTTTTTTTGGTCTCCAAAAATTTATTTTCCCCGTCCAGTGATGTACGAAGGGTATAGGAGGACCATCCCCTCGTACAAGGTGTACACCTTGTACGAGGGGTATAGGAGGACCATCCCCTCGTACACCTTACAACATTTACTTATTTTTACAATTTTTTACAAAAATATGTAGAACAAAATCCTAAATCAATAATACTCACTCAGATCACTCAATCACTCGCTCACTAGTTTACAAAAGATAACCACTAGTTTATAGAACATAATGTCAAAAATTAATCTTTAAATAGCAAATTTCTGTTGAGTATTTTTATTTGGTTCCAAGCGAGTTTTTACGGTTTTGGTAACAAATTTACATTCACATGCACAAAAAAGTGCATATTTTAGTAATAATATGACTTAAAATTGTATAATTTAACTTTATTGGTTGCGGAGCATTTAAATAAAAGAATATGGGGAGTGGTGGTGGGGGGTTGAGGATATGTCTCTGGCATTAGTATCTGGCATTCTATTGATCAAAAATAACAAAAACAAATCTGGGTCTTATTTTTCCTAATTGAACAGTTCGTGAAACTCTTCCCATGAATTTAAAAATATGTTGTAGTTGTTTTCAACAATGGATATTTCTTTGCTTGTTTTATACCAAAGTTGGATTCTGTGCTTCAGTATTGTAATTGTGGGTATGTTTTTTCAGCATCTGCAGTAATATAAGTAGTATTTTGTCTCTAAAAGGATGAGCTGGATTAAGTTGCTTACTTTTTTGTCATATGTTCCAAAGAGAAATGATTTTTCTTCCAGAGTAATTTCAATATCTTTTTTGAGCAGCCAATCTTTAAGTTTACCTAGTATATTTTTTGTTTTCTCACATTCCCATAAAATATGTATAATTGTTTCGGAGGCCGTTGAACATAAAGAACATATTGGATTGTCAAGTATTTTTATCTATGTAGAAAACTATTTGTTGCTAAAATGTTATGGTTGATGAGTGTCTGGAACCATTGTAATGTAGTATCTTGGTTATTGAAAAAGGCGAAGTAAAAATCTGTTTCCAAACTGGGTTTCTGATTTGGTACCGTTTATTCCATGAAAGTTTTGCAGTAGGGATTTAAAGATTTACATATTTTTTATTCCCTTCTCATTTTTAGCTCGCCTGATCAGAGATCAGCAGAGCTTATGCCTGGTGCGGCATCCATCTGTCCGTCCGTCTGTCCATCTGTCCGTTAACTTTTTTTTGTAGCGACTACTCCTCTAAAACTACTGGATGGATATTCATGAAACTTTACGGAAATGTTGCCCATGAAGTCTATTTTGATCCTAGCAAAAATTCATGTAGATGTGAAATCCAAGATGGCCACCAAAGCTAAAAAAAATAAAATACAAGTTTGAAGCGACTACTTCTTGAAAACTATAAGTGATATTGATATGGGACTTTTTCTAAAATGATAATAATGACATGATGTTGGTCCTTGTTAAAAATCATTTTAATTCGACGGTGAACATAGCTGCCAGTTGCCATCTTTGTTTACATAAGTTTGTATAGTAAAAATTTGTAGCGACTACTCCTCTGAAACCACTTGACGAATTTTTATGAAACTTCAAAGGAATGTTGCTCTTGATGTCTAGTTGATCCTAGCACAATTTCAGGTCGGCCGGATATTCAAGATGGCCACCACGGCTAAACATAGATTTTTAAAAACAAGTTTGTAGCGACTACTTCTTGAAAACTGTGATATTGATATGGGACTTTTGCTGAAATGATCAGCATGACAAGATTTGATCCTTGTCGAAAAGTATTTTGATTCGACATTAAACACGGCTGCCAGTGGCCATTCTTTGTTTACCTAAATTTATATAGTAAAAACTTCAACTTGTAGCGACTACTCCTCTGAAACTTCACGGGAATGCTGATCTAGCTATCAAAATCTATCAGTAGAGCTTCAAGGTCATTGACCTCTTGTTTATGTATATTTTAATAGGATTTGGTATGATGCGGTTTTCAAGTTTGCTTGTAGCTTCTACTAAACTGTGGTTCTGTAGAAAATTAATGTTTACATCAAATGCATGTTTTAGTTCTTCCTGTGTGTACAAATTTCCATCAAATTGTGTAATGTCATTTATAGTATACATTCCTTTATCAAACCAGGATTTTATAAAATAGCTTTTTGACACTACCCTGACATTTTCATTATAAAAGATAGGGCTTGATAAGTATATATCTGTGTTGACTGGCTTGTGCCTGTATAGTATTAGTATGTGTCACTTTAAAACATCTTTCCAAAAGGGGTTTGGAATATTATTTATTATTTCTTGTGCATACATAACTCCACACCAAGATAATTTGTTTATATCTAAATATGATTTTAGGATATTTACATATTTGTTTCCCTCTATCAATAATCTTCTAATCCATGTTTACACGATTGTTGATATCAATGAAAGGTCAGATGGGTTTGAAAACCAGCCAGTTCGGACCAGTAACACTGGAGTTATGGCCCTTGATTTAGTTAAAATTGCCATATTTTGTCTGGTTAACACGATAGAGGCCTCATTTTTAGCTTTACTGGCCTGGCCTGCAGAGCTTATGGGATGGCGAGTTGTCCGTCCGTCCTTAACTTTTATATCGTTAAGACGAGACGATAGGGCTTTCATTTTTTATCCGATCTTGACCAAACTTTACCAGATTTTTAATATCAATGAAAGCTCAGATAAATTCGAAAACCAGCCAGATCGGACAAGTAACACCGGAGTTATGGCCCTTGATTTAGCCCTCCGAGAGAATAGAGAGAATAGCAAAAAATAATGATTTTTCATTTAAACAGCATGTTATTACGTCTTATTTTGTAAATAAAAAAGATAAATTAGTTATCCCATTTTGAGATTCATTATAAATCTTTTGAATGTATTTTTTATCAAAATCAATGAATAGGGGCAATATGTATAAGGACCCAATTAGAAAAAATCCAAACTGGATTTATCGGCTATCTTTAGTTAAAAATGCTATATTTTGCCTCGTTAAGACGATAGGGCCTTCATTTTCCATCCGATATTTACCAAACTTTACCAGATTGTTAATATTAATGTAAGCTTGGACAAGTTCGAAAACCAGCCTGATCGGACCAGTAACAGCGGAGTTATGGCCCTTGATTTAGTTGAAAAATGCTATATTTTGCCTCGTTAATGTGATAGGTCCTTCAGTTTTCATCCGATCTTTTTTCAAATTTTACCAGATTGTTACTATCAATGAAAGCTTGGACGAGTTCGAAAATCAACCATATATGACCATTTACACAGGAGTTATGGCCTTGTTTTCCTGAAATGCTATAACTTGGCCTCGTTAACATGATAGGGACTTCATTTTTATCCGATCTTTTTCAAACTTTACACGATTGTTGATATCAATGAAAGCTCGGACAAGTTCGAAAACCAGCCAGATCGGACAAGTAACAGTGGAGTTGTGGCCCTCGATTTAGCTATATTTTGCCTGGTTAATGCGATAGGTCCTTCAGTTTTCATGCGATCTTTTTCTAACTTTACCAGATTGTTGATATCAATGAAGGCTCGGACGAGTTCGAAAATCAACCATATCTGACCATTTACACAGGAGTTATGGCCCTTGTTTTTCTGAAATGCTATAATTTGGCGTCGTTAACATGATAGGGCCTTAATTTTTCATCGGATCTTTAACAAACTTTAGTAGATTGTTAGTATCAATGAAAGCTTGGACAATTTCGAAAACCAGCCAGATCGGACAAGTAACAGTGGAGTTGTGGCCCTCGATTTAGTTAATACCATATTTTGCCTCGTTAAGACGATGGGGCCTTCATTTTTCATCCGATCTTTAACAAACTTTAGTAGATTGTTAGTATCAATGAAAGCTTGGACAATTTCGAAAACCAGCCAGATCGGACCAGTAACAGCGAGTGATGGCCCTTAATTTAGTTAAAAAATGTTATATTTTGCCTCGTAAAGACGATATGGCCTTCATTTTTCATCGGATCTTTATCAAACTGTACCAGATCGTTGATATCAATAAACGTTCGGACAAGTTCGAAAACCAGCGAGTTCGGACCAGTAACAGCGGAGTTATGGCCCTTGATTTAGTTAAAAATGATATATTTTGCCTCGTTAAGACGAAAGGGCCTTCAGTTTTCATCCGATCTTTACCAATCTTTACTTGATTGTTAATATCAATGAAAGCTTGGACAAGTTCGAAAACCAGCCAGATCGGACCAGAATAGCCGAGTTATTGCTCTTGATTTAGTTACAAATGCTATATTTTGCCTCGTTAATGTGATAGGGCCTTCATTTTTCATCCGATCTTTACCAAACTTTACTAGATTGCTACTATCAATGAAGCTCGGGCAAGTTCGAAAACCAACCAGATTGGACTATTTACACTGGAGTTATGGCCCTTGATTAGTTAAAAATGCTATATTTTGCCTCGTTAAGACGACAGGGCCTTCATTTTTCATCCGATCTTTCCAAGACTTTACCAAATTGTTGATTTCAATGAAAGACCAAATAAGTTCGAAAAACAGCCAGATTGGACAGTTTATACTGGAGTTATGGCCCTTGATTTTCTGAAATATGCTATATTTTGGCCTTGTTAACATGATAGGGCCTTCATTTTTAATCCGAACTTTATTAAACTTTACCAGATTTTTACTGGAAAAGTTCGAAAAACAACCAAATTGGATTAGTAACACCGAAGTTATGGCCCTTGATTAGTTAAAAGATGATATTTTTCCTCCTTTAAACGAAAAAGACTTCATTTGGCCGGATTTCCATACCAAGCCTAGTTTCACATGTCGTCACCGTGTTCCGGTTGAATGATTTTGGCAGAGTCATGGCCATTTAAAGGTTTAAATGCACAAACTTTGTCCTGACTAGTTCTCCTGGAACCCTGGCCGGATTTAAACGAAACTTTTTAGGGATGATCAGTTCCAGGTCTAGTTGTGCATATCATCGCCGTGTCCAGTTGAATAATTTTTGGCGGAGGCCATTTACAGGTTTTAATACGCAAACTTTGTCTGGACTAGTTCTCCTGAACCCCTCGCCGGATTTCAACGGAACTTTGCGGGGATGGTCAGTACCGAGCCTAGTTGTGATATCATTGTAGATTTTTGGCGAAGTTATGGCACTTCCAAGGTTTTTGATACACAAACTTTTTCACGGGTAGTTCTCCTGAACCCCTGGCCGGATTTCAACGAAACTTAACAAGGATGATCAGTATCGCCATATTCCGGTTAAACAATTTTTGGCAGAGTTATGGCTCTTTAAAGATTTTAATACAAAAACTTTGTCTAGATTAGTATCTTCTGAACTCCTTGCCTGATTTCAACGAATCTTGACAGGGATGAAAGTACCAAGCCTAGTTGCACCTGTCACTTCTGTGTTCTGGTTGAATGATTTTTGGCCCTTTTAAGGTTTTAATAAACAAACTTTGTCTTAACTAATTCTCCTGATCCTCTGCTGGATTTCAACGAATTTTGTCAGGTATGATCAGTACCAAGCCTTGTTGCGCATTTTGTTGCCGTGTTCCAGTTGAATGAATTTTGGTAGAGTTATGACCCCTTAAAGGTTTTAATACACTAACTTTGTACAGACTACACGGTGCATGATCAAAACTAATTTTCACGGATAAAATATACGTTGCCTGAATAAGAACGGATAAGCACCTCGTTTTTTCGGATAAAAAATGGAGCTGGAAGGTGATGAGTGGCTTAAAACGGAGGCATAACCGGCAACAGAACTGTAAGTTCATTTTTACTACCACGGAACACTAGTTTATGCTAGATTTAACTTTATAGCTAAATATAGTAGAAACAGTAAGTCATTTACGCAAAATAAATTAAGCATTTGAAATGCTGCACTGCTGTACGGATTTCAGTATTGACAATACTATACACACAATTTTACATTATTTATATTGTGTATGCCTTTGTACGCGAGGATAGATACATTAGCATCCATAGTTGCGATATAAGTAAACGAAATGTTTCACGGTTGTTTAATGATGAAATATCTGTTCATTTAGAGGTAATCTTTCCAAAGGCACCTAATTTGCACAACTACGTGGTCAACAAGGAACCTCACTTTTTATCCAATAGTGCACCCAATAAGTAGCTGCTTTTGTCATTGCAATAAAAACGATATCATCTGAAAAAGAACATGGTTAAAACTTGTGTATGTACTAACTGAAGTCATTTATAATATATTTAAGTTAATATAAGTTAAAGTCATTTTTAATATATTTACGTCTAATAAATGTATTATCTGATTCAGAATGTTTGTTTGTTTAACGCCCTTTATCACTACAGGCCTGCCATTTCTCAGGCTTTGAGCCGGTAATTACCTGCTTTTTTTATAAGTTTACAAGCTGACCGACGTTTTTGTTAATTGATTTAATTTAGTTAAGTATACAGGAATTTGATGTTTGCCTTGTTCTTTTAGTATGTTTTAAAGCGTAGATATTCTTATGGGTTTTTTTGAGAATGTATCGGTCACTTGTAGGCAACGCGACAGTTTTTACACTGGAAGTATTTGAGTCTCATCATTTGTACAAATGTTAACATAAAGAATGTTAAACCACATACATAATAATCTCTGAATAAAGTTATAAGATCTGCGGTTAATCACTTTAAAATGTACAAATGCCAGCATTCAACTATTAAATGTATACAAGGGACAATAAATACAGCTCATTCATTTTGATATTCACATATAGAAACAATAATACATTCGCACATTAAAATGTCAGAAAGTGATGTTAATCTTAATAGTGTACGACCTGACGAACGGATATAGTATATTTGTAAATAAAATAACTGACATTAAAGCCTGACAAAAACAGGCATTCGAGGAATAAGCTTTATAAATTGGTTAAACCCCAAACATCCACCGCCCCAATGTTTAACTCCTTCCGGCGCCTCTGTATAATGTTTGCTCTGAGATTCTTACCCACCCGATGAAGTAACCAGAAGAAGAAAAAAGAAACGCATCGTACTTCGGTCGAGTACTGAACCAATTAGATGCCCATATCCAGGACGATTAAGTGTCTCGATCAAATGCGTAAATTGTAAGAATTTTCTATGCAGCAAGAATTTTCTATTCTTTTCTATTACAAGGAACATTAAATACAATAAAGCCATATATGGCTCATTTTCAGTCCACTTTTTACCAGCAGGTCCAGTTTTGCCAGCAGGTCACATTTTGAAAGGCATTTCAACCTTACACACAGACATCAAACTTAGACATTTTTCATTGCTTTTGAACTTAGAGCTAAATGTCAATGTTCTCTGCCAACTTATGTTCTAGCTTTTTCAATGCACTTAAAGGACTTGGACTTAGACATTTTTCTGACTGATATTTTCAACACTTCTCGGACTTAGAAAATGTTCAATGTTTCTCGGACTTAGAAGTTTTTTCACGAACCCACAAAAATGCTAAATTTGGTTCAATTTTAGTATTGGTTTATTATACTTACGACAACATTACCATTGCTTTACTCAACTTGCATAAGTCCACGAGTGGAAAAATTCCCTTCCCGGGACTGCGGCCCGATAAGGGAGCCGCTAATAGGTTAACCCAATACCTCCGAAATCAGAACGAGGCTTACTTCCTCTTATTCCGCAAATTCTAATTAAGGAGGGGTGGGATTAATGTTGTCGTAAGTATAATAAACCAATACTAAAATTGAACCAAATTTAGCATATTGGTATATTGATTACTTACGACAACATTACCATTGCGACTTTAACAAAATTAACATGGGGTGGAAATAAGTAGCCTGTTATGATAGGTAGAATGTATCAAGGGAATTTGAACAAACTAAAACTAACAAGCAAAGGGGAATGATCAAACCTGCTATAATCGCAAGAAAATAGAGCAGATTAGAAACTGCAGAAACAACTAACTGACACTCACCCATATATAGGGGTCCTGCTTGGTTCACAATACACAAAATGAAGGAGACTCCATGACATCTCCAGAAGAGGTGAAAATAACATGGTGAATGTGGCACGTGCAGTCCTATTCCCAAGTACATGTAGAAGTTCGGAACCTCTACTACACCCGTAGCTAATTCAAAGGTGTAAATTGTCAAATATGGTACATTAAACCGTCCGTCTGTCAAGAAGGTCAAGGGCAATTAAGCCCAGCACCATTGAATAATCGACAATATCAAGCATATCTATCAGAAGAATATGTTTGTATTAAATTGATTGTTAATAGAGAACCAGTATCAATAAATCCCAATTAGATACTTACATAAACAGTTTAAGTTTCATATAATTAACTGTATAGGCAATAAACTATAAACACAAAGTAACATTTAACTGTGTGCAAATGGGTAAAATAAAACATGCATATGGGAACATTTTAACCAGCTATAACAGTAACCATCGGTAAGGCTGGTACATGAAAAACATGCATATGTAATAAAGTTTGGTTCGAAACCCGAAAGTTAGTGACTTGCAGACAACCTAGTCATCTAACTGGTCGGGTAGCGAAGCTCCGATGATGAACTGGGCAGCAACCAAAGGACCCAGAGCAGCCAATTTGTTATTGAGCTGGGAACAATCCCTTAGGTAGAATCTAACAAAGGGGTTGTCCGAATTCCAGCAGCATGCTTTTTAGAATGCATTCTAAGTGAATTGAATTAGACCCTGCTAAGGATGAAGACAAAGCTCTGACTTCATGCGCTGTAGGGTTTGACCCTGGTAGATCGGTCTTTTGCACATTATAGGCCACTTTAATGGTTTCCCCAATCCATCTAGAAATGGAAGCCAAAGAAATTTCTTTAGTAGCGTGCAGAAAAAGTGGCAGAAAAAGTGGCAGAAAAAGTCTCTTTCTGCCCCGCCGCCAAAACCCTGAGTGCTCCAGGTAGATTCTTAAAGCCCTAACCGGACAGAGGCTAAAAGAAATGGTAGCACCTGAGGGGGGTAGAGCCGAAATAACCAGTGGTAAGCTATGAACTGAAGGTCGCTGGTTCTTAGCCAAAAACCTGGTAAGAATGTATGGTAACTGAAGACCCGTCTGCAGCAAAAGCAATAGATTCTTCAGTCCCCCGTAACTGACTGGTGATAGAGCCAGTAGGAGGAGCCTCTAACTTCTGAGATGGGCAGATGAACGTTACAAGGTGAATATGGTACCATCATGAGTCCTTCAATTCGGTCAAGGACAATAAGTCCACCACCATCTAAAGTCATAATCGACAATTTCAAGCAAATCTATGGAACAGAAATTGCTAGTATTACTAGATCATCTAAATAAGTATGGACCACTTGATTCAAAAACTTACAATAACAACTTCATAACTGAGGTGTAAACACATTTTGAACATTGTGATATGAAGTGCTTACCAACCAAGATAAGCAAAAAATCAATAAAACTGCAATCGATTATTATGCCTACCGTTATAGACTTAGGCAAGGCCAAGTCAGCTAACTGGTAGAGGAGCACAACCTAATGACTGACTGGATCTAGTGAAAACAATATTTACGATAGAACGTAACAAATAATTTGTGAATTTTAAGTCAAATAAATGCTCTGACTTGTGCAGTCTTATTGGAATTGAAAAGGGTATATACCCAGACAAAAATCAGTCAGTTTGTTACTGGAATCTCTCTAGAAAAAGGTAAAAAGAGATCCCTCTAGTAGCATTAGAGTGAATCGACTAAGATGGAAGTGTAATAAGAACTGCTCTACACTATTCTGCCAAGCTAAACCTCCGTGCCCTCAGAGTAACCCAGTGAAGGGCCTCCTGGAGGTACACTTATGTGAACTATTACCGAAAATTAGTCTGAGATGTAGTTAGAACAGACAAACTGCATACTGATTCGGAATGGAGGATAGTGGCAGATGTAGAATGTAACCATGGTAACCTCACTTAGGGGTTAACGCAGTGGTGAAGACACCAAGATGGACAGAAGTGCTGAGACAAGGGAACCCTATTAAAATTAAAATAATCGAATTTATTTATTAAGGATAACACATTAAGTAAGTGAACAAATCTTACATGTGGCCCTTAAGGAACAAGTTTAGGGTTACCAAAGCCAACCTGAGAGACCCTTAAAAATGCATTAAGGGTAGCTCTACTAAACCCCTAGACCACGGCAGAAAGTCACCTTGAATGTGGCTGTGCACATGCACGCGCCCCCCCCCCCCCCACCCCCCCCCCCCCACACTTTTGTTCTGATCACGGCAGAATGTCACCTTGAATGTGGTTGTGCACCCGCACCCACCTCCACTTTTGTTAAAGTAAAAGGCCAACGAGACTTTAACCTAGCATGTAGATCTAGCCGAAAAGAACTGTGTCTCCGTACGAATGTGGCATATATAGAAACAATAAATAAAGAGATGCGCCACATTTATCTCAAAACCGCCTGAGGGTAAGACTTCAACGAGGAGAAGTCCGGTTCCTAAGGCATAATTAATTTACGGATTAGAAGCCGGGCCTAAAAATCAGTATAGCCTACCAAGACGTTAGAAACATAATCATACTGATAAAACCAGTGATTCATTTTGAAATCTGCTTTAATAAGTCCCTGGGACTCACATATTTTGAAACAATGGGTCCAAACTAAAAAACAATGGGTCGAAAGATTTTTTCAAATCAAATTTTGTTAAATATAATTTATATAACCAGTGTTTCATTACGAATTCAGTCTGAATTAGTCCCTAGAACTCACATAGATCCGAACAATGAGTCCCATGAAAATTGGTTCTGTGATGGTGTTGACAACAGTTTGTCGAAAGATTCAAAACAGAATTAAAAAGACTAGAATATAGGCTAGGCCAAGTGACTTTGATTTGCCTTATTTTAATTGTTCATTCTTCTTCTTTAGATTAAGTTACCGTGTAGAATTTTCTTAAATTAGTTTTCAGATTCAATTGATGCATGCCATGGGATGCACATTTTTGAAATGATGGGTCCACAGAAAAAAGTGTGAGTCGGGGACTCGGGATGCGTAGCAAATGAAACGCTGTAGACCTACTCTAAACTGGCAGAAACACTAGGATACTGTATCCTGGTTCTCGCAAGACTAAAAAGGGAGGAGAATGAACAAACTACGCGAACTATCCTCAGTACCCTTAGGGTAATGGAGAGTGAACCCTGGCACTACAGCCCATTAACTGTATGACTGTATGGAGGAGTGGGTAGGGTAAGGAATCTAGAAAGTGATCCTAGCTGCAAGAACTGGAGACAATAACGTCAAAAGCGGCATTACGTAATTGTCGATTTTTCACAAGTGAAACACAACCATGAAATATAAGGTTCATCATAAAATCCACAATAAAAACAAAAAGACCGTTGTCTTGTGGCTGGTATGGGGCACGAACTAGGGACTCCTCGCTACAGGGGGAAAGTATGTTCCACCGTAAATAATAAAAGCTATTGTAAATATAAACCTACCTCAACAAAGGTGGTGATATAATTTGATATCATTAACTTACAAATAAGCGGCCCACAGAGCAAAGTAGTGGGGTATTTGATAGATACTGTATACAATATTAGTAAAAGTATCCATATCAACCGGGCAGGGCTTTTAAGAAAGCGCTTATTTCTCTTTTTGGGAAAAATACAAGGTTTCATAAATTAAGTAAATATGACATTAATATACTTTATTTATATTGTCATCCATTATTTACCATAATTATTAACTTCCATGTTGGAATTTACTTAGCAGCCAAAAACACACTGCAGAATTCATGCTTTTTCTCAAATTCTGAGAGACTGTTGTTTTCCGATTGGGAAATATTTTTGCCACAGTTGGGAAAAAACAGTCCAATTTTCTGTTGGGAAGATACCCTTTACAGGCCTCTATTATATAAGGTAAAAAAGCCCTGCCGGGTAGACGAGTCTAAGTAGCAGGGGGAAATAACCCCCTATCTCTTAATGACACCCTTGGATATAAATATTACTGCCGCTAAATAAAATAAATGCTTATATACCTGCAAGTCTGTTGAGCATGAACATAAACAACAGACCTGCAGTCATCATCTATTAAACCGTAACCAGGGCAGGAAACGGTTGCAGAGTTACTTGTCCATAATCCACAGATCATGGCGGAGAAACCGTAGTAACTAAAATCATCGTAGATAGGTCAATTCTTGTGACAGACCTCGAGAGTAGGTACTGACTTCTAACGAGGTTACCTGCAAACTAGTTCAATAGTTAAGTCCATAAGGACAGAAAAGAACAAAGTCATTCACTAAGAATCTTTAGTTAAAGACAAGTATCGGATTCCTCCGTAGTGGCTATAAGCAAGACCACGAGAGGAATATACTTTAAATTTAAATACTCTGTAAGGATTATTAGTAAACACATAGATCCTAAAGATACAAAAGCATTCAATAAGGATCTAAAATCGATAACAAAGGCAGACAATGCTAAAGAAGTGTTTATAAATAAAAGGACTTCACTCTTGGAATGCGGTTATCATACCAAAGAGAAAAGATTATCCCAATAACAGCACTGTCTAGGAATTATGATTTTCTAAAGAGGTCTAAGTCCTATTGTTGCAAGTGTTTCCGACATAACACTGAAAAGATGAACAAGAAAGTGTCCCGGACACATTTTATAATCCATATGTTATCTAAATTGCTATCATATGATTTGATTTACTGTTTGTTCCTTGTCATGTTCACATTGTTATGAATATTAAAATAAAATATTCTATACTATTGAATCTGCGATTATACAACACGTAAGAAAATATAATAACAGAAGGTAGTCCATGACTAAGAAGAAACAGTCCAGACTCTATTGTGCCCATCGCGGAGGGGCTACCCTGTCGTGTTTGTTGGTGGAGGGACTTTAACCTCAGAACAACACGCACACACATGACTAAGAAGTATTACCTGAATAATCACAGTTACCCCTGTGCCTGGACTGTCGGGAAGGTGACCTAGATGAGTCCGAGTCGGAGCTGTTCTGAGGACCTTCCGCAAACCCTTTAGGGAGAGTCTCTGCCAACACCGTGGTCCCCCCCATTACCGGTCAGCTAACTGAACAAGGGTTGAAAGGGGAACCAGGTATCTCTTTTCTCTTCTTCTCTGCCACCACCGTGATCCCCCCCATTACCGGCCAGCGAACTGGGACAAGGGTTGAAAGGGGAACCAGGCAGTTTCCGTCTGGGTTGGGGTTTATCCTGGGCGTGAGGGGTACTCATTTCCCCCTTCGAGCAGGACTCCCCACCCAGCGGTGGCTTGGTCACTTGCGACATAATGCGCTAAAAATAGAAAAAGTACGACAGCGAGTGCTAGACACACGAACTGTAAATGTAGAAAAGGTGTATAACGATAAAGAAATACCAAAATAAAGTCAACAAAACACAAAACCCGTGGAAGAAACGCAAAATTGAGCCACTCGAAATTACCTGATCCTTTCGAAATCAGCGCGAGTGGAATAAGAGGAAGTAAGCCTCGTTCTGATTTCGGAGGTATTGGGTTAACCTATTAGCGGCTCCCTTATCGGGCCGCAGTCCCGGGAAGGGAATTTTTCCACTCGTGGACTTATGCAAGTTGAGTAAAGCAATGGTAATGTTGTCGTAAGTAATCAATATACCAATGCTAAAAATCAAAAAAAGGTGGCCTTTCAGCCTTTCAACATTTCACTTCTCGGACTTAGAAAATTTTCGATGTTTCTCGGACTCAGAATTTTTTTGATGTTTCTCGGACTTAGAATATTTTTGATGAAAATGAAGCGCAAAAAACTAAATATCAGAAAAAGGTGGCATTTCGGCCTTTCAACATTTCACTTCTCGGACTTAGAAATTTTTTGATGTTTCTCGGACTTAAAATTTTTTTTTATGAAAATTAAGCGCATACATCTCGTACCTGTAAGTTGTATATCAGCGAAACAAACATTTTTAGTTGTAAATAAAAATACCTTACTTTTCAAAAGCGGTTGAAAAATAAAAATTGCATGCGCGAAATATTTTTTTGATGGTCATTTTCAATGAAAATTTTGAAAATGTATTTTTTTTAGAATTTTTATCCAATAATGGTGTTAAATTGTTGGATCAATTGTTAGTCATTGTAGAGAAGTGAAATGTTGAAAGGCCGAAATGCCACCTTTTTCTGATATTTAGTTTTTTGCGCTTACCGGTAATTTTCATCAAAAATATTTTAAGTCCGAGAAACAGCGAAAATTTTCTAAGTCCGAGAAGTGAAATGTTGAAAGGCCGAAATGCCACCTTTTTCTGATATTTAGTTTTTTGCGCTTAATTTTCATCAAAATTATTCTAAGTCCGAGAAACAGCGAACATTTTCTAAGTCCGAGAAGTGAAATGTTGAAAGGCCGAAATGCCACCTTTTCCTGATATTTAGTTTTTTGCGCTTAATTTTCATCAAAATTATTCTAAGTCCGAGAAACAGCGAAAAAAAATTAAGTCCGAGAAGTGAAATGTTGAAAGGCCGAAATGCCACCTTTTCCTGATATTTAGTTTTTTGCGCTTAATTTTCATCAAAAATATTCTAAGTCCGAGAAACAGCGAAAATTTTCTAAGTCCGAGAAGTGAAATGTTGAAAGGCCGAAATGCCACCTTTTTCTGATATTTAGTTTTTTGCGCTTCATTTTCATCAAAAATATTCTAAGTCCGAGAAACAGCGAAAATTTTCTAAGTCCGAGAAGTGAAATGTTGAAAGGCCGAAATGCCACCTTTTTCTGATATTTAGTTTTTTGCGCTTCATTTTCATCAAAATTATTCTAAGTCCGAGAAACAGCGAAAATTTTCTAAGTCCGAGAAGTGAAATGTTGAAAGGCCGAAATGCCACCTTTTTCTGATATTTAGTTTTTTGCGCTTCATTTTAATCAAAATTATTCTAAGTCCGAGAAACAGCGAACATTTTCTAAGTCCGACAAGTGAAATATTGAAAGGCCGAAATGCCACCTTTTCCTGATATTTAGTTTTTTGCGCTTAATTTTCATCAAAAATATTCTAAGTCCGAGAAACAGTGAAAATTTTCTAAGTCCAAGAAGTGAAATGTTGAAAGGCCGAAATGCCACCTTTTCCTGATATTTATTTTTTTGCGCTTAATTTCATCAAAATTATTCTAAGTCCGAGAAACAGCGAAAATTTTCTAAGTCCGAGAAGTGAAATGTTGAAAGGCCGAAATGCCACCTTTTTCTGATATTTAGTTTTATGCGCTTCATTTTCATTAAAATTATTTTAAGTCCGAGAAACAGCGAAAATTTTCTAAGTCCGAGAAGTGAAATGTTGAAAGGCCGAAATCCGAAATGCCACCTTTTCCTGATATTTAGCTTTTTGCGCTTAATTTTCATCAAAAATATTCTAAGTCCGAGAAACATCATAAAAGTGTTAGATACAACAAACAGTGTAGTGCAACTTTTGTATCTGATCACTGTAATGTTGTAATGCCTTTCAAAACATGCACTTCTGGCAAAAGTGGACTGAAAATGGGACATATCTACATAAAGCCACAGTAGTCGAACGCTACTGTACTCCCGGCGGAAGTTGTGTGTGTATCGATGGATTCGATGTAAAGCGATGTCTCTGCGGTGTGACCTTGTTACTTTTTTGGTAAGTTAAGTTATTTTGCGACCTTTTTAACCAGGTTTCTTGTCCACTGGCATATTGACATACTTTGATGATGCCTCTTGCGTAAGCACGTTGATTGAAATGGCGTATAAAAACAAGAAGTCAAATGAAAACATCGAGAACAAGTGAAAATTGTGTCTACCGGATGTAAACATTTGACTCAAAAACGTTCGATTTATGATTATTTTGTATAAAACCACACACACATAATAAGATTAACATCTAAGAAAAGGGGAACTTAGTATAGGTACACTCAGTTTTTTGTTAATATAGCTATATTCTGTGGTTGAAATGGATCGTACTATTTATATTTACTATACTCATAGTTGCAGGTTCGGTGTATTGTAGTTGCCTTGAGCCTTCAAACGTGTGTACTCCTAGTTGGGGTTAAATCATGTTTAATATCAAGCCGATAACGGAGACATTTGATACATTTTTCACGTTTACGAATGTTTCTAACCCACCAATGTGGACTCCACTTAAGATATGTCAGTCCAAAATAATTTCAATAAAAATTAACTGACAAAGATTGAAAAGTCAATGAGTATCAGTGGTAACTGTCTGTCGGTTTATGCTCCCATTGTTATGGGGTGAGTTGTCATGTTAAGTCCGTCCGTATATACGTGCATATCCTATATTCGTCGAACAGAACCATTACTGATTTCGGTATAACAGTATACTATTGCTCACTGTTTAGAAAAAATAACTATAACAATTGGGCAATGATGAAATTTAAGCGCAGTGGGGCATATATATATGAAAAAAAACATCCTAAATACTTCTTCTATTTCAGGCAGTTATGGATGAAGTAAAATGCTACTGTTGTTCAAAGAGGTCACGTGACTTTCCGGACATATTGCCTACCACAACACAGAAGAGCTGGCACATTAAATGTTACTTCATCTGGAACAAATGAACAAAGTATTACCATATTTTTTTCCATCAGATATAAAAACCCTTCATTACAAACTGCGAACATTTCCAAAATTACAGAATATTTCATCTACTAAAAACACACCAAAACCTTACTTCTACATCTAAGAAATGCGCGAAAAATGTTTTTAACTTGCGTCTTGAAGAATGGTGTGGTTTGGATAAAATCAGTGATTCCTTTGATGAAACATCGCGTTTGGACGATACGCAGTAAACATGTTCAGCCTGATGAAAATGTGTACCAATCTGATGACGATTTACAAATGCATGAGGATCAAAAGCGCATGTGTAACAATAAAAGTATCACAAAGAAACATTTTATTTAGTTTATTAAAAGGATATTTAGAAATGTGTATAAATACATTAAACGGTATGTTGTAATTTATGGCCGTAAGGTTGGAGAGAATTATGTGTTAAATTGATCAGTTAGTGTCAGTCAGTGTGTTGTATTATAGTGCTATTCGTTAATATTAAGAAGACATATGTTGCAATATTTAAAGTTATAAGTACATGTAATCTCAGTGGTATCTATACAATATGAATTTGCATGTGAATTATATTATATTTAATGATACACGTGTATGGCATAAATGTTTTAAATAATACAACATGATATATTACATGCCTTTTCATGACATGTTTGTTTTGAATGTTGTGAATGTAAGATGTTTAATAAAGATGTGTATTTATAAACGAAGTCAGTGCGTCTTTTTTTATCTGCAGTCATGAACCAGTAACAACGTTTCACAATCCATTGTGAAATGGAGAAGAATCCCAAACCAATAAATCGTGTTGTTATGCATGAGTTATCAGAGATAATATTAAAAAAAGAAGATACTAATAAAGAAGACATGTATTTGAAATTCAATCTGCTACTAGCAGAAAACCTGCTACCACTCTAAATATTGCATTTTTACTATTTTTGGATGTGATGTAGTGGTATTCGATGGAACATACTCACCAGATGGGATATTCTGATGAAGTAAAACAGTTGTGGAACATTGGTCCCAAACTCTTTTAGGGTAATTGTCTGGTTGGAAAAACAAAGGTCAATTAGAAAAAAGGCCGTACAAAGCTAGAAAAGTATTCTATCAGTTTTGCAGTTTCCAGTATATATTGCCTAAACGACGAGTATTTGGCTGATCAACTGAAAGATATTAAACTAAATATTCATATGGTTTAAGTGTTATTAAGTGCTCCATTAAAGGCATGTCGAGCGCGATATGCAAAACATGTCTGGGGAGAACCCTTTTATTCAGCTGACTCTTATATTGCTTTTATATCTGTCTATGGTTAACAGACTGTGACTCATGTAAGTGGCAATAAGCATGCTTTACAACTTGAATTCCTAGAGAACTCGTCTGAAAAAAACACATATTTTTAACGTTGAAAGTTTCCATTTCACTTGCTGAAATGACGTTTTCGTAAACCAGTCTAATGTAGCATGTCATTCGCAACATCTCGTACACTGCTTTGCGGGATCCCGAAAAATGATGGGATTGGCCGAGCGTCCACGATTGGTAGCATGTAATCAGCTGAATTACTATTATATGTATATTAGCGACGGAACATTCATAAGCCTCAATAGCACAGTTGATCGAGGCGCCGTGTTACTGCCCAGGAAGGTAGGGTTCAAGCCTGCTGATTTCCCTATTTTTTCGCGGTATCCCGAAGAATGACGGGATTGGCCGAGCGTTCACGATTGGTAGCATGTAATCAGCTGAATTACTATTATATATATATTAGCGACGGAACATTCACAAGCCTCATTAGCGCAGTTGGTCGAGGCGCTGTGTTACTGCCCAGAAAGGTAGGGTTCAACCTTGCTGATTTCCAGATTACTTTTTTTTTAAATTTTCATTGGTTTCATTATTGCTGATGGTAAGGTAGCAACAGTTCCTTACTCATGGTAACAGTGAACAGTTTATATGTGTTGTAAAGCACACTATTTCTGTGCTGATGTGTACTTTAGCACGTCGTGCTACAAAGGTGATTATGTAATCAATTTGTAAGGCATTACAAAGGTGAATATGTAATCAATTTGTAAGGCATGTCAAGGATTCGCGTAACACAAATTGGGTAAAAAAACGGTCATGGCGTGTTTACGTCTCCGTGACAACTCTTTTATTTGAATATTGTTTTAACACCCGTGATTTGGTCTGTTATTATGTTAAACTTTGTTCCCAGAAATAATGCTATTTTCTCTCGGCAGCTATTTTACGCTTGCGTAAAACCTTGCTTGTTTAGAATTGATACAACACACTATTGGATACTTATACATATATCACACACATAATTAGGCTAATTCAATCCTATTCATATATTATTATTAAATATACGTACATAAACGAAATTTCTATTTTGTATTCACGTAACTTTTTTCAGATCGCATATGACTTTTCAACACAACTACAATACAGTAGTTTACCAACTAGGGTGACAGTGAATATTTTAAAAATTGCAACTATGAGTACACCGTGTTTTGACAGAAACCTTTTTCTATCTTTATAATCTCACAAATATCTGCTAATGAACCACACATTTTCAAGGTATGTGGATTATTCCTAACATGACACAATTCAAAAACTGATACAATCGTACCTCGTTTGTACACAATAAGCAATTGTTTACCACTTTTTTACGATTGTCAAGTGTTGTGGACAGACAACCCAACTGTTATTACATTATTCAATGTCAAAAACAAGTGTTTGTATATGCTGGACTACAACTAAGGATTCTGTAACAAACTGCAATCAACGATTTTCTAAAGATCTACCAATAAATAAGGTTCTTAACGCCATTAGTCGGACACCTCTATCAGATGTGGTGATATTGCGTAATATTTCAACACAACTTCCGTTGGGAGTACAGTAGCGTTTACCTACTGTGAAAGCGGTGCATAGAATTACCGGAATCCACCTATTTACCGGAATCTACCGGAATCCACTTGAATTACTCGGTTATTCTATGCACCCCAATAAAGTCGATTAATTGAACTCAAAATAAAATCTAAAAACGTCTATAAACAAATGAAAAAATCGGTTCAAATGATCAATACTCGCCTTTGCCCAACCAAAATCGCACAAAAAAAACTAAATTGTGTCGATTTCACAAACATTACACAGAGACAGTGTTGTATATAAGGCGAACATAGCATCATTATGTTCCGTGAAAGCATTACAATTACAAAAGAAAGAGTAATTAGGAAATAATCCGACAATAAAGAAGGTCACTAGAAAAACGAGTTACCTTGGTTATCCCAAAACAACAGTGAGTATTAGGATCCCATCGGTAGCGATTAGGAGCCGAATCGACTTTTATCCGTGAAAATTAGTTTTGATCATGCACCGTGGACTAGTTCTCCTGAACTTCTGGTCGGATTTCAACGGATGATCAGTACCAAGCCTAGTTGCGTATATTGTCGCCATGTTCCGATAGAATGTTTTTTGAGTTATGGCCCTTGCACATAAACTTTATCGTTAGCCAGTAGAGAGTCCACATGCCCTCTTGGGCAGCTTGTTTTTCGATCTTTTTCAAACTTTACCAGATTGTTGATATCAATGAAAGCTCGGGCGAGTTGGAAAACCAGCACGATCGGAGAATTTACACCAGAGTTATGGCCCTTGTTTTCTGAAATATGCTATAAATACGATAGGGACTTCATTTTTCATCCGATCCTTTTCAGACTTTACCAGATTGTTTATATCAATGTAAGCTCGGACGAGTTTGAAAACAAGCCAGTTCGGACCATTGCTATATTTTGTCTTGATAATTCGAAAGGGCCTTCATTTTTTATCCGATCTTTTTCAAACTTTACAGAGTTGTTGATATCAATGAAAGCTCGGACGAGTTCGAAAACCACCAGAGTAATGGCCCTTGATTTAATTAAAAATGCTGTAATTTGCCTCGTTAAGACGATAGGGTTTTCATTTTGTCATCCGATCTTTACCAACTTTATCAAATTGTTACTATTAATGAAATCTTGGCCATCAAATCGGATTAGTAACACCGGAATTATCCTTTGAATTAGTTCAAAAATGCTGTATTTTGCCCCGTGAAGACGATAGGACCTTTAAAGTTTTTAATACACAAACTTTGTCCCGGCTAGTTCTCCTGATCCCCTGGCCGGATTTAAACGAATCTTGGCGGGTATGATGAGTGTCAAACCTAGTTGCGCATATCATCGTCGTTTTCAGTTGAATGCATTTTGGCAGAGCTGTGACCCTTTAAAGGTTTTCATACACTAACTATGTACAGAGTGAGACTCTGACCTCAGACAGTGATCCAATCATAAAAAAAACACTTTTCTGGTGGTAATTAACTTGTAACTATTAGACTTTTTATCTTGAAGCTTTACAGAAACGGTTCCCATGTTAAAAAATGACCGCTTTGGCGTCGAGCACGTTACTGGTACAAATGACCAAAACAGGCGGGTCAGGCGTTTTAAAAAAACATTTATAAAAACTGTTTGCATTGATGTGAATTAGTGTTATATACCATTGGAAAGATAAGACAATTCCCGTTCATATCATGTAAAATTTAGCTCAGATATTTGAGGGGTGCCATAACTAAATATCGAAATAATTTCATAAAAAGCGTTTTTTTCCAACGTCCTGCGTAAAATGCGGTGCAATTTTTTTTTTTACAGAAAAAGCGATTTCAGAAAAGCGCGATAAGGTAAAAGTCAAATATTTCAACACAGAATGATGACGTCAGTTACGTTAACGTACGTTCTTTTTAGCTCGACTATTCGAAGAATAAGAGAGCTTATGTAATCATGTCGGCGTCCCTCATGAATGTGTGCGTGTAAGCTGTGTTTACAAGTCTATATCTCTTACATTTCTTATCCTAGCACAACCAAATTTGGCCTTGAGCTTCCTTATAGCATTATATTAAGGGCTGCTTAGGTAATGATGGTTCCTGTAACCCCTGGGCTCCCATGGAACCCAAATTATGGTAGCCCTTAAAATGTGTCTCATTACACATCAAAGTTTGCGTGTAAGCTGTGTTTACACGTCTATATGATATCTCTTACTTGTCTTGTCCTAGCTCAACTAAATGTGTGGTTTCCTTATATTATGTTGTAAAGGGTTGCGTAAGTAATTTTGTCTTCTACACATTCTGGGCTCCCATGGAACCCAAACTGTGATGGCCCATAAAATGTGCAATAAAGGCAGATGAAGGTTTGCGTGTAAGCTGTTGTATTTACCTATACTTTTGGTTTGGGATTTCTTATAGCATTATGCATCGTATTCATACTTCACCCAATTATTCAGTTCTTACACATATATAGCTATTTTATGATCCCCCGCCACCCCAGCCACCGAAAGCCGTTTTTTGCTATTTTTTCTCCCATTTTCCATCCATCTTTACCAGCCCCCACCTCACTCCACCCCACACCTGACCGATTTTATTATTGCTATGTTTCGCACCTGCCCCACCCCAAACACCAACCCCCAACCATCCCCCACCCCATCATCACCAACACCCGAATGTTTTTTTTACATATTTCTTTGTTGTTTTGTTTTATAAATTTATCAATTTGTTTCGCACCCTCCCCCACCCACTCCCCAACCATATCCCCACCACATCATCTCTACCACCCGAATGTTTTTTTTTTGTTTTTTTAACATAATTATGTCTGTTGTTTTGTTTTACCAAATCTACACCATGTCTGTTTTGTTTTTTTTATCAAATCTACACCGATATATCAATGATGCGCCTCCGCCCCACCCCCACACCTCCCATCCCCCAACCATTCTCCACCCCATCATCACCACCACCCGAATGTTTTTTTGTTTTTTTACATATCTCTGGTTTTTTTTATCAATTTATTCATATGTTTTGCCCCCCATCCCCCAACCATCCCACCACCACCCGAATGTTTTTTTCCACATATCTCTGTGTTTTGTTTTATCAATTTATCAATATGTTTCGCCCCAACCCGAGTTTCTATACCCGTCCGGCCCCACAACCCCACCCCCACATTGTTTTAGCCTTGTTATACTGGCTATATAATTTATTATTCTCTGAAAAATCGAATAGTCGAGCTGCGCTGTTCTCCGACAGCTCTTGTTTATTCGTCAAATTTTGAGTATCTACGGCGGAAATGCAATTTTAAAAAGTTTGAAAAAGTCATAAACAAAAAATCATTGAATAGTCTCGATATTTAGATGAACAGAACGGGAAGAAATGAAGGTTAAAGGTAAGAAAAAGATTTACATACTTTTAGAGTATATCTTATAAGTTATTAAATACAATTTTCAGGAAACATTAAGGGGGTACATCAGCATTTTTCTAGAAACATCTTAAATTATAAAATTGTTCCAGTTCATGATAAAACACTAATATCAATCAAAATATGATGTTAGAACCATTTTGTTAATGTCTAAACTTTGAAAACACCATATAGCTAGAACGGAATCGGACGTAAATGCTGAAATTAACCCTGGTGCGTCACCTAGGATAGCACGTATTACTGTGCAGAATGAATTTCTTTGCAAATAAGGGATACTTTTTAGGCTCATTCATTATGTTTTGGCCAAGTAGAATAGAAAATATCAATATTTGTCAATTTTAAGTCGGACACCTAGACCCCCATGAAAAGCCTGATGTACTCCCTTTATACATCGGATCGATACTTTATTTACTTAATTCTTCACTTTGTCATTAAAGTTCGTTGATGTCGGTGATTTATATAAGGTATAGCATGGTGATGACATTAATCCAGGTATCGTAGAGTATTGCGTGCATTAAAACATAGTTTAATATAGCAGTCCGGTGACTCTAGTGCTTATTTTATTTCGTGAAAAATTGCATTGGTGTGAGACAATAAAAATACGCTTGTTTAAAAGGAAGGTTTTAAAGGAAGACTCGTAAAAATTTGACCTGTCCGCCTGTATAAAAATTACTTGAATTTAACAATATTTGTTCTACTTAACGCGCTATCAAAATTATATCAGTTTGTTTTCGCGGGAAAAAAAGTAAATGGAAATAAAATAAAATTATCCTGAAAAGAAACAGTGGAAATGAAGAATCGAGGACACCACTCAATCAATACTATAATCAAATGTCTGTGTCCGATTGGAGAGCTCGGTTTTGCTATTTTATATAAATTTGATGTGAATTTTAGCTAGTCTGGAAACAATATTGAAGAAAAGCGTTAAAATATACACATGAACATGTTGTTAGATGCGAGTAATTTTATTTCACCAGTTGCTTGCAGAAAATCGCCATTGTCAAACCATATTTTCTTGTTTGTTCTATAACAATTACCTTGTCCGGTTAGATAATGCAAACGATCTCACACCACAATTAATTTTCCCATAGGGTTACTGTACAGCCTTTTCCAACATCTGAGCTTCAAAGCAGGGCAGCAGACATTGTTGTTGGCTTAATATTTGGCTTAATATCTTCAGTATAGCCAAGACCAGTAATTTAAAACAATAAAATACATAAGTTAGCGATTTTTTTTTTTTTCTCGCTCATGTTTTGTGAACCCTATGGAAAATACAAAATGTATACACTATCTAGCTGAATATGTGGTGCTTCGGTCAAAAAATTCTGAAATTTGAATGAAACCTCATATCAACATGGGATTTTCTGTATCATCTGTCTTTTATACTGCAGATGTATGCTAAAGCAAAGAAAAACCTATTTTTCAAATTAAAAATTGCCTAAAATTGAGAAAAAATAGAATTATTTTCTGTTTTCCTTTTGGAAAGTGAGCTCAGGGGAGATAATAGAGGTGTGAGACCAAACGTTGCGTATTAAGTAACGTCACGCAAAATAAACAATAAACATGTCAAAATGTTATCAATGGCTTCATCATGCTTTAAGATAGAATATATTCTTCTGATAATGCAACAGCTTAAGTTTTCTTTTAATAATTGTTATGTAGTGTATAATTATTTTTGTGTGAAATGTCTATATTTGAACTGTGTTAGCCCTGTCTATATTAATGAAACAACAAATAAACGAATGAGTGAATAAATCCTGCTGCAGCAAACAGCTTTTCAATTTTGTATTCCGAAAATCAAAAGAAAAAGCTTGGACCCAGAGCATGATGCCATCTTTTGGTGTCAAATCATTCACACTGAAGGTAAAATCTGTTAGATGGAGGCCCAGTGTATTTTATTTGTTTTGAGGGAATGTAGTTTGGGTTGAACTATAAAGACATCCGCTCACTAAAATGGAACAGTCTGTTAATTTCAAATATTATATACATACCAGCGTAAATCGGATGCACTATTATAAGCAGATTTGTTGTTTTGTCAACGAATACATTTTCATCTCATAAATGAGAAAAAATATATTATTTCTTTCGTTTGAATGAAACGAATTAGACAGAAATTAATTTCCCTTGATGTGATTGCTTCTCATAGAGGCCGCAATCGTAGATTGGCGTTCAGGTAGCCAAAGTAAATCATTCAGCCTTATAGAGCAGACTAGGTCAGACGTTATAAAATTGAGTTATTTTATAGAAAAATTATTGCAGCAACTCAAAAGTGTGGATTTGAAACGATTTCAGGATATTTATGTTGTCCTGTTGTGTTGGTTTGCATTGATCATTGAAACGTTTGTACTTTTGATAGTCAGAGATCAAGTCCGAGATCTTATCCTGAGAGATACTAGACATAAACATGTTAATCGGATACACGTTTCCCAAGGGTTTTTCGTGGACGGCCTGGTATCACTTTGACGGTGCTCTGTTAAAAGTGCGAATGTGATTAATGGAACTGAATAAATAGGGTGACATGTAATATCTTAGAAATGATGGCCCAAATTTTCGAAGATCTGTTGGCTTGACTTCTGAATCAGGATTTCAAATTACTCTGAATTTCTTATAAATGAATATTCAGTCAGATTTTGAGTATCTAAAAGCTTTCTGTTCAGAAAGAACGAATTTATATACATCTTCTAGTACAAATATAATTTATGAGAAAATTAAATCGGAAGGTTTTCCTTAACCGAAGGATAGGTTAGCCGAATTTTGAAAACCTGGGCTTATATCATTATCAGTATTGATATGTAAGTCGAACACAAGTGTTTCAGGTAATTGAATTGAATTGATTTGGGGTTTTAAGGGGCACCAACACATGGGGGATTGTGTGGCGCCTAACAGGAATGAACATGCCAGGCTCATTCTCCATGTACATTGAGATAAGGTATGGAGAGCGGGCCTGGAGCCTTCTCGCCCTGAACTGCAGAGTTGCTGCAAGTTCTATTGTAGACATTCCATTTACGCTGGAGCCACGTTAGGTAAAGGGGATACTGATTCCTTGTATGATTTAAAAATATCTCCCTTGGTTATGCAGTCATGGACAGTTATTACGTAAAGTACAGGCTGTATAAAGATTGTTTTAGTTATTTAGGAACTGTTTTGTATGAATTAATGTGGTGATGTTTTGTGTCTAATGTCGTCTGCCGGTCATCCAATGGCTCATACCAAGAAATAATAAATATATATTTATTACGTTGTGTTGTAGTTGTTACTTCTATAAGAAGGGTGAGTGTTAAGGGAAAAATAAAATTCTCCCGTGCTACGCACTTGCGATATTATTTTTCTTGACAAAAAACAACAGCAATTTAAATAAACATTACGTCATAGTTGAACGCTGTGGTCTATAGTGGTAGAGCGTTGGACACATGTTCCGAAAGTCGTTGGTTCGATGCCCCGCCATAACAATATGTGTTCCGTCCCTGAGCAAGACACTCTACCCAGGAAGACATCGAGAGTGATTAAAATAAGTTCAGAGAGATTTCGTTATATCGATGTAAAATAATTAAGTTTAAACTAAACATACCATCTCTCTCTGTCTTTCTCTCTCTCTCTCTCTCTCTCTCTCTCTCTCTCTCCACCGAAGGTCAAATCAAACTAAGTCATTTCTTTCAATATCATAGGACATTTGGCAACACAATATTTATTAAATAACTGGGCAGATTACCTTTAGCGAAAATGAAAAAGAAAACCGAAAACAAAACACGAATTGAAACGTCACCAAATGTATCAGCCGTATTTAAGAACAGACCTGCAGTTTTAGCGGCCTATCTTCTCGGAAAATTCCGCACGAAGTCGCCTACAGTAAAACAATTATAGTGTGAAAGTTAATTCTTTGTTAATATATATATCTTTGTTAATATATATTTGGAGAAATGTATTTGGATTATAAACATAATCCGTAGTGATGTATCTTCCATTTTATCTGAGCATCCGAGTAAAATTTAGTTGCATCATATAATGCAGTTGTTATTTTTTCATTAAATATGTAAATAGTAGATGGGTACACATTATTGACAAGCACCCTTAATAAACTTATTATTACAACTTCATTTCTTAAACGAACGTGATTTTTTGCAATGTCGTCGACGCCAAACTTCCCGCAGTGGTTACTTCCCCTTTCTGTTACAGTAATTAATGGCTACAATATCCATGCGCGGAGGTTGCGTCGACGCATGTTACGCAATACGTAGCAGTAACGTGCGCGACGTCTTTCGATTTTGAGGTTAGAAGGTCAAAAGGTCAATGTCACGTTGACTAAATGTTGTGCCAATTTCCTGTTTGTAGTATATACATCTACAATGTAACTGGAAAATACATTTTTTTGACAGTTATACGGTACGTACTGTCTGCGATGCTCTTGTTAGCTTAACTGGGCAGGCGAGATTATGTGATGGTATTTCATCCGGGATGTAATTTGACCTAATGACTTACATGGGCGGATCCAGGATTTCAGCTTAGGAGGGGCGTAAGATTTTGTTAAATTTTCGGGTCCGTTTCTAGCCTCATAAAACGGTTGCGGTATTGCATGGAAAGGGTAAAAAAGTCCGTTTTCAAATAAAAGGATTTAACAATGTGTTAATTAAACCACTCATTAGCCAATCTGCGTCGAACGAGCGAAGCTAGCGAGACTTTTTTTTATACTGAGGGCGTGCATCGAAATAGTTTTAACACAAAAAGGATTTAACAATGTGTTAATTAAACCACTCATAAGCCATTCTGCGTCGAGCAAGCGAATCGAGCGAGACCGTTTTTTTTATACTGAGGGCGTGCATCGAAATAGTTTTAACACAAAAAGGATTTAACAATGTGTTAATTAAACCACTCATAAGCCATTCTGCGTCGAGCGATACCGTTTTTTTATACTGAGGGCGTGCATCGAAATTGTTTTAACATAAAAAGGATTTAACAATGTGTTAATTAAACCACTCATGAGCCATTCTGCGTCGAGCGATACCGTTTTTTTATACTGAGGGCGTGCATCGAAATTGTTTTAACATAAAAAGGATTTAACAATGTGTTAATTAAACCACTCATGAGCCATTCTGCGTCGAGCGAGCGAAGCTAGCGAGATTTATTTTTATACTGAGGGCGTGCATCGAAATAGTTTTAACACAAAAAGGATTTAACAGAACTGAACAGAACAGAACATAATTTTATTCAGATTTGTACATAGTACATCATCTAATACATATTTAAGTTTACAATACATCACGTGACAAGAGAGAGGATGAATACATTACTGGTTCACAATTAGAGAATGTCTAATACTAAGAGATTCTCTAATATACTTACACAAATTTAGTAATATTTTTTGGTTATTTGATTTCATAAGCTCAATGAATTTAAACATTGAAGGTCTAATAAAATAATATTTTTTAATGTATTTTTTTCTTAAGTCATTGAAACGTCTACAAATACATATGAAATGATACTCGTCTTCTATATCCCCAGAATCACAATATAGACAAATTCTTTCATTTCGTGCTAACCTGTTTGGAGCAAATCTGCCCGTCTGAATCCTAACAATGTGTTAATTAAACCACTCATTAGCTATTATGCGTCGAGCGAGCGAGATTTTTTTTATAGAACAGAACAGAACAGAACAGAACAGAACAGAACAGAACATACTTTTATTGACTTGTACGTTAAGTACATCATCATAATATATATACAACAATTACAAAATACATAATTAAATCACGTGTAACATACAAAGTATATGATTTATATCAGCTCTAAAGAGGATGATCTATAAAGTGTTCACACATGCGTTATAGATATTCTATGTGACATCGCACATTTGAGATATAAAGGCAATTTTAAAAGAATCATTATGTTTTCAGTTTGCAATAATTCGATGAATTTAAACATACTTGGTCTATTACAATAATATTGACTGAGCTATGTATTTCCTCCTTATATCGGAGTAACATGGGCATTTTAGAATGAAATGAAACTCATCTTCAATATCTTGAGTATTACAATATTGACAAAAACGTTCATTTCTTTCAATCCTATTGATACCATACCGACCTGCTTGAATTCTTAGAGAATGTGACGATAACCTTATTCTACTTACTAAACTTCTTAAATCGCATGGCAATACATCTAAATATATTTCATAATGAAAATGATTTTTCACATTGTTATACAAATATAAGACACCAGAATTTTGTTTATCTGCATACCACTTTTGCAAAAAACAATCGATTATTTTTTGTTTGAATACTAATACAAATGACCTACAAACAACTGTATCAAGGTTATCCCATACCCAATTGAAACCATATTCATACAGTAACGTTTTAACATTAGATAACCAGTTCTTTTTGCCATTAACACACTCGTCATAGGCCATATTATAAACATGTTTCAATATAATATTATCAGTATTTAACAACTTAAACCAATACTTAACAATTTTAACATATCGTGAAATATACAAAGGATAACGTCCTAATTCACCTTAAACAGCAGCTGTACAAGTACTTACTTTAACATTTAATATTTTCTTACAAAATTTTAAGTGTATTCTTTCAGTTTCTTTAGACTTACTAAAGCCCCATATTTCCGATGCATAACCCAAGACTGAGCCAACAAATGCATCAAAAAGTTGACAAAGTAATTTAGGTTTAAGTTTATATTTACGACAATTTACTAATAAAACATTAAGGGCTTTCAAAGCTTTACAATCTAATTGTTCTTGGTTAAGTGAAAAATTACCAGTATAATTAAACACGGTACCCAAATAATTAAAATCATCAACTACTTCTAATTTACTGTTATTATAAGTGAATTCCTCATTTGGTAATAGTCTACCTCTTTTCCTAAAAACCATAACTTTAGTTTTAAGCGTATTCACTTCAAGACTCCATTTTTTACAATAACAATTTAACAAATCGAGGCTACTCTGTATTTCTTCTGGTGAATTTCCAAGGATAACCATATCATCAGCAAAAAGTAGTAACATTAAAACAATATCACCTATCTTTAAACCAGAATTTATATCTTGTTGCAAAAACAACTCTAAGTCTTCAAGAAATAGAGAAAATAAGATTGGAGAGATTACCTCCCCTTGACGTAAACCTACAGCATATTCGAAGAATTCAGAATAAGTTTGACAAGACCTGACACAAGACTTTGTCTTTAAATACATATCTCTTATTATTCTGCACATTTTACCTTGAATTCCCTGATTATATATTTTTAACCACAATGCATTTCTATAAATACAGTCATATGCTTTTTTAAGGTTAACAAATACATAATACAACCTTTTATTCTCGTTTACATATTTCTGAATAACGGTTAACAACACAAATAATGCATCAACAGTAGATCTTCCTTTTCTAAATCCAAATTGTGCATCGGACAGTGTATTATTTTCATCACAAAAGGTAACTATGCGTTTACATAATATCGATGTAAACAGTTTAGATAAACAGCTGACTAAGGTAATACCCCTATAGTTGTTTACATCATTTTTATCTCCCTTTTTATGTAACGGTATCATGACACCCTCTGTCCATTTTTCTGGAAAAAAAACACTGTTCAAAATGGAATTAAATATGTCACAAATATGTGACGATAAAATATCAATAGATTCTATAAAATATTCATTCATTAAAAAATCACTACCAGTAGATTTACCACGATTAAGGTTTTTAACAGCTTCTAATATTTCAGATACAGTTATCGGCCTATCTAGCTGTTCATCTGCACCATCCAAATTATCAAAATCATGATTCATAGCAAATGCCTCTGCATCATCATTTTTTATATTCAATATATCATTTCCAAGTCCAGAAAAATAATCATAAAACGACTCAATAGTAATATTATGACTAATCTTTTTATTACTATTTTTAAAAAAAATCCAGAATTCCTTAGGTTTTGAATGCCTAAGCTTCTTGATATCTGACAATTTCTTTAATTCAAAAGCCCTAGGTTTTTTCTTAATAATATCCTTATATTCCTTTTTTAATATACAAAACTGAGGGCGTGCATCGAAATAATTACAGTAACATGCACATACGTGTATGATCCGGAATCTTTAGGTCGGGCGCGCGCCGGGTGCGCCCCCTCCCCCCATCCCTGAATCCGCAAGTGACTTAGACTATAGCCAATTATAAGTCACAGTCTAGTGGACATGGTCCTTAGCATAGAGTCATTCTTCTTCTTCTTCTTCTTCCAGTAATGTGCAGGGTTTGTCTGGAACATACTCGCACAGTGATCGAAGTGACTATGTACACTTGAAGAGGATCAAAGCGTGTACGTACAATTAAAAGCAGGATAAAAACATCAGTGTTTGTCTATCCGAGTACTACCACAACCATTAACCAACCCTCACACATGTGTATCAGACCGTTTGCGATTTTATTGGCCAGGCGAACGTATGTAATGGTGTTTAGTCCTGTTGGTTTTTGACCTCATGACGTAGACTATGGACAAATAATTATAATTCACAAGTGGACAAGGCTTTAGGCATAGCCGTACAAGCGGCCATACGCGACATCATTGTAACGATCTTATCCAGCAGTGTTAAACTGGATACTGGTTACAGTATTTTGTTGTTAACTGTTTGGTTATTCATTCGTAACATTTTTGTTGACATTTTAATAGTAAAACGGCGTGTGAAGGGCACTCCTTCGTATATTACCAAACCCTGATATTAAAGCTAAAGCTAGTGTTTTCACTAAATGTAAACATTTTATGGAGAATGTGACCAACATTATTTAGCATTATGTCAAAGATGGATATCCCTTTGGACTTATATTAATATTAACACGTTCAGGATGTAAACGCTTCATGGTAGGTATTGTCTTTGCTTAGTTATGATTTCATTTCTTTATACGTTATTATTTTATCCAAGATTTCTCTGACGTAAAAACCTATCCCTCTCTCTCTCTCTCTCTCTCTCTCTCTCTCTTTCTCTCTCTCTCCTTTCTTTTTTAGATATTGATTATGGCGTGTATATTTATCTAAGCAACCGAATATAATCTGGTAATGCTTAGACAGTTCAATATAGCCTATTGGTTATGTTAAAATGATAAAACGAATGAATGGAACATTTCCTAAATATTAAAAATATATAAGCCAGAAGACTTTTTTTTCGTGTCAGATACCATTAGAATATTTATTATTACATATTTACGACCGATTTAAATGAGACTATCATGTGTAATACCAGAGGCAAAATAATACAGGTATAAACAGGTATAAACCAGAGACATAATAATACATACGAAAATATTTTGTGATATGAGCACACTTTAGTCATATGTAATTTCCTTCAACCATTGTAATGTGCTATAAACACACTTGAGGATTTCATTTGGAACTTGTCCCTTGTAGTTCCTCGGAAAGACTAGGGACACTATTCATCCCGGCAGAGGGGTAACCCACGCCCCACCCCGAACCCCGCACCACCGCCACACGAATTCATTATATCATTATCATGATCTATCATGTTGTTTAAAGGTCTGCATCATCGTCCTTGTATTGTTTCAGGTGGTACTTGAGTTGTGGCAGAAAATAATGATCGTGGCTCCAGCGAAAAGTGGAGTATCTACAACATAATTTGAAGCAACTCTTCAGTTAATCTGATGGGAGGCTTCTAGATCTATTCTGCTTATTTTATTTCGTTTTTAATGGAAGTAGATATAATGTTACATTTAATGACCACAATCAACCAAAACACGTATATAAACAAACAACAATTAAAGGATAGATAAAAGGAAAGGCACCTGACATCACTTATAAAGGGTTGACAATAGGGCTACCGCATTGGAACGCTCAGTGGCAAAAAAAAAACAACCGTTTGTGGAACTGGGCTTAAATAAGGATCAGGGTTCACCAAACCTCACTTTTTCACTTTTGTCATCCCAATAAAACGGGAGAAGGTAAATAAAGCAATCCCCGCCATGCTATTATATATCCTCTAAAAAGCTAAACGATGATTTTTTATCCCATCCAAAAATGAAGTAAATGTTCATATTGCATATTTGGCACTGCACGCTTATCTGTAGAGTTATTATAAAGAAAATAGTGACGTATGTTTGTTAAAGGGTTAGCAGCGTCCCGTTAGTTTTTCTACATAAATTGCATTTGCTCAATCATTAATGTTAATTATAAGAATTGTATTAAGCCATTTGTTTTTGTATATTATTATTTTTTTATATTATTGCACCAGTAATATATTAAAACTTATAATATAATAAGACGAAATATTGAATACTTAAAATTTGATTTATTTAAACGTAACCAGGGTAAAAGTAAAAATGATACTGGTTATATAAATTGAGACACCCATTTCAAATACTGCAAGATTGCCATGTGTCCCTTTAAGGAATCAATAGTCATGAACAAAATAGGAAAAAACATTTTTGGGCGAAAAAAAAGCATTTAATTGAAATTTCAAAATCTGAATTTTCAAATCATTTTTGTTTGCTGTGAAATCTTCCTAAAGAATACAGAAACACGAAATGGAATGTATTTGTGTATTTAAACTTGTGCGATGATGCGGGTGAAAACCCATTGAAAATCGACAGTTATACATAGTCTAAAATGTGCTGAAACAGTAAGTTAAACACCAAACTTTATATTCTTCGTCTTCTGTTTTTAAATATATTTTTAGTTTAAAGTTAAAACACACTATCAAGTGTAAACACACTATCAAGTGTGACGGATACTGTAAAGGTCGGAGCAGATCAACGAATTTATTGAATTGCGTGTTGTTTATTATAAGCGAGTATACTAAAATAGATGATGGAACGACATCCGACAATTATGTCTATTCTGAAGTGTTTGCTTTGCTAATTTAAAGTGGCTGAACACGTATTTTATGGTGTATATGAATGCTGGTAAGAATATATGACTATTTGAAGGTATGTCTATTACTGTTGTTTGGTTGAATGTTGTTTTACGTCATTTTCAGCACATTTAAAGCTATATGTGAAGGCCGATTTTTCAGACCACCCATTACTGTATACATCCCGCAGTCCGTAAGAATCGACACTTTCTCACATACAAATCGAGCTAGTGGGATGCGAACCCGCAGCGGTGGGAGGCGAGAAAGTTTCAAACGCAGCGTCTTCACCGTCGGTCACGAATGCGAGTTCATATATAACAGATATTAGAACTAGTGTATAACACATATTGTTAGTAAATACTTATCAACTGGTTACTAATATATACCATACTTTAATGGAAGTGTTTTATTCATTCTTTATTTCAGGGCTAAAGATACATATCGCAGCTTTAAGCATACATTATATTGTATTATCAAGATAATATCACATATAATGCATCACATATCACACTGTTTCTTATATCACAGATTTGAATATCATAAAGTATTTGAATTTCAAAGTCTATCATAAATACACTGACCTGTCAGAGAACATTTCATAAAAACATTTGAAAACCCAGTTCAACTCAGTATTTGTAATCAAAGCTAAGGATGACCCATAAAGTCAGGTTGGCTTTTTCCAAGGGGGCAAGTTATAATAATTTATATAGCTATCCCGCCAACAACAGCCACATTTTACAAAATGTGCACACCGTTTCTAAATCTACTGACGACGCTGTATACTATATCTAAAACTTACATATTTTGAGAATCCAAACTCTACTGACACAATATAAACGGATTTAACCAGCCAGGCCAAACCCCAAACTGAAACGTTTAATTAAGAGTTACCAACTCATAATTCATTTTACGCGTATTCATATGAATTATTATATGATCTGACCACTTGGATACAGTATTAACAAACGGTCTGTATTGCAATTTTGCCGAAAATAGACAAATAATGACATAAAAGTAAACGCATCCTGCAAAGATTAAGGTGTTTGGAATGGTATTTTGACATCTGTATCTCTATAATATAAATATGCTCACATATTATTCTACGATTGAATAATTTTATTAAAATATAAGGATCTTTAAATTCTGAATATCTTTCTTTCATCAGTCGTTCTTTTCTCCAAAAGTTTTTTTTAACAGGAGGCAGAAGACCTTACATGTTTAATAGTTCTTATCCTCTTTATTACTCTAAGGCGTCTCCGTGGCCAAATGGTTAACGACGTTGCGTTGTAAACCTTCTCGCCTCTCACCGCTGCGGGTTCGAATCCCAATGGGAGCTCGACTTGTAAGTGAGGAAGAGTCGATTCTTACGGATGGCGGGAGGTGTACAGTACTGGTTCTACACAGGAAATGGGGGTGGTCTGCCACCACCACCAACTTTAAAAAAAAATCGACCGTCATATATAATCTTACATGTGTTGAAAATGACGTAAAACACCATACAAACAAAAACAAATACTCTTTATATTATCAGGTAAAGAGTTTCCAGCATTTTATAGCATTATAAATTAATTTAATATTTAGCTCCACAGCAAAGATTGTTTGATCTAGTGTAATAATTATTTACATCCTTTACTAAAACAAAACTCTCTTTCGTATAAGATGGACAGTTCTCATAAAAACAAAAACAAAAAAACAAAAAAAGAACATGTGCATGATATGTAATAGAAAACAGACTGTAAGTGTGAATAATGTTTATTCTAATTATGGAACTGTTAAAATAATTATATAAATATTTTACTAAAAGAAAACTCTCTTTCGTCTAAGATGGACAGTTCCCATAAAAACTTATGTGCAAACCTGCACATACTTTTTTTTATGAGAACTGACCATTTGAGTTTGGATGCAACAAACTTATTGAAATGCTTTGCAATTTGCTTCAGACTGAGACCGTTTTCTCCATCAATGTTAAATACTATATTATCAGATAGATTTTGTGATTTGTCATATCCAAAGTCTTTTAAGTGTTGTCAAACTCTCTTGGAATTATTTGGATTAGATTTGAATGTTTTCTTTGACTTTTATTTCTAAATTTACAAAACAGTTTATAGCCATATCTATATACCCTTTCTGAACTCATATAGGTACAAATCACTTTGTTCAATCACCTGTAAAATTTCAGGACTTATCCAAGGTTCAGTTCTTTGTTAGATACAGGAGCAACTGGATTTAAGACGCATACTTATGTAAGGGAAACAATCAATCGCCAACACACACGACTTGTATAATTATTGAGTTATCTCCCTTACATTAAATTAAGCGCAAATTAGTGGATAGTTTATAATGGCTACTTTTTAGACTTGTAATCCTTATTAACTTATAATTATTTTGTTAATTATGTTTCTATAATCAAAATCAAGCTTGCGTTTCTTTATATGAATTGATCACATGTTATGATATTATATGTGATTGTTGTGCCAGAAAAGGCCCATAGTTGGAAAATAAAATTATTCTATTCTATTCTATTCACTAAAGGCAGTGCATGCATCATATATATTTCTAGAGTTAAACAGGTTTTCTAATTTGTATGGGTAAGTTTAAAAAATAAAACCCTCTTTACTACTGGGTCCTTATTCATAAAGCAACTTAAGTGAAAACTATTACTTAAGTAAAAATTTAAGATATTTACATATTTTTAAATATTCTTATTGACCTATCATGAAATCTACGAACCATCTAAGTTAGCTAAATATTTAGCTGTAGGTTTTATTTATCAATAACCTTATTAACACTATTAAGAAAATGTCTTAAATCGATAAAAAAAAGGTGGTTAAGATTTGATAAAATTTGACAAGATATTGGTAAGTAGCTTTATGAATATGGACCCAGATTTTCAATGATCTGATTTTGGTGTATTGACTTAAATAAAAATCAGCTGCTGGCGTTGACTGACTGACTGACTATAATCAAATAAATTTGACATACCGATATAACATTCCGCCGTGGTCTAGGGGTTAGTAGATTTTGATTTAAATGCACGATATCAAGGGTTCGATTGCTGGTGCAAGCGAAAAAATATTACTCTGCTTTTTTTTAATAATACATTAATAAATCAATAAAATTAAAGTAGGAATTTGTTTAAAATCAGTTATGTTTTCCATAATAGGAAACTTGTTCCTTAGTGGTTTTGTTCGTATTAAAGAACTTTCATATAAATGAACAAATATTTCATGAACAAAATATTTTATTGCAATAAACAGTTTTGTGTCGGGGAGGCGTGTGTGTCTGTGTGTGTGTGTTCGCGTGCGTGCGTGCGTGCATGTGTAGAGCTCACCATGTCGAACATTAATCTTCCACGCTTCTCAAATTATTAGGATTTTTTTTTCTCTTTATGAGGACAGGCGTGGCTCAGTGAAACCGAACAACTCTTTGGACTTGTAACTTTAATATACATGTACGATATAATTAAACAAATACTGTACAGCACATTTTCTGTTTGTTAAGTGTTAAGCATAATCTCTCGATTTTTTTCCATTAAATAACTTCCTTTAACTTAAGATGTATAGTCCCTCCGCCAATTAAACCAATAGGATACCCTAATGGTAGGGGAACAATACAATCTGGAATTTCTATGACAGTAATACCAAACAACCTGAAACAAGTATATCATAATGACAATGTGCACTACCATAATTATTTGCTGCATTCTCCTTTTTCTCTGTATTGTTTGGTGTATTCTTTTAACTACAATATATTTCTTGTAATGAATTACTAAAGTAAAGCCGAGTACCAAATAATTAAAAATAGATTGTTAATGTATTCCTCATTTACGAATGAGACAGATGAGCTCAAATTAACGACGTTTAGAAAATTTGCTTCTTCACATAAATGACATAACATTTTTTCAGTAAAAATATAACAAAACAAATGCAACGCATTCTGCTTCTTTCACGCCCCTTCAACACGACAAAGGATCTAGACAGTAAATCCTCTTCGACCAACCTACGCCGCTCAGTACTTTCAGTGTTTTTTTGGGTTTGTTTCAGGTGCAATAAAAAGAAGCTTATCACTTTGTTTATTAAAATCATGTCTGACAGTAAATGCAAGATCATGTATAATGCATGAACAAACTCCACCTCTATGTCTGACTCTAACTATTGTGTAATATTGCCAAATGTGCGTTTCACCATCACTAGTAGTACTGTCTATCCATTTCTCTGTGATAGATATAACCGCTGCTTTATAATGTTGAGCAATACATAGTTTTGGTAAAATATATCTGGCATTTATATATATATAACAATTGAATACATTTTCTGGTAAAACACGGACAACGTCTGGAATCTCTGCCGATGACGGTAGTGAAGTAGAAGATGATTGCGATGCTTTTTTTTTCTCCTGGGATGTATCATTTGATATATTGTTTCTGCAAAATAGAAGTTCATTTAATGTGCACTCCCAGCAAATATAACGAAAATTATGATTGTTTTGTATAAAAATCTCACAATTGAGGTGTATTTAGAATATTTTTAGAATGTTTTTCTTTCGCATTTGCTCTAGGAATAGATTCTGTTTACTGTTTTATTTAAATGAATAACATTGTCTGGTCACGGATGTGGTTGAAGATATCCACTTTTGAGTAAGTATATAATTATAACAGTTCTAGAATTCGTCTGGATAAAATATGTTTGTTTTGTTTTATATAATTCAAACATGTCCATGTCCATATTGTCCAATGATCCAGGCTCATCACATATCGTGTCGTCTAACTGGTTAAAGGTACAGCAGTTTCTTACCGCTATAGTTGTTTAAAACTTGTTTTATATTGAATTTCAGCATGAATACATTCTTTGGAAAATGTTTTTACGAAAGAAGTATGCATATGAGCTACGAACTACCGGTATATTTGTGTTTTGCAGAAGGAGACGCTAGTCGAAATGGAGGCACAGACTCCGCCCCCTAATTTCCACCAGATGACCAACCAGGATTACGAAAGTGGCTATATAGCTGTGACAACAGGACAAAGTATGAAGTCCAGTTCAACATCTAACTACGTTCCCGCAAGACTTCATGAATCCGGTAACATAAATCCTGATAGAATAAGTGACTCTGGCTATGTTCAGCACGACAGAAGAATTGACAGGCAGAGTGACTCCAGCTATGTTCAGCCTGACGGAGTTAACTCTCCCGATTATTTGGAAACTGATAAAATAGAAGATTTCAATTATTTGCGAGCTGTACACACGGGAACTGAGGATTATTTGGAACCCGTTCCAACAGGAGATAATAATTATTTGGAGCTAGATAGCAATCGAGATTCTAGTTATTTACATCCAGTCGAAGAGGAATTTCTCCCTTCTAAAAAAGCTAACAGCGAACTCGGTTCTTCGTCGAAGAAACCAATACAAGAGACTAGTTTTCGTCGATTGGAAAACCCAGATCTACCCATTGCACATGCGCAACTTATTTGCAACACTTATGTTGACCACACGTATTCCGATCCAGTATTTTATGAAGAAGTAAGATCAGATAACAATAAGGACGAATATACACCACTCGAAGAATTTACATCGTTATCTGAATTAAACTTTAAACAATCTCAAGAACAAAATGCTTTACGTCAGTATCCTCCCACAAGAAGCGACACTAACTTCGGAAATAACGATGTCCAACTTGGGATGTTGGCGCAAGGGCAATTTCCCGCGGCCTGGAACATTCCACAAACAACCGGACCACCTGTACAGTCATCGCCTCACACAGCTAGTCCCATGGTTTGTAGTCATTATTTTACAATATTTACAGTTACTATGTTATTTTACTGAAATTCAACATACATACATACATATGTATGTTTGTTTGTAAGGCGTGCGGAGGGATGGTCCTCCTCGACATAACATGCCAAATTACGGGGAGAATAAATGGGTCACCGCACTAGTGACTGAAAAAAGAAAGAAAAAAAAAATCAACATACTCACAAAGCTACCAAGTGGTTGTATACTTTCTCCTCGATAAACGGATCCCGGAATCGATTCCTGTTGGGGTCACGACTCAGACTTTTTTTGAAACGCATTTTTTTTCTCCCTCAGTACCTTATATAGAGAGAAGCAATTACTTATAAACAACAACAAATGAAATAGAGATATTATCATAATATATTACAAATTTCCCATTAAACTTGATCTCTTGTCAAACCTCAATGTTCCTTTCGACATGGACGTCATTACTCAAACATTTTGAATGTCGGTCATCGTCAGTGCCGAAGAAGTATGTTTGAAATACAGGCTTCTCATTCTGATTTTAATGTTCGTCTGCTCTCAGTCAATAATAATATGGATAAATTATCATAGTTTCTCGGTGAAATAATATTCATAATCAAATATTAGTAACTAACTCAGGAGAAAATGACTGTGCGCGAATTTTGCCCTGCCCGGGATTACATTTTTTATTTCTCCATTTATTCTTGAAGGCACGCAACATTTGGTTGGAGCTACAATCAAAACAATGGATTCTCGTTACAAAACCTTTTAACAGGTAAGTATTGAAACTTAATCTTTCTGACATTGATTAAATGATCTACAAGAGATAAAATGCTAACCGTCTCACGTAAGCGACAGCGATAATACCACATATACACATATTAATTATAATAGTAATTGTAATTGTTTTGTATGTCCACAGAATACAGCTCCACCCATCAACTATATCGACCGTAGTGCTGAAGTTAAGCCACCTGCACACACGGGGAAGTACAATATACTGGTGGTGGTTTCCATAATCTTTGCCTGTCTCTTCTTCTGGGCATTTCCGTTTGGAATAACAGGCTGTTTACTTTCCAAAATGGTAAGACGACTTATTTTCTAAATGCAAAATATGTACATTTGTGGTTAAACCTACATCTTATTAGCACCAAATATTCATGTACTTTAAGAGAACGTGTACAACAAATTAATCCAGCAGACCGTTCTGACTTTATTGAAATTTACAGTTTATAAAAAGAGTGCGCATGAGAAGTGCGATACCATGTTCATTTAGAGCCCGGATTTTTTTGTTAACCAGAATGCATCGTAATTTTGTGGCATTTTCGTTTGAAGAAAGCTGTTCTCTAAACTTTGATAACAACGCGTTTACATTATTCTACATATTCTCTTTCAAAGTACATGCACGTTTTGTGAAAAAAGAGAAAATGGTTCAACAGAAAATAAAAGTCGGGAAAAGTGAAATGCGATAAAACAGTTTTAGGACATTCACTCGGTCAAAACCAACTGAATTAATAGGGTGTGGGGCACCGACCTCGTCTCGAATTTCGAATATAACGACCCTTGTTGGTGTCCCATGCTCTGTTACCAGTCTGAATCTACCTCTTTTATGTCCTATGCCTATTCCATAGAGAATGGCTTTCTCTAATATTTGTCAACTGTTATCGCAGTATTACAGCATTTTCCTTTGAAGAAAGCCGTTCTCTAAAGTATGACAATAGAAAACTTTTTAACATAATTTGGTTTTTAAAAATATTCTTTTTGTTGGACTCGTTCGTAGACAACGTCCTAACCCATCGCTCTGTTTAACATGCGTACCACACGTTCGTATTATATGGTATATATAGTATATAACACTTGTTACGATCGGTAATATGATTGGTTCCTACCATTCTGCATGTGTTACAATCGGTAATATGATTGGTTCCTACCATTCTGCATGTGAGCGATCTCCCCAATTGGGATTAGAGCGAAAGGTCAATATTAACACCAACCTAAAGCACACAAACAATGTCATAATGTACTGTTGATAATAACATTTTAACTCTTTTTGCAGTTTTTAAGTTGAAATTCTTTATTTAACACTTGTTACTTGAACCGAACGTATTAACTTTGATATGGATATGAAATGCATAATATTAAAGATTAAGTAATAATTTCCAGGCAGGGAATGTGAGCCCATGTCCCCTGTCAAAAATCCTAATAACTAATAATATCAAGTTCGTCCTGATGAGGTATTATATCTCGCAAATAATTAATATCAATTTGGTCTTGATGAGGTATCATATCTCGCAAATAATTAATATCAAGTTGGTCCTGATGAGGTATTATATCTCGCAAATAATTAATATCAAGTTGGTTGGTCCTGATGAGGTATTATATCTCGCAAATAATTAATATCAAGTTGGTCCTGATGAGGTATTATATCACGCAAATAATTAATATCAAGTTGGCCCTGATGAGGTATTGTATCTCGCAAATATGGTCCTGATGAGGTATTACATCTCGCAAATAGTTAATATCAAGTTGGTCCTGATGAGTATTATATCTCGCAAATACTTAATATCAAGTTTGTCCTGATAATTAAAATAATTAATATCAAGTTGGTCCTATTGAGGTATTATATCTCGCAAATAATTAATATGAAGTTGGTCCTGATGAGGAATTAATATCTCGAAAATATTTAATATCAAGTTGGTCCTGATGAGGTATTATATCTCGCAAATAATTAATATCAAGTTGGCCCAGATGAGGTATTATATCTCGCAAATAACTAATATCAAGCTGGCCCTGATGAGGTATTTTATCTCGCAATTACTTAATATCAAGTTGGCCCTGATGAGGTATTTTATCTCGCAAATACTTAATATCAAGTTGGCCCTGATGAGGTATTACATCTCGCAAATAATTAATATGAAGTTAGTCCTGATGAGGTATTATATCTCGCAAATAATTTATATCAACTTGGCCCTGATGAGGTATTATATCTCGCAAATAATTAATATCAAGCTGGCCCTGATGAGGTATTTTATCTCGCAAATACTTAATATCAAGTTGGCCCTGATGAGGTGTTACATCTCGCAAATAATTAATATGAAGTTGGTCCTGATGAGGTATCATATCTCGCAAATACTTAATATCAAGTTGGTCCTGATGAGGTATTATATCTTGCAAATAATTAATATCAAGTTGGTCCTGATGAGGTATTATATCTCGCAAATACTTAATATCAAGTTGTCCCTGATGAGGTATTTTATCTCGTAAATACTTAATATCAATTAGGCCCTGATGAGGTATTTTATCTCGCAAATAATTAATATCAAGTTGGCCCTAATGAGGTATCAATTTAAATTATTAGGTATTCATTTTAATGTTGATCTTGACATGATAATAGATATTAACTATCATGATAGAATATTAAAGATTCAGAATCTTATTAAACTTTGGAAACGTAGATATTTAACTCCATTAGGCAAGATAACAGTGATTAAATCTATATTGATACCAACTCTTCACGGTAAACCATTTATTTATTTCAAATTGCTTCCGTGGTTTCGTGTTTGAAACTAAAACAATTAATTATGAATAAAGACAGCAATTTTATAACATTTAAATGAACTTATAACCGTTTCCTACCCCTTTTTTTTCGAAACGCTAATGACTTGATGCAGTAAACATGACTTAGACGTTAAGTTATTGTAAGACAATGTCAATTGTAAGACAATGTCAGCGTAAAAAGTTGATGTAAATCCGGATAGTCCTTACTTAGGATGCTTAAAAAACACAACACTGCGTTTTCAAGCGTTGTTTTTTTAAAATGTTATTCACTTAAAAATAACATAACTACTCCTGCCTCACTTCACCACATATATAATGAAGTGTTTACAATATAAAAAAAAATCTAGAACAGCAAAGGAAACAATGTATAAAGCTGAGGACTTGAGGTATGGCAGACAGGTATATGTATTTAAAACATGTTTTAAATGTGTCGGGTGTATGCCAAAACCCGTATGTTACTTCAAAACATGAAAAAAATCGACATGCAGGAGGGGCGAACCCACCCACACCCTCGCGCGTTAAATGCCACTATCCCTTAACAAATTCCTGGGGAAGGCCCTGTAACCATTTATTTATTTCAATTCCAAACCCAGGAGATTCTATTATCAAAAAAATCAATGACATGCTTTATGACTTTTTATGGGAAGGACCAGCTAAAATAAAAAGTAGTATAATGATTAAACAATATAATGAGGGTGGACTAAAAATGATAAACCTTAAGGCATTTATAAATGGATTAAAGTCGACATGGATAAGAAGACTCTCTCTTAAAGATGGAGAATGGCAGCATGCAATAAAACATACTATAACATTAAAAGATATTATAAATCTTGGAAAAACTCTATGCAAAATCAGTGATAGAAAAAATAACAAACCCTTTTTGGAAAGACGTTCTTTCAGCTTACACAATTATATTGGACTGTAATAATCCAACAGAAGAAAGCTCGTTCTTATCCAGCTCATTGTTTTTAAACCATAATATTCTAATTGGTGGGCATGGTATATTTTATAAGCAATGGTATGACAAAGGAGTTATTTTAATCAATGATCTAATTAAGGAAACAGGAGATTACTATACTCGTGAAGAATTTAATAAACTGTATAATCTGAAAGCTAATTTTATACAGTTTAATGGCATAATTGCTGCTACAAAATCTTTCGCAAATAAATCTAATATTAAAAAAAGTACAAAAAAAGTTAATATATCCAGTAATACCATTTAACATTTACGTATTTATAAAAAATAAAAAAGGATCTCAAGACCTTTATAATATCCTCAACCAAAACCCCAGCAAACCAACTTCAAAGACAAAATGGGAAGAAATGTATACTATAGAGGAGCACACTTGGGAAGAAATATATACAGCACCATTCAAATGCACAAAAAATACACTATTACAATGGTTTCAATTACGAATCAACCATAGAATTCTCCCAACAAGAAGATTTTTACATAAGATTAATATCGCAGACAGTCCTACTTGTAAATATTGCGGGGTGGCCCTCCCCGACCCTTGTCCCACCTAAGACGGGGAGATTAAATGGGTCACCTTAAGGTGGCTGGAAAAAAAAAGAAAAAAATGTGGCCCTGATGAGGTGTTACATCTCGCAAATAATTATTATGAAGTTGGTCCTGATGAGGTATCATATCTCGCAAATACTTAATATCAAGTTGGCCCTGATGAGGTATTACATCTCGCAAATAATTAATATCAAGTTGGTCCTGATGAGGTATTATATCTCGCAAATAATTAATATCAAGTTGGTCCTTCTCGCAAATAATTAATATCAAGTTGGTCCTGATGAGGTATTACATCTCGCAAATACGTAATATCAAGTTGGTCATGATGAAGTATTATATCTCGCAAATACTTAATATCAAGTTGGCCCTAATGAGGTATCATATCACGCAAATACTTAATATCAAGTTGGTCATGATGAAGTATTATATCTCGCAAATACTTAATATCAAGTTGGCCCTAATGAGGTATCATATCACGCAAATAATTAATATCAAGTTGGTCCTAATGAGGTATTATATCTCGTATATATCTCATATCAAGCCGTTACTGATGCGATATCATACCTCGTAAATCTTTCATATCAAGCTGGTATTGAATATATATTATGTCTCGTAAATAATTAATATCAAGTTGGCCCTGATGAGGTATTATATCTCGTATGTATCGTATCAAGTTTGTACTAAACTATGCTTATATCTAGCAAATATCAAACGTACACTGTGTTTTCTTTCAGGCTCTTGACCGATACAAAGATGGACATACACAAGTTGCCAGGAAGATTTCATACGTTGCCATTGTGTTTGTAAGTTTGACATTGATAATCGCGTTTTTGGTGATAGCGGTTCCCTGGATTTATTTTACATCGTAGGTTTCTGCGGGAAGGATTGCTTATATACATTGGAGTACATCACATACATGTTGTATATAAAACGTTCATTAAACATTAATTACGGTACGTTTTAGACGTTCCGTAACATTTAGATACGGTGTATACCAACAATATGGAAACGGTATAGACGTTGGCACAATAAAGTAATGGGATACAGTAGCGATATAAACACTGCAATGGAATCTTCTTTTATAGACGAACATGTATGTCCTGCAGAATAATAACAGCATAATGATAGAAACCATATCGGATTCATCCCGTAGTAGTTTCGTATAATGTTTTTGAAATATTTTAACAAAATATGGTTTTAAAAAATTGCCTTACATGGGGTAAGAACCCTGAACGTTCATGCCAGTAGACAAGTAATAGACGTCATTCTAAACAGTTGCGCATAGTTGCATCTCAACTTCATACTAAAGAAACTAACACGCCAAATAACGGCAAAATTACACTACATTATCGAAACCCTATCCAGGTGTTCAGGTCATCTAATAATGTATATGTGCCGACTGAAAGTACAGTTTTTTTAGCTCTACTGGCCTTATGGGGTGGCGATTTGTCCGTCGTCCGTCCGTCGTCCGTCGTCCGTCCGTTAAGAGAGTATAAGTGTGAACCTTTGGAAACGGTCGAACTCGATACATACGAAATATTGCAGTCTTGGTTTGATTGAGAATGTTCATGCTCGTTAACATGATAGGGCTTCATTTTTCATCCGAACTTTTTAAAACTTTATCAGATTGTTGATATCAATGAAAGCTCGTTCGAAAAACCGCCAGATCGTACCATTTACACCGGAGTTATGGCCCTTGATGCTCTGATATATGCTATAATTTGGCTTCGTTAACACGATAGGGCCTTCATTTTTCATCGAATATTTTTCAAACTTTACCAGATTGTTGATATTAATAAAAGCTCGGAAGAGTTCGTAAACCAGCCAGTTCGGACCAGCAACACCGGAGCTATGGTCCTTGATATAGTTAAAATTGCTATATTTTGCCTCGTTAACGCGATAGGGACTTCATTTTCCATCCGATCTTTTTAAATCTTTACCAGATTATTGATATTAATAAAAGCACGGACGAGTTAAAAAATCAGCCGTATCGGACAAGTAATACCAGAGTTATGGCCCTTGATTTAGTTAAACATGCTGTCATGCTGTATACGATAGGGCTTCATTTTTCATCCGATCTTTATCAAACTGTACCAGATTGCTACTATCAATTGAATCTTGGAC